>KI911129.1:1233689-1422271 GCA_000482085.2 Cladonia metacorallifera KoLRI002260
TCTTAGCTTATCTAAATATCTTATATACTAATATTATATCCTAAGAAGTTAACTTTTTTCTTATAAAATTTATATTTCTCTAATTTAAGAAGTAGTCTAGCTTTATATAAATATTTAAGTACCTCCTATATATATTAGATATATTCCTCCTTAGTTTCTAAATAAACTAGAATATTATTAAGGTAAGCTACTACTATCTTATCTAAATAGTACCTTAATATATTATTAATTAATACTTAATAGGTTGCTAGTATATTAGTAAGGCTAAATAATATTATTAAATACTTATAATATTTATATTAAGTCTTAAATATTATCTTCTATTCCTTACCTTTTTTTATATAAATTAAGTTATAAGCCCCCTTAAGGTCTAGCTTTATAAAGATTTTTATCTTTTTAAATTAGTCCTAAAATTTACTAATATTTAGTAATAGGTACCTATTCTTAATTATAATATTATTTAACTTTTAATAATTAATATATAGCTATAAGCTCCTATCCTTCTTTAGTATAAAGAGTATTAGATAGCCTACTAATAATTTAGATTCTTAAATAAATCCCTTTTTTAGGTTTTTTATAATATATTTATAAAATACTTAGAGTTTCTTTTCTAATAATATATATATAGGTTTAAATATTAGTTCCTTACTTAATTTAAATTTAATTTTATAATCCTAAGATTAATATTTAAATAGTACCTTTATATCTACTTTTTTCTAAAAGAGCTATATATACTTAAGGTACTTTTTAAGGATATTAAGAAATATATCTTTTTTTTATTCCTCTTATATTAGTTAACTAACTAACCCTTTATTATATTTATAAAGTTAGATCCTCTTTTAAGGTTATTCTTATTTAAAATTATAGTATTATATTTTATAGTAGTTCTTTTACTTAACTTCTTATATACTATTATTTATTATTAATATATATATTTAAAGCTAGTAATATTACTAGGCTTTTATAATATAAATATTCTTATCTTTTAATTAATTATTAGGTTTTGCTTCTTTAATTAAGGTATATTTAATATAATATAATAATTAGCTATCTAAACTATATTAAAGGTAACTTCCTTATAGTATTACTAAAAAGTAATATCTAATAAGATTATTTTCTTATTAATATTTCTTAATAGAGCTTCTAATTTATTAGTTATTTAAAGTCTATAGAGTTCCTTCTTACCTACTATTAATAGGTTTTAGACATATATTAATATTTCTAATATAAAATTCCCTATTACTCTTAAGTCTATTATTATAATAGCCCCTTAACTATTAATTTTAACTAGTTTTTTTATAAGTTAGCTATACTCTACTAAGTTTAGCTCTCTTATAGGGGTTATAGTATTTATTTCTCTATAACTACTTTTATTATAAAGGAATAATCTTTTCTTATTTCTTTTATTTTAGGGTTAAAGTATCTTATAGGATAAAATCTAGCTTTAATTTTTTTATCTATATATATATAGTAGTTTAAAAGTAGGTATACTTTTTAAGAAGTATAATTATACTCTTCTTTTTAATAACCTTCTCTTAGTTCTCGCCTTAATGCTATATACTACTTTTTAGGCCACCTTAGGAATATTACTACTTCCCGTTTCTATATTAAATACTATATATATATATCTAAGTTATAATAGTGGTATATATATAAGTAGTATTAAGGAGTATATATAATCCCTTTAGCCTCTCTCCTTATATTATAATACTTTATATAGAATATATCTATATATTTACTTTAGTATACTTTACTATATTATTAATAATAAGAGTTATGCTAATAGTCTTAAGATCTTTTAATTAAGAAGTTCTATTTTTATTATTTTTATTATTCTTTTTCTTAATTTATAGGTAATTTAGGTTTTTATTTCTTTTCTTAGTTTATTTATTCCTAATTAAAGTTATCTTTTTAATTATATTCTTATATATTTTAAACCTTCTTATCTTAATCTAGTCTAAGCCTTTTAATTCTTAATTCCTAGAATCTATTATAGTACCTATTATATTATTTTAGATTTTTAAGTCTTATTATTACTAGTAGGAGCGTACTATCCTATTTTTTATATAAAATTCCCTAAAGGTAATATTCCTATTAGTTAAATATAGTTATTAGATTATTTTAAGCTTTATTATCTACTATTTCTAGTTCTTTAATATATTAAGTAATTACTTTCTTATTATTATAAACTCCCTAGTTTATTAGTATCTTATTAAGTTTTAGATTATTTTATTTTAATAATAGTTTACTTATTCCTTTAGCTTTGCCCTTTATAATAATAGTTTATATTATATTAATCTATAGTCTAGATACTATATTTTTTAACCTATAATCTCTAGTAAAGTAGCTTAGTTTATTATAGCTATAGTACTTTAATACTTTCTTATTTACTCCTTTTATTAGCTTTCTATATACGCGTCCCTTCTTTATTATATTAAGTTCTATTAGCATTAGCTTATATAAGTTAATATATTATTTACTATAATTAAAGTTAAAGCCTCGCCTATATTAATATTATATTATATTAGCTTTAAAGACTCCTCTATTATATCTTTTCTTTATAGCTTTTTTAAAGAGATTATTATTAATCTAGATAGCTTTTTTCTAGAGTTTATTAAATATATTTAAGCTTATTTTAATTTTTATTAGCTTATTCTTAATATTTTCTTTTAACCTCCTTTTATATATTATTATAAGTATATTATTATTTTATTTAGTCTTAACTATATATTATTAGAACTATATTATATATTTTACTATAGATCTCTTTTATTTAATATATTAAATAACTTATACTACTTAGTTTATTTTATTAGATAGTATAAATACCTTATAGAGTTTAACCTTAAAATAGGTGAACCCCTTTATTTATTTTATAATTTCTAGTATATCTAATAGGTTATCTAAGTATTTTTATAGATAAGGTTATATCTATTTTTATATATCTTTATATATAAAGATAATAGTAACTACTATATATTACTTAACTAATATATTATTATAGAAGTAAAGGTAAAATTAAACTTATATTAACTACTCTTTAAGCTTTTTTCTTTCTTTATAGTAAAGATTTAATTAGATAATTTTAATATTTCTCTTAGATTTATTATTAATACTATTATAATACCTAGACTAGATAGTCTTATTTAAAGTAGATTAAATTATACTCCTTTAATTTAATATACTTATATTAAGGGTATTTAAAGTATTATAAACTAATATTATAGATATTCTAAAAATAAGTAATTAAAGAGTAAAGAGGAATAGAGTAAGCTAAGATATAACCTTATATTACTTAATAATATAAAATTAAGTCTTTAAAGGCTAGGAGTAACTATTAATTTAATTATTAAATTAAATATAAGGAAATCTTAACTAAGGGAGGTAAGAGCCCTAATTATATAGATATAGAAAAGTCTACTAAGACTATCTAATTTAATAAATTTAATCTATAAACTATTTAAACTTCTTGTTATTTAAATGAATTATTTAATAAACTGTTTAACCTAGTAGTTTATATGATTTAAACCCTATATTATTTGAACCCTTATGTAACTTAGTGCTAAGCCTATTCTAGGATATATGCCTGTAAGCATACACCACATCACACATGTTAGGTTCTAACACTATAATATACTATTATTAGTATATATATATAACTTAGACTCTTCCTCTAACTATAGTAATAACTTATCTTATAATATTAATAAGAGAGTTATATTATAGAGAGAAGCGCCTTTATAATTAAGCCTTTTTAATAAAGGATTAGTAAAATTAATTTTTCTTATATAATATATTATCTTAAAGTTATATATTATAAGCTTAAGTACCTAGTATACTTACTATAATATTAGCTCTTTTAGCTTTATAAACTCTTATAGATTATTATAATTTATTAGTATCTTAATTAAGTATAAGTTTTTTTTTAAATAATATTACTATTACTTAAAGATATTTACTATTATTAATAGCTCTTAATTATATATTTTATAGTTTTATTCTACTAGTATTATTTTATATAACTAAAAAACTATAGGCTATTAATAGCTTATATTATTAAGTTAAGATAAAATACTAATAATAGTAAAGGCTAATATATTAATTTCTACCCTAATTTTCTATACTAGATTAAAATATTATAATAATAATATTTTTATAAACTTTTAATATAACTATTAGAATATTTATTTTATATTATTAAGCTATTTAAATAGTTCTATCTTCCTACCCTCCTTACTATCTTTTAAAAGGCTAGTAAGAGGTATAGTAATAATAAAATAATAATAAATAAAATAATAATAAAATTTTATAAATCCTAAAAAGATCTAGATTTCTTAATAAGTCTTTAATCTTAGTTACTCTTAATAATAATAATTTTATATAGATTTATTTCTACACTTATAATTAATATAATAAATCCTAAGAATTTAATTTAAGTAGTATTAAATATATACTTCTTTAAGTTTATATATAATTAATATTATTAGAGTTATTATAATACTTATTTAATATATTATTACTAGCTCTTTTAAAATAATTAGTATATTATTTAAATATATTATATATATTATATCTACTAGTCTAGCTAAGGCTTAATTAATATATACTTAAAAAGTAGTAAGGGTATTTATAAGCTTAAATAATATAACTAGATATTTAAAGTAACTATAGTATATATAAAATATAATTTTCTATTTATTATTATACTTAATATAAATATAGTAATATATATCCTTTAGGTTTAATTTTAAGAACCTCTTAATACTATATAAATAGTTTAATATCTTAATAATAAAAAGTAATAGATACCTATTTTTTATAATTATTATATTTAATTCTTAATAATCTATATAGAGATATAACCCTTTATTTTTTTTAGTATAAAGAGGATAGGTATTTCTATAAATAAAATAGAATATCTTATTTATCCCTTTACTAAAGTATTATTAAGGTAGTAATATAACTCTATTAACTCTACCCTTAATAAGTTATAAAAGGGACTATATAGTAGCTCTTTATTATTTAACTTAATAATATAATTTCTTTACTTCTATTTAAATAAGATCCTTATTTTCTTATTTAAGAAGATATCCTTAAACTCTTATAGTTTATAAGAAATAATTAATATACTAAACTTATTAATCTAGGGTTACTCTACTATTATAGTATAAGTATAGATTATAGTAAATACTTCTTATTTTTATTATAAAATTTATATAAACTTAGCTAGCTTATTAATCTATAGCTATTTAGTATTAACTTAGTACTATTATTAATATACTAGTATATCTATTATAATACTTAACTTATAAAGTATAAATATTCTAATAATTAAATTAGAACCCTTTTAATTAATAGTATAGAATAAAGAGCTATACTTCTTTTCTTAGCCTTAGTTATTAGTAGCTTTATAACTTAACTAATATATTTTATAATAATAAGTATCTTACTTACTTAACTATACTAATATTAATAAGACTATATATTCTAGCTATAAATTATATTATATTATAAACTACTAAGTAACTAAGTTAATCTTAGCTTTAAAATTAATTAGTTTCTTAAAGAGATAAGATATATTCTAAGCTATTATCTAGCTCTTAAAATATAAAGGATTAAGAGTTTTTATTAATCTTTCTTCTTCTTATCTTATTATTACTTTAATAATAGAGTATTATTATTTTTTAACTATATTAAATTAACTAAGGTAAAATTTAGATTATCTCTTTATAAGTAGTCCTTCTTTTAATACTCTTTTCCCTTATATATAAAATAGGTATTAGCCTTATTATCTAACTTATTTATAGTATTTATAGTAGATTTAGGTTTCTAATAGTCCTTATCTTTATTTTTATCTTTATCTTTTTTAAAGTATTTTAATAATAGCTTTTTATTACTATTATTAAAGTATTTTAAGATACACTCCTCTAAAGATTTATCTTTATAATTAGACTTAGTAGATCTCTACTAAAATTATTTAAAAGTCCTCTCTTATATAGTTAGTATATTACTAGTACTTAAGATCTTATTTTTTATATTTAAGTATAGCTTACTAAAAAATATACTTACTTTAAAGATCTTTAGTAAAGGCTTTAAATATATTTCTAACTCTTTTAAATAAGCCTTAAAGATAAAAATCTTTTATTTTTTATCTTATTTTACGCTATTCTAGTACTTATATATAAAGAGCCTATAATTTATTAAGTCTACTACTAAGTTTAATAAGAAATTATAGAAATATTTAAAGATATATTTATTAATATTCTTTAATTTAAACTAACTTTACTACTATAATAATATATTACTTTTAAGTAATTATATATAGTAAAAGATCTTATTTCTATTAGTAATAAAATACTTATAACTTAAATAAAACTTAATTTTAGTATTAATAAACTAATAAATATATTCCCTTTCTAATACTCTATAATATAGATATATTTTTTTAGGGCGAATTATTTTTAGTACTAGTATAAATATATTATTAAAGCTATTAAATAAAGTTTCTTTTATTAGAGGTTTATTTAATTTATTTATATAGCCTCTACTTAGCTTACTATTAAAATCTTATAATATCTCTTTAATAGTCTATTTAGTTATTATAGCTTAAAGCTTTTTTACTTATAACTTTAGTTATTAAATCCTTTATTATTATATATCTATATTAATAATTAATTTTAATAAGTTTATTTATAGTCTACTTATAAGCTTTTATATATCTTTATAAATAAAACTTTATATAAATATTATCTTACTCTACTCTAAGCCTTTAACCTTAAAGGTTAGAGTAATTAAAATTATAATATAGATTTATTATACTTTATTAATATTATATAATAAAATTACTAAGAATTACTTAAAGATATAAAATAGTAGTAGTAGATATTAGTTTATATTAAAGAATTAATTATTAAGGATCCTACTATTATAAGGCATGCGCCCTTTAAGCTTATTAAGATAAAGTAGAGTAATATAATATATTCTACTTATTTATACTAGTATAGTATTAATGTAACACTTATAGTAGCTAACTACTAATACTAAGCTACTCTAATAGCTACTAGTTATTATAAAAAGATAATAATTTAATTTATAGAGACTAAAATAAATTATTTTTTAAAAAATTAAAAAAATTAGAAAATTATTAAAAGAGTAAAAGTCCTTAAAAATTAAGTAGTAATTAACTATTTAAAGTAGTTATATAATTTAGGAAGATACTAAGAATATAGCTTTTAAAACTATCTAAATTATATTATAATACTTAAATAATTCTAATTACTCTCTAGAAATCTAGTATAATTAATAGTATAGATAATTAAAATATATAGTTTTTCTAAAATATTAAAATATAGCCTTATTATTTTAATAGTATAGTTTAGTAAATTAAGTAATAATAATATTAAGAAAATAGAAAGTAATAATAAAATAATTTCTAGTTAGTAAAAGTAAAAGTTTTTAGTTAAGAGAATAAAAAAATATATTATTAGTAGGGATACTACTATTTAAAGAGAAAAAGAAGTAGAATTATAGTTATTTAACTACTTAATTAACTAATAATTAATCTTATAAGATAGAAGGATAAAAAGAATATAGTCTATAAAGTTATTATAGTAAATACTTTAAATAGAACTAGTTATTACTACTATATATTATAAAATAATTAAGTAGTAAAAGATACTTTATTTCTTATATATTAAAGTATTTACTTATATAATATTATATAGTACTTACCTACTTATAAGTAAATAAGTAGGGAGATTAAATAAGTATTCTTTTAAAGATAATCTATAATACTAGCCTTATTATATATATTTCTTAGCTCTTTATTATAATATATTTTAGTATTATCTATTATAAGTACTAAGTAAGAGTTATTAATAATTAAGAGAGTAAATTAAAAAAGAATTTAATTATAAATAAAGTTATTAAATAAAGTAGTATTAATAAAACCCTAGAATATTATTTAATTAAGATAATTATTAATAATAAAGATAAAAGAAATACTTTATCTTAATAAATATTTAAATATTTTTATTATTAATAATATTATATCTTAAAATATCTACTTATACTTTTTATTTACTAAGATAATTAATTTATTATTATTAATTTATATAAGATCTCTTACTTATATACTTATAAATTATATTTTTATTTAAAAAAATTAGTCAATCTACTTATTTATAAGAAAGCTTTATATTAAACTATTTATTTCTAAAATCTTAATTTCTTTATTAAGTTATTTTATAATTAGTTTTATAATTTTAACTTAAATAATAAAAAGTTTATTATATAATAATTTTATTAATATTTAGCTTTTACTTATTTTATTAAAATAAGTTATAAATTATTATTTTAAATAAAATAAAATCTATTATTCATAAAAATTATTAGTAAGCTAAGACTTTTTATTAGAGGTTTTTTTATAATAAAGATAATATTATTATTTAGTTAAATATATCTTATTCTTTATAATATTTAGAAATTAATATAATAAGAGTTAGTAAAGATAATATTATTATTATAACTTAATTTAAATTTATACTAAATAAGAATTTAAATAGATTCTAGAATTAAATAAAATATAATATAACATTAAAATAATAGGAATAAATAAATATAAACTATTTATAGCTTTGATTTATATTATAATAGCCTACTACTATATCTATTACAGGCCATTTTTTAACATGCGGTCAGGATTTTTTTGCGGGCGTACCCACTAGCGTCCGTCCGCCAAAGGAATCGAAAACCACTGTAATGCGGAGCTAACAGCTTAAATCCCGCTCACAGTCGACTCACATCTCGTCCACTCCTCGAGGCCACACAATGCCAATCGAGAGCCTCTATAACAACTAAACCGTCTTAATTGTAGGAGGGCCAGGTATTTGACCATGGAGACTGCTAATCAGCTGCCACCTCGCCAAGTACTTGGGAAGCGGACCCGAAATGATCCTGAGGCATTGTTTTCTCGGAATACACGCAGCTATGCTTCTGAGATAACACCCTATCCAGTAGGTTTGGTGATCATGAAAATCAATTGCATTATCTCGGCGATTGCATGTATTACGGACTTGTGGCTGACTAGATCTCTATTCAGACCCCCGAGTCTACCCAGGCATTCCCCACAGGGCCCTCCTCTGAAGGATCTATTCATTCGAGGACTACGACTCCGGGGCTCGGTTCTCATGGAGCTGGTAACGACCTCTATGAGCCTGGTGAAATAAACTGTACCCAGAACCTCAGTGACTCATCAAGAGATGTTTCAGTCACTGCTGGCCAGGCCGCACTGTCCAATATCCTCGATCATTATATCCCTTTGGGCAGTTTAACAGTACGTCTGAGCAGCGAAGGTGAAAAATACATATCCGCGGTTGATTGGACGGAACCAAACGATCTCTGGCTTGCATTTCACGAGCATCTTAGTTCCAGAGACGCAGGACCTGTCGCCTTTGCACGAACACTTGCAGACAATAGGTGGATCCGAGTATATACTCGCAGGCATCAGAGAGCTCAAGGCTTTGCGACAATAAGAGTTTCTGTACTACCGGATGATATCGGACGGCGGTATGTTGATAGGAGCAATGCATACCTCCGAAAGGTCCTTATCAAACTGGTCAATGAGCTGGACAATTCCATTGATGCCTGGGTAGGCTTCAACCAGCTCCATCATCCAATCGAACATTATAGCTTCGAGTCAAGCAATAACGACTCTCTATTTTACCTTTTTAACACCCTCCCCTCTCCAGCCTCCTTACCTTCGCCGGTCTCTTGTCGAGTTTCCGCCAATGCAATAGAGTCTGTCTTTGGCTCGATCAAGCTACCAGGTTTACAAACCCGCCCGTACCCTTACCAAAAGCGCACTGTGGCTACAATGATTAAGAGAGAGGTTGAGCCTGCAAGAGCGCTTGATCCACGGCTTGCTTTATTGCAGGGGCCAACAAGAGAGGCTTTCTACTATGACAAGGAGACAGGAGTACTGCTTCGCGATGGCAGGGTATATGATGAAGCAAGAGGAGGGATTCTGGGAGAGTCTATGGGTCTGGGCAAAACGCTGATCTGCCTAGCAACCATTGTTGCCACTAAGGGGCACTGGCCTGAGATACCACCGCAGTATTCTGTTGCTCTTGATCCGGTGCGGCCAAGGGTTGGGTCACTCATGGAGATGGCAGCGGCTGCCGTTGGCCGTAGCAGAATACCTTGGCGAGCTGTTTTCAACGACCTCTCTCGTGCAGGTGAAGATCACGACAATTGTGTTGCACTTCTTGAAGACAACGTGGGTTCGTACACCATTCCAGCGCCAATAACACGGCACCGTCGACGTCCATCGGTGGTTCCACAAGGGAAGATGATCCGTCTCAGTACTGCCACCCTGATTATAGTACCGCAGAATCTTTTGAGTCAATGGAATAGCGAGATCTCATTGCACGTAGAAGAGGACAAGCTCAAGGTTCTATGTATTGACTCTGCTGAGGAAGCGCCGTTACCATCGGCAAATGAGCTCCTACCGTACGATATCCTCTTGATGTCAAGACAGCGCTTTGAGCGTGAACTGGCACCCACGGAAACTGCCAAAGCGCGCAGAAAACCTAAAGGTGCGGCGAAGGGTGGATGCAATTGCTCATTAGACGAGGATTGCCATTGCTCCATTAGGAATGATTATCAGTCGCCCTTGAAGGAGATCCATTTTCTTCGGATAATTATGGACGAAGGTCATGAATTTTCGTCTTCTGGACGCCAAGGGGCGGCATACTGGGCACTTCAGACACTTCACGTTGACCGGAGATGGGTCGTTAGTGGGACGCCGGCCAACGGGCTTCTAGGGGTTGAGGTAGGGACCGCGACCCATGAAACCGCTGACTCTCGGAATATTCATGGTGTAACCAACGGGGACGTACTTGAATCGCGAAGAAAGGAATCGGCCCTGTCACAAGAACGCAAGGACCTTGAGAAGCTGGGACTGATCGTTGCTGGGTTCCTACAGGTCAAACCCTGGGCGAATAGCAAAGATGAAGACCCTGCTGATTGGCAGAAGTACATCATGCCTCACAAAGATGGACGGAGGAAAGTCAGATCTTTGAAGACCCTATTAGAGAGCTTAGTAGTACGCCATCGCTTTGAGGATATTGAGGCTGACATCCAATTACCGCCGCTGAACAACCGGGTGGTATATCTGCAGCCAAGCTGGCATGACAAGCTTAGCATCAATCTCTTCATCTTGAGTTTGACAGCGAATGCTATCACTTCCGAACGAGTTGATGAAGACTATATGTTCCACCTAAAGAATCGGCACCAGCTCCATGCACTCATTACAAACTTGAGACAGTCGGGTTTCTACTGGACTAGTTTCTCGCCTGAAGACATTGCTAAGACCTTGAAAGTGTCTCGTACATACTATGAGGAGCACGGATGCCTTGCTGCAGCTGATCATGAGCAGGACAGAATGCTTATTGAGACAGCCTTTGGGGTTGGAGACGTCGTCCTGGATTCCGCTTCATGGAGATCGTTTGCTGAACTACACGAGATGGGAATGTTTATCGAAAATTTCCCAGAAGAGGCTAAGAGTTCTTGGTCTCTCGTGCCTAGCCAAGAGAATGATCTAGTACTCGTCGGAGCTACGCAGCTGGCGAAGGCTCAGAAGTGGGTGGACAGCCACTTGTACTTGCAAGACCCGTCCCACAAGCTTGCAGATGTCGGGTCATCGACCATGCAGAAGCTGTGGCGGGATGCACTGCGCAAAGCCGAAGATGTCATGCCAGATGGCCCGCTGCTTGAGGAGGATACGCCATTTAAAGCACCTTCCCGCAGGAAGACCCTGTCAACTAAAACAGGGGTGCTGAGACTGACAGAGAAGCAAACATTGTCTCGAGCGAAGGCAGGCCCGAGCCCCACCAACAGCAAGAGAGCCTTACCTGGGCCGCTCTCTGATTCAGCAAATGCTAGTGGCTCGGCAGGTCTCAAGCCTGCTCTGAAGTCTGCACTAAAAGCTCCAGAAAAGATTGAGCCGGTCGACTTAATTCCGCCAGACTCCCCTCTAGCAAAGACCATGCTCACCGGCACAGCCTCCGCGAAATTGAGCTACCTACTCGACAGGGTGAGCATCCTCCACCACGACGAAAAAATCCTTATTTTCTACGAAGGCGACCATATAGCCTGGTACATCGCGCAAGCGCTTGACCTCCTCGATATTCGCTACCTAATATACACGCGCACCCTCTCGCTCTCCCGCCGAAATGCCTATATCACCACCTTCAACACTACCGAAACCTTCCGCGTCCTGCTCATGAACGTCTATCAAGCTGCCCACGGCCTGCATATCGCCTCCGCGTCGAGAGTCTTCTTCGTCAACCCGGTCTGGCAACCTAATGTGGAGGCCCAAGCTATCAAGCGTGCTCACCGTATCGGACAAACGCGGCCTGTGTTTGTGGAGACGCTAGTGCTGCAGGGGACATTAGAGGATCAGATGCTTATGCGGCGCAAGGGTATGACGGCGCAGGAACACCAGAAGGCGGAGAAGAGTTTGTTGGATGATGATACTATGAGCACTATCATCAAAAATGCAAGATTTATCCCGCTTGACGAGGAGCAGCAAAGGGATATGGGGAGGCAGGTTGCGAGATTACAGGTGCCGCAACAACTATTCGGTCGGGTGGGGAGAGGTTTGGGGGATGTAGATAACCCAGATCAGGACTTGATCTTTCCGACAGAGTCACCTAAGAGGAAGGGTAAGGGGAAGGTTGCGAGTGCGCATGGTAGGGCTGGTTCACCAACTCCAACACCAGCCAAGAAAGCAAGAATACGATCGGTTGGTGTAAGCTTCACTCCTGAGATACAAATCGACGCAGCAGAGTCCTCGAACACAACCAACGAGAGTAATCTCATGGAATTTATCCGTGCAACGAGGCCCCATACACCAGTCCCAGGACCTGCGAACGCTTCTTCCTCGAGGAGCGTAGGTTTTACTCTTCCTCCACAGCAGACCGGAAACACCAACCCTTCTTCCACTCCTGTTACGAGGAGAGTGGGTTTCGCGCCGCCACCTTCACAGGACGCAGAGGATACCACCAATTCTACTATTCCCACTGCTTCATCATCATCATTATCTACTGCGAGGAGAGTAGGTTTCGCTGCGAATGCGCAACCCACAAGGAGTTTATTCGGTGGTCCCTTGAGAGATGCGTGATGGCATGTAGGACGCATTTGTAAGATAGATACACAGAGGCGATGAGCTCTGGGCGTTTTGAGGAGCAAGGATGAGCTTATCATAAGGTGTTGTGGTGTGGTTTGATATGATATGATATGATACCCAGGGTACCAGGGAAGGGAAGGGATGGATGGTGATGGCGTGTATTTAGCAGCTCTTGTGTATTGAAATAGGGGCTATGGCGTATATAGAAGAATGGATTAGAGGAAGTCATTCTCTTCTATCTATTGATCTGTGAATATCCATCTATCCTCCACTTATCTATCCAGCTATACGAGTCATCCATACATGCATGTATGCAAACATCTAGCTGCCTCCACATATCCTATCCGAATCTAACTAGCCTAGTCAAACCAACGAAACTCTCCCCTTCCCCTCAAACATAACACGAAAGAGAAAGGGGTAGAATAGACACCAAAGCGCCGGGGATATCATACACGCCTCTCTCTCTTCCTTTCCTTTTTCTCTGGCAGGGTAAAAGCTTTAGATTCAAATCTTGCTGAAGGGTAATCCACAATCGAACAAGCAAATGAACAAATAAATGAATGAGCAATTTAGACATGGCCATGCTTAATATTGACTCGGCGGCTATGTCATACATAGAAGAACGAATTGATTCTCTCATTTTCTTCTATCCATTTATCTGCCCTGCTCTGCTCTGACCTGACTTATTGTGATTGTCCTTCCATCTATGCATCTATCCGCCACTTGTCCAGCTAGCTACACTGGCCATGCATGTATGCGAACATTATTTTACCTCCACCTGACCTAGTCAGCCAACAAAGCTCTCTCCCCTCCTCTAAAACACTCAAACACAGAGTAAAAATTGATATAATAGATAACCGAACGCCGGGGGTATCATGCACTCGTGTCATCATGCATAGGATACAATAGATTTTTCTTCGCTTCGATGTCTGATTCTTTTTTGGCAATTTTGGCCGCGCCTCAATAGGAGGAGGGGTCATGCTAAGATTGCTGAGAAGGGGAATAGTTGTTCGGAAAGGGAGAAAGGACGAAGAGGAATGGGTGGGGTATTTGGGGAGAGATGAGTCCCTGTGGGACGAATCAGATGATTGATGAGTAAGGTTGATATAATGGGCTTGACTGAATATGCAGGGATTTACTATCGCTTCTTCGGCTTAAGACCATTGCTCAGCTTCGCCTTCGCTGGCCGTTTAGGTGGCGGAGACGTATCGGCGTCACTGGAATTTCCCGTGTCGATAGATTCATGATCGACCTCGTCCTCAGAATCTTCATCTCTGGACTCGTGGTCTGTAGATGAGGCTTCTTCATCGAACATGCCTTCCTCATCGTTTTCACTATCTTCAGACTCGGCTATGATACCATTTGTCGTCGTGGGCATCTCGTCTTCGCTTTCTTCGTCATCGTCTTCGCTAGCTGAGTCTCCTCCTGCGTCGCTATCGTCGGCTTCTGCAGACTCTTGAGCTTTGGCTCCAGGTTTTGCGGGTTGGGAGTCCATGACATCCCCTTGCTCCTCCTCATCTTCAGAATCAGACTCTTCTTGCCCTTCGACGTAGATGACGTCCTCCTCATCGTCTTCTTCGAAAGTATTAGCGGTCTTAGATCTTGCTTGCATGCTCTTACGCAAGTTCATCTGCGCCTCAAGCATATCCAATTTGCCCTTGAGTGAAAGGAGAGGCTGCAAACTGTTGGCCCGATCCTTGACAACGCGATGTAATGACGCGAGCTTCTTCATGATTTCTGGTTGCCCTGCTAAGTATCCCCCATGAGCAACTAAAGTCCATTGTATCCAGACCATGAGGCTGCCGGCTCTCCCAGGCCGGCTATGCAGGCGTTCTGCTAGACGTTGGAGGAGAATTGTCGCAAAAGACGAGTCGAGTCGTTCAATGGTCGCACGTACGGCAGAGAGTTCTTTCACGTGAAAACATGTTTCGAGGAGATTCGTATCATTTGTGCGGAGGGACTGCGTCAATACTGTGCCTAGAGACATTCCAGAGGGCAATTGTTGTAGTCCTTTCTCTCCCGTGGGGACGAGACTCTGGGCATTTGGGTCTGTGAAAGCTGCTTGGACTTCAATAGGTTCAGGAGCATTTGCTCTAATAAGGTCTCCAAATGAAGGCTCTCCGTCTTCTTGGGCTTCCATGTCCTCTTTGGCTGCCTTACTGTCCTGTTGCCCATCGACATCTTCCATGTTCACATCTTCATCTTCCTCTGTACCTCCTTCTTCAACGCCTCCAGAATTCAATGTCTTTGCTTCCAACAGTCCTGCTGGAGCATTGTCATCCTCATCTTCTTCAGAGTCAGTCTCCTCTTCAGCACTTGATATACTGATAACCTCCGGCTGCTCATCAGCCATCGATACATCATCTGCATCTCCTCCATTAGCAACCACAGTGTGAGATTCATCTACATGGGTCTTTCCCATGTCCTTGACTCCATGTGTATCAACGGCTCCGAGGCCCGCGCCACTTTTTGCCTTGACAATATCCGTCTCATCTTTCAGTAGTAGATGCCCAGTAGCATCGTCTCGCCACTTTAGCTTTTCAAAAATTAGATTGACACCTCCTTCGGCCCATGCTAATTCTATTTCACTCTCCTGGAATGAAGCGTTGATTAATGGAACAGTGGTAGAACTTTTATCTGGTCTCTTTATTCTAACTTGGGCAGATGCTTTCCGAGTCCTCTGCTTCATGCGTGCTTTCAGGTTTTCTGATCCGCCTTTTGAACTTTCAAAGTCGAACGGCTCCGGGAAAATCTCGAGCACTCCATCCTTGTTCACCACCGCAATCGCCTCCTGCGGCTGCAACATCCGCGTTTCCAAGCTATGGCCGCGGTCTGTTTCGTCTGACTTCCCATGCCTTGAGTAGAGATCGAGGTGTAGAACCTCACTTTCAGTCCGTAACGAGCCGATTGACGTTGGAGTATCCGCATCAAAAACATTTATGAAGCGATCATTTTCAGCAGCTGTCAAGAAGGTAGTACCTCGTCCAGTTCGAGGTATTGAGCCTATTATAGTATGTACAGGATTGGTAGATGCAGTAAAACTAGTTGGTTGATCTTGAGACTCGGGGTCTATGAGATAGGCATTGTGGGAGGCACATATAACGGAAGATCTCAGAGGGCGCAACGAGTTGGCAGGTCCATGCTGTAACAGCACAGTTCTGAACAGGTCAACACATATAATGAACAATTAGATCACGGGTTGGTGTACCTGAGAGCTTTGCCCGTCTTCAAATCCCACTGCACAAGCTTCCCATCACCACCTATACTCCAACCCTCACTGTGCAGTCCATGATCAGCGAACTTGAAATCTCTGATACCCTGCGTATGCGCCCCTCTCAGGGTACCCAAAACCCTGGCCTCGGCAGGTGAAAATATTTGGATCTCGGAGTCTGTCGTTCCGAATGCAATTGCAATATCCCTGGCCTTTCCATTCGACGTGTTGCCATTAACCAATTCATTCCTTTTCCTCTTCTTGTTGGATTCTTGATGTTGCCGATCAGTGTGGTTTTCTCCATAATAGCCCCAGTCGAGGCAAGTCACTTTAGCTTTCGAGCCGATCGCGTGCTCACACTGTAAGTGTCCAGTGGTGGTATTATGGACCCGAAGATGTTGGGAACCAAGGCCTTGGATTATAGAAGCGAACAGTGAAAATTGCAATAGAGAAGGGCAGAAGGATGACTTGAGGATGGAAGACTTGGCGCCGCTCTGTACGATGGAGGAAGCTGCTGGATTTGCTGTGGATGATATGTTTGAGGCCACTCCCTTAGGCGTCTTGCTTTTACCCATAGTAGCGATAGTGGGTGCAGTAGAAATGTTGCCTTAAGCGGATCTTGTCAAGACCCTTGGCTCACACATGACGCTGGTGTCTGATACCTTCACCGTTGTGCGTTTCCAAACATTTTTTTTATTTTCTGTTGTTTCAGTTAAGCTTCAAGCTATGATCAAAAACGGTAAGGCGCATCTGGGTGGCCATGTCTTGGCCCTCTTGGCCCTCCCGCTTCGACGATCTGTCCTCCAACCCCCAACACGTCTCC
The DNA here is from genome assembly GCA_000482085.2 of Cladonia metacorallifera KoLRI002260. NCBI lineage: Eukaryota > Fungi > Ascomycota > Lecanoromycetes > Lecanorales > Cladoniaceae > Cladonia > Cladonia metacorallifera. The sequence goes on from KI911129.1 coordinate 1,250,913, forward strand.
TTTCCATACTGAACCCATCATCGATCTCTTCCCCGGTACTACTCTGGCCAATACGGTCTCGTTGGTTGATAACGAACTTCTTGTGCTCAATGCTATGATGACTGTGTGACAAAATGATTCCTATTCTTTGACAAGATTGCTGCCTGTACTTCTACCACGCTGGTCCAGTTCCGGTCCAATTTCTGTCTCTTTGTCTTACAAGTTCTCTAAGTACGCGCATGTCTACGGGTTTATTAACCAGTCCGTTATAAACACAGTTGAATGATCCTGTCTGGTACTAAAAATGACTACTTTACTCCACACGACGGTCTTTCGTTGATGACGTTGCTGTCTGGGTTGTCTCTCCGGCCCTCCCGCATCCTAATCTCGCAGCAAGGTGGAGGAAGCAGCACAGATAGCCTTAACGTGTGGTGGGTAGAAGGTCCGCCGTTATGCGACATCTCCAAGGCTGTGAAGCTGATCGCGTGACTGGGAGTGGGACTTTGCCATCCCTGAGTCATAACTCATAGCGGGGTCCTTGAAGCCGGAAGCGACCAATGAGCGATTTCGGAGCTGGAAGCGGATAACGGGAAAGACATATCTGAACTGTTACGGATGGCTTTTGGGCCCCACGATGGTTTTCACATGTCTGATGGATGGACAGCCGTTTGACAGGCATGCAAGGGCGTTGGTGGGCGAACCCCTTTACCTGACGCGATTTTCCACAGGGCCCATCAGCCTAAGTGTAATAAACAAGGATGATTTTCCGACAGGCTAGTAAGCGGCGTGCGATGATGTGATTGGATAGTCAAAAGCCGCTAAGCGGACTAGTGGCGTACAAAATTCATGTGCCCTAGATTTAAATGACTGCCGTTCCCTGACCTTTCCGACAGCAATATTTTCCCATGACTGCTCAAACGACGACGATACTCCCCCTTCGTCATCCCCGGAACTTGCCAGCGTGTTAACGCGCGCCTTGTCACGAGATCCCCATCAGCCTCGTTGCACCGTTGAATACCTGGTAGCATTCCACTTCATCAGCCACATCTCCATCCTCGGTCCTCGCTTGTTCAAACACCGTACCCCGCCTTTTTAGAGGCTCGCGCCCGGTTCCTTTGAATTAGCACGAACCATAACCTCGCGATCAATTCGGCACAATTTGAAGCTATTCCCACCCCGCCAAGCCCCCAACACTGGTGTTGTGATCGCAGAGTCGCCACAAACATAGTCGCAAAACACTTTGCGCACTCTCATCACGCTCATTTAAATCGCGTTTGCTTCGTCAGCAATTCTTTAGGTCTTTTTGTGCGATTCTGGAAGAGGATAGAATCGCGCTGTGAAACGTCTTCTTATTGTCAACAGTCTCACATTTATCTCAACTCAACTGCTCTACTTGCTGTGCGCGTCAACTTCACTTACTCACCTCATCCAGCCCTCGTGTCTGCGATCAGCTTTCAGTCATCGGCGCAGCTTCTAGAGAATGGCGGTCTTTGAGTCTGATCGGCGCGCCTTTGAGGTGAAAGGACAACTTGATCACTCAGATCATATGGATATCAATCTGGGCGCGCAAGAGTAAGTCGACACTCACTATGTTGATTCAATCTGAGTTTCGATGACACTAACGGGTTATGGTTTAGAACACCATTACCAAATGGCAACAAGTTCCAAGACTCATCTCTGACCTCTGTCAACTCAGCTCACAACACCAATTTCCATCAAGATACCCACGAATTCGAACCGACAACAAATGGTGTTGGGGACAAAGAGGAGCATCAGATCGATACTGAGAGTACCGCAGAAGTGACCTCAAGTCTGCCCAATTCTGGCACAACATTTGATACCCAGCCTTTTGCTTCAAGTCAGTCTGCGCCGGAAAATACTATGGATCAATCTGGCGTAAAGCTAGATGACGCGCCTCTTGATCCAACACCTGCAGTGGTTCAGCAACCAACGTCGGATCTCCGTGAGGAAACACACTCTTTGACTGTGGAGCAAACGGTAGAAATCAAAGAACAGATACAGCAACAAGACCTTATAAATGACCCACCGTTAGCGAACGGGGTCATGGCTGACGCGGTAGCTCCGGTCGCAACTGCCGAGGAAGTAATTACTCTAACGGAATCAGTTGGCCCTTCAGCATCTACACCTCCAGCAGCCGAAGAGACTCATGCAACGAAAGCCACGCCAGCAGAAGCTCCTCAGTTGAAGGAAGAAGATACTGCGATTCCAGCAATGGGGCAAGAGCTTGGCACTGTAGCTGCCCCCGATCCACCACACCACTCACCTGGACCCGTAACCGAGAGCGTAGAAGCCGAAGCTCCGAAAGATCCACCACCAACCCCAGCTTTAGCCCCAGAGCCATCAGCAGTTGTGTCACAGCTGCCAGAGGAGTTTTCTGATCAAGTCATGCAAGATGCACCACCTTCGCCAGCAAAAGTGGCGAGGGAGCGAGAGGAAGACGAATTTGAAGACGGTCCAGCTCTGAAGCGGCCGAAGACGGAGGAGACTTCATCTGCTGCAACAGATTTCAAGATTCCTGAGAGGCCGGTAATTGACACTCAGGTCAATGGCGCGAAAGCAGAGCAGCCACCAAACAACACGCCGATGACGTCGGCGCAATACAAGGCTCTCACCAGAGTTGTCGCGAATATCAAACGTGTCCAGAGCTCCTTGCCTTTTAGACAGCCGGTCGATTACGTTGCTTTGAACATCCCAAGCTACCCTACTATAGTCAAAAACCCATTGGACCTAAAGACTTTGGAGGAGAATCTCAAAGCCAGCAAATATTCCACCGTTGACGCGTTCGTTGCGGATTTCAATCTCATAGTGGAAAACTGTCGGACGTTCAACGGCCCCGATCATTCCATCACAAAGTTAGCAAATGAGATGCAGAAAGCTTTCCAGAAGCAATGTGAAAAAGTGCCAGGCCCTGATGTCGTGGAGCCTCCTGTTGACAAGAAAAAGAAGACCATCACTGCCTCCGCACCAAAGCCGCCGCCAGCTCGGCGGGAGTCAAGATCATCACTCCCCGGTTCCGCGCGCTCACCGGTCTCGGCTGGTTCTCAACAGACATTTGCGTTGGGCCCTACAGGTGTGCCGCTGATTCGTCGTGATTCAACGACTGTGGGCGATGGGCGTCCAAAGCGAGAGATACATCCTCCAGCGCCCCGCGATCTACCATACGCAAATCAGAAGCCAAAAAAGAAGAAGTACCAATTGGAACTGAAGTTCTGCGACAAAGTCTTGGCTGAATTATTCAAGCCAAAGTACTCTTTTTGCAACTACCCTTTCCTCACACCCGTCGATCCCGTGGCCTTGAATATACCTACGTATCACAGCATCATTAAAAAGCCCATGGATCTCAGTACAATAAGAACAAAGCTTGATCAAGGCCAGTACGAGAATGCCAAGGAGTTCGAAGCAGACGTACGACTTGTCTTTCAGAATTGCTACAAGTTCAACCGACCTGGCGATCTCATCGACACGGCCGGCCACCAGCTCGAGAACGTCTTCAACACCGAGTTCGGTAAGAAGCGCGACTTCATTGAGCAGAACACGCCCGGTTCTGGCCCTCAATCACCAGGCAGCTCTGAGGCTGAGGAAAGTGAGGAGGAAGATGACGAAGAGGAAGAGGAGGATGATCAGGAGCAGACGCAGCTCCAGATATTGCAGAAGCAGATTGCAGCCATGTCCAAACAAGTGGAAATGATCCAAAAGAAGAAAGCCTCGCCACCAGTGACCAATAAGAAGGCCGCGAAAGGCAGCAAACTTGTTCGTAAAGACAGCAAGAAGACCGCGCCAGCCAAGCCCGAAAAGAAGGCGCCTGCCAGGCCTGTCAAGAAGGAGAAGGCTCCTTATGTGTCCTATGAACAGAAACAAGACATCTCGAATCGGATCAATAGCTTGCCAGAATCGAAAATGGCGACCGCACTCAAAATCATCCGGGACAACATGCCAAATCTAAAGGTGAGTAAACATGTTCGCAAGATTTCTTTATATATCTCCAATGAAGCCATCTTGCAACATGAATTAGAATTTATTGCAGTATCTAATCATCGTAACCTACAGGGCGTTCAAGAAGATGAACTTGAGCTGGATATCGACGAACTCTCGGATGAGGTCCTCCACAAGCTTCTCATCTTCGTACGAAAACACGCACCCCGTGCCGACGACTCTCCGGCTCGACCAGCTCCAACAGCATCCAGCGCAGCACCAACTCGCAAGAAGAACAAGCCCATGAGTAAGACTGAGCAGGAGGCTAGGATTGCGCAGGTTCAGAGCGGACTCAGTGCCTTCCAGAACCCTGGTGCTGCTTCGTCTTGTAAGTCAATCTTCAACATGTGGAGGCGAGTGATCACATGCTTACTTGAGACTCTAGATGATGACCCAGCTCCAGGCGCAGAGAGCAGCGACGGGGAGGAGAGTTCAGAGAGCGAGGAGGAGTAGGACACCAGGTCCACCTTCGGCTTCGTTTGTATTTTCACTTCTTCACTATACCGAACCACCAATACAGCACGACTTTAACTGTACTTTATGTTTCGTGTGGCCCACAGCAAAGACGTGGGATTTCCAAAAGATGAATGTCTATTAGCGGGGAGTTTTCTATTCAGAGCCAGCGCTCGTCTAGAAGACCAGCAATGAATGATATGAGCAAGACTGGTTTTTCCAGCACGCAAAGAGGGAGGGAGGACCTGGCGAGGAAGTCGTGGTCAATTAAACATACCTAAATTGTATAGAGGGGCAGAAGCTTGCAATACATGCACCAGCTTGCGAACCAAAAAAGTAGCGAGCGAGGGCTTTGCATAACTAGCTGCACATCAATAAGTAACATGCATAGCAGAGCTTTCTTTAATGCGCGTATTTTATACTGTAAGGTATGCAGCCAATCAGTACCTTGGTTACATAGGTCTACAAGGTACCTTTGCCCAGCTTAATACATCTACCTCTCACATCTTACTCTATCCCTTCATAACCAACATAACCAACAAACCCCACCAAGAATGTTTCCAAACCCTTCCTCCTAATCACCACCTTCTCCCCTCTCCAATCCATCCATCCATCCCCCATGCCCACCTCCTCCACCCCCTCCCAACCCCCCCTCCTCATCGCCCTCTCAGGCCCCACCTCCTCCGGCAAAACAACCCTCGCAACCGCTCTCCGCCATATCTTCTCTTCCCCCGCGTACCCCCCAGGCATACGACTCATCCATCAAGATGATTTTTACAAAACGGATGAGCAGATACCGGTTACGGAGAAGGGGGTGAGGGATTGGGATTGTGTGGGGGCGGTGGAGTGGGGGGAGTTGGAGGGGGAGTTGAGGGGGGTGAAGGAGGGAGGGAAGGGAAAGGGTGGTGGTGGTAAGGACAGGGGGGAGGGAGGGGAGGTGGAGGATGAGGACGGGGAGAAAGGGGATGGGGAGGACGGGAGAAGGGTAAAGCAGGGGAATTTCGAGGGGGATGAGGTTCTAGACGGCGTCCATGGCGTCAAGGGAATAAGCTCGGAACTTATCCAATCTCTACGCACAGAAGTCTCAACCTGGCCCCCCCACCTCCTCACCCGCCCCCTCATCCTCCTCGACGGCTTCCTCCTCCTCGGCACCTCCGTCCCCTCCTCCCTAAAATCGCTCTTCGATATAAAAATCCTCCTCCTCGCAAACTACGCAGACGCGAAAGAGAGGAGGGAAAAGAGGAATGGGTATGTGACGTTGGAGGGCTTTTGGGAGGATCCGGAGGGGTATTTTGATGATGTTGTGTGGCCTGGGTGGGTGAGGGAGCATGGGTGGGTTTTTGAGGGGGGGGATGTGCAGGGAGGGGTGGTGGATGAGGGGAGGGTAAGGGGGATGGGGGTGAGGGTTTGGGAGGGAGGGGGGTTGGAGGGGGGGGTGGGGTGGGTTGTGGGGGTTATTGAAGAGGAGTTGGGGAAGGAATTAGAAAAGGAGGAGAAAGGATGAGGGGATGGATTTGGGTTTGGGGTTCGTTGAGTTGAAGGATGGGGGTGCTGGGTACAGATGTGGTAGGATTTGGTGCATGGATATGGGAGTGAGGTATGCCCTTTTGATTTCTCAGCAGGTTTTTTTGATTGCTTTGACTGGTTTATTATACGGAGACGGGAAGCTGAACAGACGCCTCGAGGTTATAGTCATACACTTCTTCTCCCCGGTCGACCTCAGGCGTCATCCTTCCTCCCCATCCTCCATATGAACCACGAGAGGCGATTCATCTTATTAATCTTCATGCATCTGCATTGAGTAGAGACTCTCTCAAAACTCCCGGCGTGTCATCCACCTCGTTCGTCCTTTGTCATGATACCCAGCCTCTCCCCGTCATGCGGTCAGATGAAGCAGCGTATATTCCAAGCACCCAACAACATCGACCCGTGACCATCTTATGAAATCTCGCACTGCAAACCATATACCGTACAGCGTCCGCACAGAGGATAGATAGCCCATGAAGCTCGTCAATTCGAGCCCGCTAGACGGTAAGATGAGTATTCGACCGGTCCCAGATAACGCGTGTCATGATCTGTCTTTGGCAGGCGAGCGAGAGCGATTCCAACAAACGTACCGTGAAAGTATTGAGTAGAGAAGTTTTCTGTACAGGCCACAAAATCACCAATCAAGGTTATCTGGAGGAGTTGGATCTTGATGATTTCTTCGACCGAGGATGCTGTAGAGCCTTGCGTTTCTCTGGGGAGGGTTTTGGTGGTGGAGATGGGGCCAGCGAAGGAGTCCTGACAAACGGACCGTCAAAGTATTGAGTTGAGAAGTTTTCTGTACAGCCCCGAAAGTATCACCACTTAAGGTTATCTGGAGGAGTTGGATCTTGACGATTTCTTCGACCGAGGAGGCTGGATAGCCTTCCTATTTTTCTCTGGAGAGGGTTTTTGGTGGTTGAGAAGAGGGAGCTGGATTTCACCAAAGTACTGAGTGGAGAAGTCTTTCTGTACAGGCCACAGATATCACCCAGTTACGGTGATCTGGAAGAATTAGATGTTGACGATTCCTTCGAGCGAGGATCCTGGAGAGCCTTACATTTCTCTGGAGAGTGGTTTGGGGGGAGAGTAGATGGGGCCAGCGAAAGCGATTCTGCCAAATGGACCGTCAAAGTATTGAGTTGCGAAGGTTTCTGTACAGGCCATGCAATATCACCAACTAAGGTTATCTGGAGGAATTGGATGTCCAAGAAGATGTTCTTGATGAGGCGCTCGACCGAGGAGGCTGGGGAGCCTTTCGTTTCTCTGGAGAGGCTTTCGGTGGTGGAGGGGGAGCTGGGTATTGTGATTGCGGGTTTGAGCGCTGGAAGACGTTGTGCATTTGCGAGGGGAAGTGGTAGAGGAGGTCGGATGGTGTGGAGGAGGAGGAAGGGGGGTAGTAAGGGTAAGGCATTGGAGTTTATGGAGAGGGGTTTTGGGTGGGGTTGAGGTTTGCTATGAGGTTTAGGATAGGTTGTAACAGAGCAACTGGATTTTAGAGAATGAAGATATATCTTATCAGGTGTTCGAGATTGTTCAGGATATGGGTGGAGATGCTGGTATACTTATATATATGTCAGTAGTCAGAGGAAAGAGAGGGTCACATTCGCGTCTGTCACAGAGTAAACACTAACACCTAGCTGAACACACCGTAAACGACCACAATAAAACCACGCGTCTGCCCGCAGCGGCAGGGGCGCGCGTCACAACAAGGCATTGGTTCAATAGAAACTGTCAGAGTAGCACAGCCTGCCTGCCGTGATGATTGCATTCGTTGGCTACCTAAAGTAGGTACATACATATCTCGCTTGCGTTGCGGGACATAGGTAGGTAGCTCTTACTATGGGCTAGGCAACAACGCTTGTACCTTGTGCTACATACCATGTTTCTGCCAACGTGCATTCTGTTCTATTCGGACTTTTTGAGATAGTATGCCGAGATGAGATCGTACTCGTAGTCGTACATGAAAGGGGGTTTAGGCAGCAAGTTGTGGTACCGGAGTGAGATGGATGTACCCAAGGCTCTCTCTTTCTCGGACATGCCGATGAGAAATCTCTCAGGCTACCTTTTTGAGAACGTACTGAGATGTTTTTCATCGAGTGAAGTGGCATGTTCGCAGCAGGGCAATGGTGCTTGATTGTGCGGTCAATGGCCCCGAGCTGCGCTTTTGCTTTTTCCTTAACCTCCATTTGTTATACATAATTTTAAGTTTCGACGAGGGGTTTCCAGCATCATCATGATATGAAGGTGTCCTCATTGTTGTTCACAATACTCGCGCTCCTCCTCGCATCAAGGAAGAGGTCTTCGCACTCCGCCACGGCGTCTACATCTATCTCTTTCTTGTGGGCGACTCTTGCCAGGATGTTGGCAGGTGTAAGAAGTTGCAGCGCATATCGCAAGCTGACTTTAACTCCATGGTCTGAGATCTTGTTAAGTGCTGGCTCCGTAATGAAGAGGTTTTCAGTCCTTGCTCTTAATCGAACAATGGTCTTGATTTCGTCGGGATTGTATGCGTTGGTGGGTATGATGATCACGCGGGCAACGAGATCCGGAGGTATGCCGTGGGCAGCAACGAGCTCTTCTGTGCCTCGGATTGTGCACTTCCCTCTGTTTGAAGCGAGAATGACTATAGGTGAGATGGACGATTCGAGGGCTCGGTTAAGGTATGTAAAACACTCAATGTCAAGCATATGCACCTTTCAAAACGTCAGTATTCGTAGGAGGTATGTAGGTAGTCGTACTTACTTCGTCAATGAAGAGAACACCAGGAACAAGCTCGGCAACACCTTGATCGATATACCGGCTGACGACTTTGTTGATCTCTTCCCGCAACTTGTCTGTGATCTCTGTTTTCTTTGGCTTCATGAGCTGACCCATCATGCTCATGATATCCTGTCCACCCTGCGGCCTTGCATTCGCGATGTCGAGATCATGCAGCGTCACGTCCTGTACAATCTCTTTCTTCTTATGAACTTCGCCTTTCGGTATCGGCACGTACTCTTCGGCTTCCAGATCGAATTCTGTAGCGTAAGCATCTGACCGTCCCACCCTCTTGCAAGCACCGGTGTTGGCTTCTATGTAGATAACGTCCCCAACAGTGACCCGTTCTTTCTGTATTGCTTCATAAATTGAGGGGTCCAGACGAAGCTTCTTGGTGCCTTTATATGACTTTAGTCCAATTAGTAAATGACTTATAGTCTTTCCATAGCCTCCTAATGGGTTCTCGGCTTCCTCTGGCGTGAGCTCTGTGACTTCTCCCTCGTAGACCTCCTTGGTTTCCCTGACTCGTAGACCTACACTCTTCATCAGCGCTATTTTCCAAGTAGTAATCCAGATGACCAACCAATTGCTCTTCTGAAATTCTCCATCAAAGCCTCCGTCTTCTTGACCTCCGTTGAATATACTTCGCTACCAACTATAGGACAAAACGGGACTTTCGTTCCTAGCTCTTGCGATATTGCCAAAGCCAAAGCCGTTTTCCCTGTACCAGGGCCACCGGCCAGCAGAACTGCGCGCCCAGACATCTTCTTGCACCTAATGAGATCGACCACGACTCCGCATGCCTTAGAACACCTTAGCTACATTGCTCTCCGACATTTACGAGGCTCGTATTGTAGCTTTGACATACCTCTCTTGCGGCTACCTGGCCCACGAAGCCAGCGCCTGTAGTCTCTGCGGAGCCATCACTTTTCAAACCCAGGCCTTTGATATGTGTATGAGCTGCTGTTCGATTTTCGCGCGAATTGCCCTTGACCTCGCTGATGGTGACCATTGCGAAAGGGCGAGAAGGTGAAAGAGAACTAGTATCGCAAGAGGGTGAAGTAGCCCTGTCTGACTGAGCTCGTCCTGATGTTCATTCGCTATCAGCGTGGTGTCTGTAGGAGATGTGACGCGGTCGAACTTCGAGAAATTGTTTCCACGCGAGCCTTGCTGGTCTTGGCATTTCAAGGCGATAGAATTCCGCCCCCGTAAACAGGGGGCAAGCAGCACCTCATACTAGGAAATTATCTGAACTTTCATATTAACAAGAAGAACAATAATTTAGTGGTAAACTATCTTTACATATCTAGCTATCATTACTAATGTTGTGCCTAAGCTAAAAAGCAATTGATTTACGAGATCTATTTTCTTGGTCTGTTTGTTGTAACTGAAGGCTCTCTTTGGTTCCTAGGATAGTATGATATTTTTGATGGCCCACCCTTTCTCTTTGACATGGAAGAGACTTCATCCATACCAAGGAATTGGCGAGGCTTTATTTTTGAACCGCTATTCAGCAGCACTTCCTTGCCGCGAAGCGTTCTCAGAGCGTAGATATAGGATCTGTAACTACGTCTCCTTTTGGTTGGAGCGCATGTCCTGGGTGGAAGTTGTCCTTGACGATGGAAGGTAGTCGACGCTGGACTCTGTTCACGTTTATTACTGGATATAGGCTTCAAAGATACAGTTGCGATGCGGGTTCGAAGCTACGGAATGTAGTCGATGGAGAAAATACACTCGCCGACTCGACTCTGATATGTGTTTTCCGGTGACCATGTAAAGGTGAATCAGCCTCCAGAGCTTTTTTCAGATACGACTGTACGCTACTGTCACCAACCCCCCAGGAGAAGGACCCCAGCATACCCTCAGTATCATCAGGCTTAGGATTGAACTTTCCAAAGGACCCTGCCGTCTTCATCTCTGCTGCACCGTTGAGGAATTAATGACTGCAACTCCTGCAGCTTGGAAGAAGAATCGGCCCCCTCAGGTTAGATGTAAGTATGAAAGGTGTTGCCGTTGGCGTTCACTACAGGTCGATGTTAATGCCGACTTATCAAGTAGGTACGATATCATAAGTCCAGACCGCAGACAAGGTAGTATTGTTACCGGGCCCATAATTCCTTCTGGCCTCTTCAATCTGATTCCCTTCGACCTGGTAGAAGACTTGGAACATCAAGCTATCTGATGTATTCGGCATAGGATCAAAGAACCAGCAGCTCACGGCTGATCCGTTGATCGCAGACTGGCTACTGATGTTGAACTCTTTGTCCCATCTGGTCCCGCCGGCGTCGGCTGATGGAGAGAAATCACTTCCTTGAATCATCCCACTAGAGCCTTGATATGCGAGCATGAACAGTGCGCACATGCTAGTATGTTTGAGAACCAAGTCATGGCTGGACGGTCCAAGGTGCCAACTGTTGTTACCAGAGCTGAGATTGTAATCGCGCCACCAAAGCTCCATTGTTTGATCACTCGCTAGTGCGAAGAAGAATGCGTAGCTCCCCAAAGAGTAGATGGTGGCACCGCCGAAGCCGTCCGAGTTGGAGAATATGAAGCCGTCACTCCAGCTTCCGTCCTGGTCATTGAAAATGTATTCATGGATGATGCCATCGGTGCCACTTGCACACAGACTAAGTCCACCACCAATGACGTGCGAGCTAGTATTGAGCTCTCTTCCTCCGCTGACCGTGAAGGCAATGCTGTTTTGGTCGGGTACTTTATATTGGTTATCACCAACACTCCCTTCCTGCCACGTCTTGGCGTCGCTTCGGGAATAGACGTTTCGGATGATGCTGGATTCATCCACGTAGAATAGCCACCACTACTCACGTGTTAGTTGAGATTATCTTTGAACGGAAGCCACTCACAAAGACCGAGCCGTTAGTCGACGTGCTAACCGCGGCAAGGGGAGTCCCCCGTTTGGCATCTGTGACCTGGAGGTTAGTGCTTCCCTGCCAAATACGTTCTAGACTTTGAGAAATGTAGCAGAGGCTTCCATCTCCATATTGATAGTAGAGATAGATGTCGTCTCCTGTAAGCGGATCCATCGTAGCCAATCGAGAGCCATCTAGAACACCTGTAGGAACAGGGGTTGGAGCCGAGGCAGCACCACTTGACGTGGCATGGGTTGATGTTGAGGCGCTGATATTTGCAATTAGCAGTTCATCATGTATAGAATCAAGCGAAACCCCACCTCTTCTTCCGCGAAACATCCACTCCAACTGGAACGATAATGACAATTAAGATTATGATAGCCAGAATACAGCAAAGCTTGAGCCAATTCCCTCGCCGACTCCGATTAGATACACACTGTACTAACGGGCCGGGAGGCGAATCATTCTTGCATCTAAGTGCACCATTGTCCAGGCAGCCCATAGATGTTTCAGTGCTGTCTTCCAATAAGACGGCCTGCTTCTGGTCATGCTGTGAGTGAAAATGGTCAATGGTGACGGTCTGTTTATCATCAACGTCTTGTAGGTTTCCTTTAAAGTTCACGACTTCAATGCCCGGGTATGCTAAAACAAATCAGCCGCCAAAGCCTCTCTTTTTGTAATGCTGCACAAACCTTCCGAAGATTGGCCAACTGCCTCAATCTGATTGTCCTCCATCGTCCAATTAGAGATACAGCATGGGGCTGAATTCGACCTGCAAAGTGCAATTTGACATAAGTAATGTTGACAGCACCACCCTACATGTCAAATGAGTGCAAACGAAAGCTTGAGTAAGAATCAATCGCTTATGTAGCGTCTCCTGAACTCCTGATCAAAGCGTCAGGAACAAACCACATGTCGGATCGGTGCCGCAGGAAACAGGAGTAGAAGCAAGACCCTTTCAGTGTTTGTTACCTTTCATCCTCTGCTCGAGAAGCCATAGAAGGATGCTAGTGGCATCCAGCTGCAAGATCACAGCCTTCCTGCGGCGACTAGCGGGACGAGGGAATGGGAGGAGAGCGTTCACTAGTGGCACTTGGTGGAATCGGAAAGGCACACTGTGACGTTGATGCCAAGATAACCTCTCTGTTGCGGCACGCGCAATGGAAGCATTTTATCTGAAACTTTGGTACATTCTCAATCTAGGACACCACTTCATCGGAAACAAACGAGTCGGTCATTTGGGGGTATATCAGGCGGATAATGGTTGGGGACTCTAACATCCCGGCTTCATATCATGCGGCTTTGACTCACGGTGGCTTTTTTGTTCTGGGCATAGAACAATTCTAATCCAAATCGATGAGGATCGAGACCTCCAAAGATTTATTTCCAATCTCTCTTGATTCATGAAGAAGGATCCACTGCAAGCCATTTAGTCGAGCCAAACATGAAAATGCAAGAAGGAGGCATAAAGATCACGAGCGGACTCTCAGATATTCATGACCGATGGCTCTTGAACAACTCCCGCTCTGGAGAAAATGTCATTTGCAAAGGTTCCAGGGCATACTTGGTATCTGAAAGGCATGACATTGCCCATCCACACCAAGCTTGAAAATGACAGCAGTCATAGGCGCAGAGCCACCATTTTAGTGTGATCGTTCACCCAGCTTCTGTAGCGCTCAATATGAATGTCGTTGGTAGGTTATAAATATATAATGTAGGAAGCAAAAAGAATGCTATTGCGGCGTGGTACCACTGCCCAGAGGTTTCATTAACTTCGCCTGTTGGGGAGAGACCTTTTCCCATTCCAGCTAACAAGGCTCACGTCTTGATTCTGTGCGATTCGTTGCTAGCGAAGAAACAATAGTAGACTTGATTCGACCAAGGGTGTCCTTACTCCAATGTCGATCCCCACGCGCTCGAGCGTAGGGCTGAAGGATCCCCACGCTAGAATAGTTCTAACGCCAAGCCAGAACCCTTCGTCTCAATGCTAAGGTAGTAGCCAACGGTTGGCCCACGATCCCAAAGAAGGATTTCCCACCCTATGATGCTGCGACAGCGTCTTTCAGCTCATCCGTATTCAATTCCAGCGCTGTCAGCGGCAGCCAACATGAGGCCGATATCTTGGCGCGCAAGCAGGCGCAGGCCTTCCCTTCTATATCACGTTTCACCCACTCCGGAGCGTGTTGGTAATTGTAACAAAGGAGGCTGTGACTCCCTCAGGCCGCCGCCCGCAGGATGCATCAGGCAGCCTCTAGAAGCTGACTGCTCTGGTGGCGCTTGTTGGCGTTATTGCTTCCACTTATAAGTTCCTGATAGCGAGATTATTGTTACTGCCCGGCCCCACTAACAAGCTCGTTATCTTCCATCGGACCCTTATCTGCGGAGTACTTGTACCTTGTCTTCTGCTGGCTGTTAGAGTTGAGATGGATTTCTCAAAGTTCTCTTTCTTTGAACCTTGTTCATATTGCATACCAATAATGCTAATTTTTGCTTGCGGTGTTTCATGCCTATTCAAGTAATGTCTTTCAAAAGCCGCCTTCCTTGTATCTACCTGGTAGTCTCAGCGTACCTTGCCATTATCTGCTGTGAGATATGATGCCAGTCATTGTGCAGTTCTCTGCTTATTTGCTATAGCGTCCATTTCTATACCCGCCTCTGATCTTCAGTCTACATATGAGCCACTTAGTCTGCTTCCTCGCGATGCAATAGTGATTGGAGGCGAGGAACTTCGAATCCTTCCTTTAGGGGATTCAATCACCCGTGGTGAAGGTAGTAGTGATGGCAACGGATACCGGTTGGCGCTTTACGACCTGCTTCAGCTGGAGAATGATCTGGATTATATCGGCCGCCTAACAACTGGCACGATGGTCGACAACCATCACGAGGGTTATGGAGGATATCCTATCGGTGCCATCGAAGCTCTCGTAACGTCACAGTATCCCGAGCAACCTAACCTCGTGCTTTTGATGGCTGGAACGAATGATGTGATTCAAGAACACAACCTTAGTACCTCGTCTGCCGCACTTGACAAACTAATCAACAAGGTCGTTAATGCGTACCCTGATGCTGTCGTCCTAGTCGCAGAAATTACTCCTTTATTGGAACCGAAGAGAGAAGCAAGAAGACTCGAATTCAATGCTGTAATCCCAGGCGTCATCAAAAAATATGCAGATGATGGGAGACATATCGCCGTAGTCGACATGGGAAGAGTCAAGCCAGAATATATCAATGCTACCGATGGGATACATCCAATTGATGAAGGTTATAGGTTGATTGCGGATGCATGGTATGGCGCTATCCTTGCGGCCAGGTATAAAGGCTGGTTAGGAGAGCTCACCTTTTCAACCCACGATACCCTTGGAGGATGGATATCGGATTCTACATCGACGCTTGATATCATTACCTATGGGGTGATGTCACTTGTGGTATTACTCACTGTTCGAAAACTGGTAAACATAGCCATCAGGAAATATGGAACCCGGCTATCACTGTAGCCTTGCCTTCAGTGTGTACTGGTATGGGTGGCTTGAGGAAATCCGCAACATACCTCGGTACTACCTGCACATTCGTGGTTGAGCAGCCGAGCAACCTCGTGCAAGAAGTTCTCCCCAATAACTGCACTGGCCAACTCTTCGGCTGGGCCGCATTCACTCGCGGCCACGGCGATGAGTAGTTGACCCGAACCTGGACTCACGTTTCCGCCATCGAAGGGTGATAATTTCTATACTGGAATGTCGAGCTGATCATGACACGAACTACACAAGCAATACAAACTTTGCCGCAACAATTATTCAGCCAATGTCGGTCTAAGCCAGCATCCGTATATCAGCATGAATGTCAGTATCTCGTCGAACATTATCCCAAAACTCCCAGGGGCGCAGTTGAGGAAGACACCAGACAAGTTCCGGTATTCTCTAATCATCATCTTCTGCCTCCTCCGCCTCCTCCCGATACTCTTCATCACTGTCTCTAGAAACGTCAAAGCTTGTCGTTCTACTTCTAATGCTCTCGACACCACAATACCGGTCATTGGCAGACATCAGAGCATCAACATCTCGTGCCTATCCACCCGTACCGATGCAAGGCATCTCTCACGGCCATGAAATCGCGCACTTCGACTACGTTCCAGACACTTCAGAGAACGGAGTACGTGGTTAGGACTAAGACGAGGTGCTCTCGCTATTGGGAGGAGCGCTGCTTTGGAAGTAAGTTGGAGCCTTTGCAAAGCATTTGGTAGTGCGACGAAACTAGCTTACCCATATGGGTTTGATTTCCTCTAAGGGATTGGCGGGTTGATTGTTAGTTTTACCTGAAAGCAAGAGCTTTGTAGGCGACCTTGAGATGGAAGATTTGGTAGTAGTAGTGGATACAGTTCTGGGGACCTTTAAGTGCGGAGAAATGAAAATAGTGCTTCAGGAATATGAAAAGAATCAAGAGAAATGAACAAGACGGGTTTACATATCTAGGGCCAGCTTTTAGTAGATTCTGTGAATGTTAAAAGCCGTATCGTCTCCAAACACAAACCTTAGGACATAATTGATTTGAGAAAACATATTTCAAGACGCCTTGTGTCTTAGAATACTTTTCTTACGGATATCTTCACCAATCAAGCATTATTCGTTGAAATGGTTTTGGAGCATGAAAAACCCTGTCGCAGAGATGTTTCTGGAACCGCTCCATATCACTGTAATACCTCGACCCTACGGTTTTCCGCTGCCTTATCGTGACCACGTGTATGTAGCTGTATGGCCTATAACATCTTGTAATGGACAATGCCTACATGCTCCTAGAGCGCGCCAAGGCGGTGCAGCTACTAGGTATACTCTACTATCGAGTCAGTAGTCAATAATGGGACGCTTGGGCCGCCTAAAAACGAGTTTCTACGCCAGGGTTTGCGGGCCCGCGTCCCACTATTTGATACTACACCAATAGTAGGGGTAAAAAGGGATTCCCTTGCCCTTTCCTTTCTTCCTGCCTTCCTTCCTTCCTTCGTTACCTAAAAATTAGTCTCAATGATATTGCTAGAGTTTTCTATGCCTTGATGTTCGAGCAAATAATCAAAGTTTTGTCCTCACCCTAACTTGAGGAGGAACAACGAAAGAGTCATATACTCTGGCCCATATGAGCCGTAAACCGCGTGTTGAAAACATGGATCAGTGCCTAAAAAGAGGCGCTCCTGCGGACCTTTGACAACAAAGTCCTGGGTGCGCACTGAGCCTGGGGAAATGCTACGCCACCATCTACATCTCATTGCTTTCAATTCTCCATGCTCTTGCATACGCTCTTACATGGTAGCAGCGTAAGTTTCAGGAGACATATAGACAAACTCCAGCTCTTCCGGCGGACCGACCCTCCAAAGGCCACGATAAAGCACCTGCATTCGACCCTCAAAATCTTCTTCCTTATGGTTTCCACAATTGAAGTCTGGAATGATACCAACTGGCCCACTTGGCACAGCAGGATCGACCAGAACGAGATCTTTGCCGAGTGATGGACCTATTAGGTGGCGGCCCACGCTCATCATTCGCCTGGCCGTGAGATTTCCCAATGGACAAGAATGTTTTGCTAAAAGACCGATGACTTTGTTGTCTTTGTCGTACTGTATCACGGCTGGCACAAAGTACTTGTGGATCCATCGAGCAGCAGAGAGCCCGATCCGGCAATTCACCATGGCTATTAGCAATGCCAAGGTCTGTGATAGTGGTTTGGACCATCTCGATTTCATTTCCTCTAGAAATTTCTCAAAGTTGGCCTGCAGATTTTGATGTTGATTTCCGTGGTCCGACGCGCACCAAGCACTATACAGAATGCTTCGTGAGTACTCAAGAATTGGAACATAGTCCACGTTGTGGTCAACCATATTCGATAAAGAGATGCTTTCCAGTCCTGGTGGTTCTGCTGGAAGTGTCCTAAATTCTATACTTGGTCCTTCTGGAAGCGGCGTTTTATCTCCATCCTTGATCACGCGAAGATGAGGACATTTAGACTTTTCAGGATCGGGCCACCAACCCATGGAGGCTGCACCCGCAACGTCGAACTCCCAAGAGCTTTTCGGACAGCTGCCGTATTTAGAAAGCTCTCCCTTTATGTAGCATTCTTTCCATATCTGCTTAGAGAATTTCATCACAGACCTCATCATTGGAAGAAATCCAAGATGTGTGTCCCCGTGAATTGGTAGAACGCGCACACCTGTTGTCGCATGGAAGGGGGAGATATTGTTCGGCGTGTCTGTTGAGAATCGTTGCCCAAGTAGCTTTAAGAATTCCCCGAGACACTCCGGCTCAGGCTGCTGCTTGCTTGGGAGCCAGGCCTTGGACGTATGTGTCACACTTGACTGTGTCATAGAAGCCGTAATTTTTGGGGCAAAGGTATGCCTGTTCTCGGCCGCTTGGTTGTAGAGATCTACGAACAGTTCACCAAAGGCCATATTCTCCGCATTGGTGGGATACTTGTACCAAGGAAAGGGTGGCATTGTTGCAAAAACGTAGTCCCGAGGCTCGCTAGCTGCCCTTTGTGATCCCAGATTCACCACAACAAAGTTTTCAGAGTAGATGTCCTCTGCCACGGTACGCGCTCTAGGCTTCGATCGCGTAATAGTCTTGCCATGGACATACGCATTTATAAAATCATCGAGACTCAACTCCGTTTTTGCACCAGAGCTAAAACAGTACCAAAGGACCCAAAGGGAGTCCTGCAAGCGCGTAAGGTCGCTCGCGTGGTTGTAGAACCTATCAATTGCGTTTCCTTCTTTTTTCGATTGATGCTCTGTGCATTTCAGTAAATCATCCTTGTTGGGACGGGAGAGCAAGCGTTTACCTCGACGACAGACTACGAAACGTATGCTATGCGAAAGCAGGCACTCCTGAAACGTCCAAAGGCGTTGCAGGTAAGACTCATCGCATATGTCACCTATATGATTGATATGATGATTCCACAAGGCCGAATCACAACTTCTCCAGTCTTGAATCCCTTCAAGCACTTTCTCACAGCAGGAGTATATCCCATCATCCTCTCGAATTGCGAGCGTTTGAACAGCATTGCGAAAGATCCAAGGTATAGCGTCAACAACAGAAATCACTTCTGCCTGATCCCTCTGATTCACTGTCAAAATATCCATCCAGAAAGCCCGATCACCAATAAGTACAGGGAGTTCTTTCTCGATAAATGCTGCCTTCTGTGTAGACGCCAGGACTTCATTCTTAATGCCAGGGATGCTGAACCACTCGGTCTTCCCGAAGACGTGAGAGACAGCAATATACTCAAGCTCGGTGGAATAAGCACTAAAAAGGATGAGTTCACCGCCTACGAAACGCGCAAATTTGATTTTTGGTCCCTTTTCAAGGTCGAGCTCTCCGCGTTCTTTTGTCGTCTGCATTGCTGGAATCGTTGGACAGGCTTGCTTGATTATCGTACTGCAAAATACTTTACCTGAGATACTGGAGAACGACCGAAGCCTTTAGCACTGTCGAAAAAGCCTTCAAAGACCGGAAGCCATAGCTGTTTACAACACGTTGGGCGTGGCACATAGCGGATCATCGAAAATTTTGAGGAGCAGGCAAAATCATGAGGGTTCACAGTAGTAGATAATGCAGTAATTACAGAGTAGGCTGCAATAAGACAGGGGGGGTCCTGCATCGCGCCTACTCACCTAGCCCCCACGCTAAGACGGCATCTGCCGAGCAGGGGGCTCGTCTTTACCTATCAACTGGAGAAATGTTCTTTCTCTTCTTCCAGTTCTGTTTACGATAGGAATAGTATTCAATAACGGACCACGGGCCCGCAAATCTTGATCTCCCTGTCAGCAATCAATTCTTGCAACATCAGCAGGTAAATGATATGTCAAAGGGCCAAGCAAGCTTTCCATCTGGAACCTTGAAAGCGTTTGAACTCCTTGCATAAAGGGAAGGACAGTGTTCAGAAGTCTAGAAAGCCATGCCTTAAAAATGCTCTAACGGACGCCGTCGCTCAATACTATGTACATAAGTTTTCACGGAAGGAGAATTTTCTATTGACCAGGAGATATAAGCAGGCCCTTCTTGTTGGCATCGTGGTCCCATCCTCCTGCTCTAGCCTCACCGCCATGTGTCTCTGTATAGCCCTTCACTCTAGCCTCGAGTTCTGGTCTGAAGTGGCGGACGAGACCTTGTAAGGGCCACGCGAAGGCTTCGCCCAATGCTGCAAAAAGTATCAGCATCACCGTTTAAAGCTCAGAGAGATGTTAGACATACCGCAAATAGTGTGTCCCTCAACCTGCTTCGTCAGCTCCTGCAACATATCGATCTCTCTCGCCCTCGCCTGTCCCTTCTCGAACCTCTTCATAATCTGTTCCGTCCATTTGCTTCCTTCCCGACACGGTGTGCACTGTCCACAACTCTCATGCTTGTAGAAACTCGCCAATCGTGAGATTGCGCGCACGACATCTGTGCTCTTATCCATTACAATCACGGCTGCAGTCCCTAAGCCTGACTGGCTATCTTTGAGTGCATCGAAGTCCATCAATTGGTCATCGCAGACGTTTCTCGGCAAGATTGGCGTAGATGAGCCGCCGGGGATGATGGCTTTGAGGTTGTCCCACCCGCCACGGACGCCGCCGGCGTGCTTTTCAATAAGTTCTTTGAGCGGTATTGACATCTCTTCTTCAACTGTGCAGGGGTTGTTGACATGTCCGGATATACAGAAGAGCTTTGTACCAGAATTGCGTTCGCGGCCAAAAGAATTGAACCAATTTGCGCCTCTTCGGATGATAGTTGGTGCAACAGCAATGGTTTCAACATTTGCGACGGTGGAAGGGCAGCCGAAGAGACCGACTGAAGCCGGGAAAGGGGGCTTCAGGCGGGGCTTGCCAGGTTTGCCTTCCAGTGATTCGATAAGAGAAGTCTCCTCGCCGCAGACATAGGCACCCATTCCGCGGTGCATGAAGATGTCAAAGTCATAGCCACTGCCGCAAGCGTTCTTCCCAATTAGCCCCTCTTTGTAAGCCTCTTGTATAGCTCGCTGTAATACTGTAGC
The DNA here is from genome assembly GCA_000482085.2 of Cladonia metacorallifera KoLRI002260. Classification (NCBI taxonomy): domain Eukaryota; kingdom Fungi; phylum Ascomycota; class Lecanoromycetes; order Lecanorales; family Cladoniaceae; genus Cladonia; species Cladonia metacorallifera. Next base: position 1,271,501 of record KI911129.1, read on the forward strand.
TTCATGGTAGAATTCTCCTCGGATATAGATATAGGCTGCACTGCAGTTCATGGCTCGACCAGCTACTAGACAACCTTCGACGAGTTTGTGAGGGTCCTTGCGCATGATTTCTCGGTCTTTGCAGGTTCCGGGCTCGCCTTCGTCGGCGTTGACCACGAGATAGCGAGGCTTGGTGTCTTTATCCCAGTCCTTAAAGTTCATGAAGGACTGTATCGATTAGCATCGGGGTGCGTGTGAGAATTGAAGGTGTCCATACCCATTTCATGCCCGAAGGGAATCCAGCGCCACCCCGGCCTCGAAGGCCTGATGCCTTGATTTCTGATATGAGCTATCCAATATCGTCAGAAAGGTCCCCAGGAGAAGCGAAAATTATATTCCACGAACCCAATCGTGGCCCTTCAATAGCATTTCCTTTGTTTTGTACCAATCTCCATACTTCATCGCACTTTTAAGATCCGCGCCATGATGTCCGTATAGATTCTGAAATATCCTGTCCTGATCCTTCAGCCCTCCAAAATGCGTCTTTTTGGGTGGTGGTCCATCTTGGACTGTTGCTAGTCCTCGACGTTGCTGCCGTTGTGAAGTAGGATGGGCTCCATTGAGCCGTGATGTAGCAGAGGCCGAAGGGTGTATTCGGTGCGAGAGAGCGCCCAAAGGCTTTGGATTGGCCGCCCTTGATGTGATCATTATTGTATAGTTGGTCGAGAGGGGCACTGATTGGGATGTTGTTGTAAGTCGTAGGGTGGCTAAAGTTCGCGGGTACAAAGTAGAGTAGGTCATCGATCAAATAAGCGAACTTGATTGGTTGGCGGCAGATTGCGCTAGTACTGGAGATCTAGGTACTACTACTCCGTATGCAGCGACTGAAGTAAAGATTATTGTACACCATCTAGCATGTTACATGCATGCAATTAGTTTATCGAGTTTTGCCCAGAACATCTCTCATGATCATAGTTCTCGAATTAGGTACATAATAAAATGTTAATGACCACCACCAACCTCATTGTTCACATCTATGTTTAAGGTAATTCTATACAAGAAGTAAAACGGACAGGATTGATCCCACAATCAACGCAAATACTGGTACAGAAGCAGCAGTCCCTCTGCTCTCTACGTGGCCTGATTTATCCCAATGGAAGCCTGCGAAGCCGGTGGGATAGGTCGACAGCACGTCAGAAGGTATTTGCGTTATCGAGCCACAACCCCCGAAGAAATTAATGTCGCAGCCGCCGCTTGTGGTCGTTGGATACGGCGCAGAGGTCATTGCAGTTGTCCCTGGGTTGATCGGTCTTCCTGTGCCATAGGAGGTCGGTGAGCCCGTCCCTGATGGATACATGCCTGTTCCGTAACTGCTGCTACCCCCTGTAGGCCCGCTGCTACGAGGGAAATAGCCTGATCCGGAAGGATTGATAGGAGTTCTGGATGGGATGCTGCCGGTGCCGGTGCTCGAGGGGTAGCCTGATGGCAGGTAACCTGAACGGGAGGGATAGCCTGAAGGTGAGCCCGTGCCGGATGGAAAGTAGCCTGAACCTGACGGCGACCCGGATCCTGATGGGTTGCCGGTGCCGGAAGGGTATTTTGGTCCAGTGCCAGACGGAAAGTAGCCTGAACCTGATGGCGAGCCAGATCCTGATGGGAGGTAGCCTGAACTAATCGGGTACGCGCCGGTGTTGGTTGGGAAATAGCCGGTCCCTGAGGGATATTTGCCTGTGCCTGAGGGGTAAATGCCGGTCCCTGAGGGATAGTTGCCTGTGCCTGAGGGATAACCGCCTGTCCCTGACGGGTAATTGCCAGTCCCTGTTGGGAAGATGCCTGAATTCGTTAAGAATGGCGTTGTAGTTGGCTCATTATCATTATTCATAACGAATCCAAGCTGGACACTGTAGCAATCATCCTCATCAATATCAGGTCTTCCGAGATGAAGATCTTGGTCCGAACATGTGAAGAAACCAGTCACACCGTTGGCTTCGCAACTGAACTCGTCAGCTGGTCCCAGAGTACACACCGCTTTCGTGTCAGGTGTGGTGCTGTCGCTTGGGTACAGTTCTATGAGCGATTGCCCTGAGCGAACACCAGCAATTTCCAAAGGTGCCATGCTTCCATCAACAGTCTCCAAGTAACCTTCAGGGGAAAGAGTGAAGTCCGCCACTGCAGCGAAGTCGTCCGTAATTTCCAGAACATCGGCAAGAGCCTCGCCTTCAGGCACCACAGCGATGTATTGTTGCTGCTCTATTACCACACGTTTGTCAAGTGACCTTTTTTGTTCTCTTCCGTTAACAATTACTAGCTGGAAAGTCGGTTCAGGAGCAGTTGATGATTGGGTCATAGATGAAACTGCGGACGAGCCAGCAGTCTGGGATATGATATTTGACCCGGTGCCGGAATATGTGCCAGATGGGAACACACCAGAGGGAATAGCGCTGCCGGAAGGGAAAATACCGGATGAGGTAACAGTGCCGGATGTAGACGAGACACCTGTTTGAGACCCGGTGTGATGGTGGTGATGTCGTGTATGATGATGCCTAGTATGGTGGTGGCTGGTACCTTGAGAGTTTGTTTCAGAAGGCCCCGTTTGCAATGAGCCGGTGGTGGTTTGGGATATCATGTTCGACCCTGTGCCAGAATACGTGCCAGATGGGAAGACACCAGAGGGATTAGCGCTGCCCGAAGGGAAAACGCCACCTGAGGTAACAGTGCCGGATGGAAATACCCCAGAAGGTAATACGCTACCTGACGGNTGCCTGTGCCTGAGGGATAACCGCCTGTCCCTGACGGGTAATTGCCAGTCCCTGTTGGGAAGATGCCTGAATTCGTTAAGAATGGCGTTGTAGTTGGCTCATTATCATTATTCATAACGAATCCAAGCTGGACACTGTAGCAATCATCCTCATCAATATCAGGTCTTCCGAGATGAAGATCTTGGTCCGAACATGTGAAGAAACCAGTCACACCGTTGGCTTCGCAACTGAACTCGTCAGCTGGTCCCAGAGTACACACCGCTTTCGTGTCAGGTGTGGTGCTGTCGCTTGGGTACAGTTCTATGAGCGATTGCCCTGAGCGAACACCAGCAATTTCCAAAGGTGCCATGCTTCCATCAACAGTCTCCAAGTAACCTTCAGGGGAAAGAGTGAAGTCCGCCACTGCAGCGAAGTCGTCCGTAATTTCCAGAACATCGGCAAGAGCCTCGCCTTCAGGCACCACAGCGATGTATTGTTGCTGCTCTATTACCACACGTTTGTCAAGTGACCTTTTTTGTTCTCTTCCGTTAACAATTACTAGCTGGAAAGTCGGTTCAGGAGCAGTTGATGATTGGGTCATAGATGAAACTGCGGACGAGCCAGCAGTCTGGGATATGATATTTGACCCGGTGCCGGAATATGTGCCAGATGGGAACACACCAGAGGGAATAGCGCTGCCGGAAGGGAAAATACCGGATGAGGTAACAGTGCCGGATGTAGACGAGACACCTGTTTGAGACCCGGTGTGATGGTGGTGATGTCGTGTATGATGATGCCTAGTATGGTGGTGGCTGGTACCTTGAGAGTTTGTTTCAGAAGGCCCCGTTTGCAATGAGCCGGTGGTGGTTTGGGATATCATGTTCGACCCTGTGCCAGAATACGTGCCAGATGGGAAGACACCAGAGGGATTAGCGCTGCCCGAAGGGAAAACGCCACCTGAGGTAACAGTGCCGGATGGAAATACCCCAGAAGGTAATACGCTACCTGACGGAAACACACCGGATGGAATGACGCTGCCGGATAGGAATACACCAGAAGGAATGATGCTGCCAGATGGGAATACGCCGGAAGGGGTGACGCTGCCAGATGGGACAACCCCAGATGGCATGACACTACCCGAGGGGTATACGCCGGAGGGAATGACGCTGCCAGATGGGACAACCCCAGATGGCATGACACTACCCGAAGGGTATATGCCAGAAGGAATGATGCTGCCAGATGGCAAGGCACTGCCTGATGGGTAGTAACCACCTGAGCTGGCCGGGCTGCCGGTGCCAGATAGGGGATAGGAGTGGTGTGAATACGCCGTCCCAGAGGTTGTGATAGAAAGTGGAGATCCTGTCCCTGAGGAAGGAAGGCCCATCTCGGATGATGGGTAGGGGCTGTTTGAGGGGGCGGTACCTGACGGCAGGATGACAGAAGTAGGCGACCCTGTGCCGGACGCTGGGAGACCGGATTGCGTGTTCGCTAATGACGGTGAATGAGATGGGGACACGGAGTGATGATGATAAGTTCCATTGCCTGAAGTGCCTCCATGGCCCGATGAACCGTGGCCAGAAGACCCTTCGTTGCCCTCCCCATGGCCTGAAGAGCCGCCATTACCTCCACTGCCCGAAGAATGTCCGTGGCCCGAGCCACTTTCGCTGCCAGAAGAAGCTCCGCTGCCAGAAGATTGACCGTTACCAGTAGAGGCTCCATTGCCTGACGTACCCCCATTGCTCGATGACTGTCCATTGTTCGACCCATTCCCATTTTCAGACGACGCACCGTTGCTGGAAGAGTGCCCGTTACCAGTAGAGGCTTGGTTGCCTGAGGTAGCCCCATTGCTTGATGATTGTCCATAGTTCGAACCATTCTCACTTTCAGACGAGGCGCCGTTACTGGAAGGATCTCCATTGCTGGAAGCTTCGTTGCCAGATGACTGACCGTTGCTTGATGAAAGACCATTCATGTATGACTTCGACCCTGGAATCATTGGAGCGCCAAATGGTCTTGGTGCAGCCACCACGGGTGTGGACGTGCCGGTAGAGATGCCAGTTGGGAAAGCTCCGGTAGGCGGAGCGATTGTGCCAGTGCCGTTGCTGTATTGTACTGTGTGCCCTTGTAACGGCAACGGCGAGTGTGTTTCCAACCCGCCTGCAGTAGCTGTGATCGTGGTAGTACCAGCGGTGACTGTTACTGTCACGGTGCCCATGTCAGCTGGGCAGGTCTCGACATTGGCAGATGCTGCTGCCGCAAGTAACAGGCCCGAAAGCCAAATATTAGAAATATGTAACATTATGAATTATATTATTATAGTAAGGGTCAAAGACCGTGGGTGTTTATATTATGATTAATGAGTGTCAAGTGTCACTCCAGCATTACAGAGCTGGACGACTTCAGTAAAGACTGACTGCGGTAGCAAAGACCGCTGGCAATAGGAAAAAAACAACGAAAGAGAGTGTAGGGTGAGAGAAGGAGACGCGTAGAGAAAATGGGACTCTAGGGAAGTCATCAACGAAGCCAAGCATAGGTGCAATATCCTTGCCTTTGGACTATTTCTGCTGCAGAGCATAAACGCCATATCTGGCTGTTAGTGAGCAGAGCCTCAGCTGTGGTCGAGACAGCCCACCCCACCGATCCATAGCACAATACAAGACCCTCCCTTGAATGATTTACCGTATTAGGCATGGAAGAGACATGCTTGTGGCCCGTTTAGGCTGCCATCATGAACTAGCAAGATTAGGGAAAAGCGAAAGAAAATGAGATCTGGGCGCAAGGCCAGGGGTAAATGCTCCTACAAGTAGAATCTTCGGGTGCTCGAGGCGGCTCCTAGCCGCCAAGCAGTGGGAAATTCGATCGAGACTATCATCTCATGGCGCTCTCTGACGACATTCTTACGCAATTGTGGCTTTGGTGCCGATGGGCAGGCGTTACGCCTGGACGATGTGTAGTTCGTGGAGGTGAGAATTGCTCGCACGAAGCAATCGCCACCCCAGGTGCCGCCTCAGGGAAGCTGGTCGCCGTTCCGCCCAGGAACAAATGGTTGGTCAAGGGAGTGAAAGTCTTGACTTGACTTACTTTCAGGGTCCGTTACCCCATGGAGCCAAGATCGTTGTTCATTGCCATACTCAAAGTTTGCATGTTCTAGATTCTTCATGGTAAGGAACCTGATCGGTCAGCCCGGGACTAGTGAGCGGCGGCTAGCAGGAAGTGCGGCGCTTAGCACGGTCAAAAGCGGAATGGCGCCTTGAGAGCACATGGCAGGATATACCTTAGTGTGGAGTGTTCCGTCGGGCTGGGATGTTCAAATTTAACAATACAATGGTAGATCCTGAGCCAGATAGCGTGATTGGGCGAGTATGTAAATATAAAGCCTCAAAGACGAACGTTGGTGCGGCCTGATGAACAAACTTACATGCACATTTACTTTCGCAGGAGAAAGAAATTGACAGCCTTCGAACCCTGAGCTAGCCAGTCTTGAAATGTCCCATTAGAAGTCCAGAGCGGGATTCGAAAACGGATGTCCAGAGATCATGCCGTTTCATATTCCCCGTGAAAGTGAGTAGATAGTAAGGAAGTTGCGGTGATAGTGCAACGTTTACTTCTTATCTCAAACGCAAAAGCTTGAACAAGCACCGTACGTAAATTTGGAAATACACCTAAACCTTTTCCAAAAGCTTAAAGCGCAGGAAAAAGATATCAAAGTGCAATTGCACCCGACCCTTTAATTGCTCTGTCTCGTCAGCCTTGAGTATTCTTGTTCTCTCAGCTTTCTCTCATGCTCTCTTCGTTTCTTGTCCCTATCTCGCCTTTCGATTTCTGCATGGACACGCGCAGCTTCGTCGCTCTTTCGCTTCTCTTCCTCTGCGGCAAGACACCTAGTCTCCTCCATCTTCTGCTTCTCTTCCTCTGCAGCAGCACGCCGTCTCTCCTCCACGACCTTGAGTCTCTCTTTCTCCGTAGCACTGACCTTGCTTTCAACCTCGGCTTTTCGCTTTCTCCTTTTGCGCTCCTCCCTTTTTCTCTTCTCATCATCCAAGCCTTCCGCCTTCCTCTTGGCTCCTCTCTCATCTTTCTCGCTAACCAGCCATGGCGTATCGAGAATGGCCTTACGAAACGCAGTGTTCTCGGCCCATGCAGCGGCTTCTTCAGTGGTGGTATGGACAACGGCTGAATAGAAGGACAAGTGTCAGCGATTATGATGCGTTGACTTCAATTGGGACGTTGCTAGCTGGCTTGGGTTATGGCCAGGCTTGCCGCAACATACAGATCCTTTCCAGATGCATTTGCTTCTCGCCTCTGAATGATCCTATCTTGCCCTTGACCTTCACTACAGTACCAACATCTATTCCACTCAGATCGATAGGGCGACCCGTACTCGTTACACCTTCCAATGCCATGGTCGGCTTTACCATACCAGCGCTAGGAATGTTGTCGTCATTTAGACTTGTAGTAGTATTTGGAGGCTGGGGACGTCCGCAAGTAACTTCGATGAGAGCGCCACTGCTATCATCCAGGAGCAATATCCAGCGCGTAGGGAACTCGTCGAAAGCCACAATAACCCCCACAAGGCGTATCCATTTTATGGGATGGTTGAGGTGGAAGTAGGTATTTTGCCCTGCAATCGACAATGTCAGAGTTAACCGTGTGAAATGAAGTCATGCCATGTTTGGTGCATTGTAGGAAAGGGAAACATCAGTAAAGTTTGTGAGATAGTACCTTCGAAGCCTTCCCTCTCTTTCAGCGCATGTACCTCCGCTACCGTTAATCTCGCCCATGTGTCGTATGTCGGAGAGAGTGAGAAACAGTAAGCAGGGTAGAGGGTTAGGGGCACAGAAAGGATTTTGGGCATAGCATCTTCGACAGTGACGCTTTGCCCAGGTTTGTTTGTTGAAGTAACCTGCGGCGGCAACGCGAGAAGGCGTTGCCATAGGGAGAGTGCCAAGAATTGCCAAGAATCTCGAGCTATGGGTACACTGAAGCACATCATCCTCATCTTCCTTAGGTACTTTATGCTATCATGCGTGGAACACCTCCCCATATTCTCTAAGGGAAGTGATCGCTGTGGCGCTCTCAAATTTAGCTATAGCAAAGAGTATAAGCACAACATCTATGTCAATAGACCTTCACAGCGCGAGTCTTGTGCTGATGTTGCTCTCTATCTACCTCTACCACCAGCTCTAATCATGAATACATCAGCCCGAAGATCGTTCCCCAATTATACACTCGGTGGTCTTGTTGTTTGCGTCCGAATCTTGAATAACATCTGCATGTACTCCCACTGTCCAGAAAATGTCTGACTCGCAAGAGCAGTATCAAACCAATTTCCGTAAGCAGACACAATGATTGGCTTGGTCTTATCGTAATGCGCTCTGAATGTCCATACCGCCTATAATGCCACAATTTGACGTCCACCAGTTTTGTCAATCGGATCTATCATCTATTATGATAGGCTTATAAGCAGACAGCTATGAAGCCGCTCCCTGGTATATTTTCTCTATAGTCGAAGGAGGCAATGGTAATTTCTGCCATGTCCTTGGCAATAGTGTACAAATCTGAGGGACGAATACTGAAGGGATGTCAAGATATATATGCATTTTTGTTCTGTTTGTCTAGTTCCTGAACTTCGAGATCGCAACGGGGAGAGAAGTATATTCGAGCGGCACAAGTCTCGGATCAAGAAGATATGATATATTCGCATCTCACGCATTGAACGGTAGACCTTTGGAGTGGGATCCTCAAAGATGATGTGGTAATCTGGAGGGACATGAGAAAAACAGGCAAGAAGCCGAGCATTCTGTGGCTCTCAGATAATTGACCAATGGGAATCTACTTTCCAATATCCCTGTTTATACTGGGCATTGGAAGTGCTACTTCATTGGCGCCTCGCATGGACGCTTCCACGTTTGTCGACTGTGCAGCGCTACGCAGCCACAATAAGACATTATTGTGAACCGTGGGCTGATCAAGAGGGCATCAAACGTTATCCCTTTGGGTTAAGCAGGTGGGATGCCATGTTTTATCCTGACAGAACCTTTAGACCGGCAGATTGGTGAATGCTTAACTTTCCAGCCATTTCTGGTCCAGCGTGAGCATGCAAAAAAAAAAAAAAAAAATTACCACAAGCGATTACGGAGATCTGAATTACCGGAGCATAATTCTTGGTCTTAATATCGGTGAAGATGTGTTTGAATATTCCTGGCAATATTTAACCCTCCATTAGCCAGCAACTGGGAGTCGTGGCCCAGCGACAAGACCACGCCCGACTGCGTGGACGTCACCATCTACGGTCTCTGCCTCATACACTAGTTCCACGTATTCCCTACATATAATCTGTGATCAGCAGGGTGCTTCATAGCCACCAAGAAGAGCTTTAGATGCCAGGGGTGTAGTGCGGTTGATATAGAACGTAGCTCTAAAAGTCTAAACAACAGCCCGCAGATGGAAAGAATACCTACCATCTCCGCATGAACCTCCTAAGCGCAAGTATGATGCATTCGAGGTTCCCCCACGTCGTCTCGTTCAAAGGTTGGAAGAGTATGAAGGCTTGCGGATTTGGCGCAGTACGATAGATCCTTGACCCTGCAGGCATGAGTTCTGCCTGTAAATGTAGGTGGGTCTCAATTATGGCAAGATTGCAAGCTAGGCAGAAATCACGCATTGTGATCGGCTGGTTATACATAGAGAATTCTATTGAAAGTCTCTGGTTGCAGTTTTGGATCATTCGGAAAGGGCCTCTTGGTCGCCTACTATTGAAGGGTCAATAATCTGCTGAGGCAATCTAAATCGTAGAAGGCGAACTTTAATGATGGCGTAAGAGTCATGTCAGAACCTTCTGCTAAACATGCGTTCATGTTCATTGTCGAATTTGAGCTCTGTTGTACAGATAGGGGGAAGGGTGAAGGAATGGAGGCTGTGAAGGCGGAAGAGGTGAGTTGAAGCAGAGCTACCAGCGCAGGCAGTAGTGATTTCATCATTGTGATTATATGCAATAACTTCTTTAGCAAGAGATTGAAGGTCAGGGGGCGGAGGTCCGTATTTCTGTTCGAAGGTGCTGCTTCGCGCGTGTATGTGTCGCTTGCGCTGTTCGCTTGTGCTTATTCGTTTGGGCCGGTTCACAGGGAGAAAGAGACTTCTTCCGCTTCATTTGATTAGGCGCAGTCGTTGTGTTGGTGTTCCGCGAGCAATATTGGTGGGGCCGTTGACCTATGGGGTCAAAATGCGGTGACCTGGGCATAGTAATTTTAGGAAAGATCCTTCGAGTTCCGCATGCTCTTTAATGGCTTTTGTGGGTTCTCCACCATCTCGGTTTTGGAAAACTCCGTCTCATCACACAACCAAAAATAATGACTCGCCCCTAAGAAGGGGGCAAAATAAACGTTTGGAAAGTAACAAATGTCCGAAGCGGATAAGGCAAAAGTTACAAATAGGAGCGACCTGCACGCGGCATGTTCCAAATATGGCAGATATGCCACGCGGCCAATATATCAACAGGAGGATCTGATACTGAAAAGAAGTGTTGTACAAGGTGATTATCAATCATTGTAATATCCTTTAGACGGGGTCAAACCAATTTCCGGGCAGCTTCTTTATGCAGCGTATTGGCCATTGTACAGCTTGTATACATGATTTTGGGTCATTCTCTTAATGGTTGACGAATGAAACATTGTGGAAAAAAGTTACGTTATTCACCTTGCGGCTCAGAATTTGGAATATATCTNAAAAAAAAAAAAAAAAATTACCACAAGCGATTACGGAGATCTGAATTACCGGAGCATAATTCTTGGTCTTAATATCGGTGAAGATGTGTTTGAATATTCCTGGCAATATTTAACCCTCCATTAGCCAGCAACTGGGAGTCGTGGCCCAGCGACAAGACCACGCCCGACTGCGTGGACGTCACCATCTACGGTCTCTGCCTCATACACTAGTTCCACGTATTCCCTACATATAATCTGTGATCAGCAGGGTGCTTCATAGCCACCAAGAAGAGCTTTAGATGCCAGGGGTGTAGTGCGGTTGATATAGAACGTAGCTCTAAAAGTCTAAACAACAGCCCGCAGATGGAAAGAATACCTACCATCTCCGCATGAACCTCCTAAGCGCAAGTATGATGCATTCGAGGTTCCCCCACGTCGTCTCGTTCAAAGGTTGGAAGAGTATGAAGGCTTGCGGATTTGGCGCAGTACGATAGATCCTTGACCCTGCAGGCATGAGTTCTGCCTGTAAATGTAGGTGGGTCTCAATTATGGCAAGATTGCAAGCTAGGCAGAAATCACGCATTGTGATCGGCTGGTTATACATAGAGAATTCTATTGAAAGTCTCTGGTTGCAGTTTTGGATCATTCGGAAAGGGCCTCTTGGTCGCCTACTATTGAAGGGTCAATAATCTGCTGAGGCAATCTAAATCGTAGAAGGCGAACTTTAATGATGGCGTAAGAGTCATGTCAGAACCTTCTGCTAAACATGCGTTCATGTTCATTGTCGAATTTGAGCTCTGTTGTACAGATAGGGGGAAGGGTGAAGGAATGGAGGCTGTGAAGGCGGAAGAGGTGAGTTGAAGCAGAGCTACCAGCGCAGGCAGTAGTGATTTCATCATTGTGATTATATGCAATAACTTCTTTAGCAAGAGATTGAAGGTCAGGGGGCGGAGGTCCGTATTTCTGTTCGAAGGTGCTGCTTCGCGCGTGTATGTGTCGCTTGCGCTGTTCGCTTGTGCTTATTCGTTTGGGCCGGTTCACAGGGAGAAAGAGACTTCTTCCGCTTCATTTGATTAGGCGCAGTCGTTGTGTTGGTGTTCCGCGAGCAATATTGGTGGGGCCGTTGACCTATGGGGTCAAAATGCGGTGACCTGGGCATAGTAATTTTAGGAAAGATCCTTCGAGTTCCGCATGCTCTTTAATGGCTTTTGTGGGTTCTCCACCATCTCGGTTTTGGAAAACTCCGTCTCATCACACAACCAAAAATAATGACTCGCCCCTAAGAAGGGGGCAAAATAAACGTTTGGAAAGTAACAAATGTCCGAAGCGGATAAGGCAAAAGTTACAAATAGGAGCGACCTGCACGCGGCATGTTCCAAATATGGCAGATATGCCACGCGGCCAATATATCAACAGGAGGATCTGATACTGAAAAGAAGTGTTGTACAAGGTGATTATCAATCATTGTAATATCCTTTAGACGGGGTCAAACCAATTTCCGGGCAGCTTCTTTATGCAGCGTATTGGCCATTGTACAGCTTGTATACATGATTTTGGGTCATTCTCTTAATGGTTGACGAATGAAACATTGTGGAAAAAAGTTACGTTATTCACCTTGCGGCTCAGAATTTGGAATATATCTCCGGCTCATGGAGATTTCCTAGTAGCTGATGACATCAAGTCGTGAGTGTGCATTCAGAATTTCCTGTGCTGCTCCCTTGGGTGAGGGCACACGTGAGGAAACTGAGTTGATGCTCTTTGGACTTACATATACGATGCAGCGAACTTCACCACGAATCGAGGCAGAGGATATACGCAAACATTCCTTCAATGAGCTCCCAGCTTGTTATCCGCGGTTTGGTGATCTCTGATGGGACACGCGGCTGCGTACTCAATTTTGCATCGGCCAGAAGTTCGCATGGTTAGGATGGGACATTTGGCCAAAAGTAAAATTTCATTGTTATTCGTCAGCCCAGCTTCGGCTTTGCCGGGGCATCTTTCATGAAAAGTCTAGCAATGGATTGCCCGAGATGCCTCTGTCAGAATTGCACAGGCCAAATTCCTCTTCACGAGCGCTGCACCTATCTCTAATCTTCAACTGATACCCTGGTAATGCATTGATTAAAAGCTTTGCTGTCTTCTGATCTCACATAGTTAGCATCAAAAAGCCAGCGTAATCTCACAGAAAGTAGTCCCAAGGGCGCCCCTTCAATTCCGTATCAAAAATTCCGGCTACCCTGGCCATACATTACTCAAGTCAATGTCAATCCTAGCCGTCAAAATAGGTTCAAAGAATATTGGAAGCCTGAGATTAGGACACTGAACATAACATATCAAGGTATTCACTTACACTGAGTGCGAAGCCTGGCTCTACTCTGCAGCAACACCTTACCCTCCATGCATACTCTCCTCTGTCCAATCAGGCGTTCAGGCCTTACCGTTGCTGCAGGCTTAATCCCGATGTTGTCTTCGAGATCGTAAAAGGCTATATAGACTTTGACTTCCTTTTTGTAAGACTGACTCTTTCCTTATACCAGTCATAAAGTAGCCCTGAAACGACCTGGACATGTGATATGACTGCAAACCCCAAGACGGCCATAGTGCCGTACTTCGGCCAGGGAGCACTGCGTAAGCTCCAATCTAGATTGGGAATCCCCATGACAGTTGCGGAAGATGGCGCTTATATATCACGATCACAATGGGTAGAAATTCGTCCATGAGGTACTCCGTAGTGTCGCTAAAGTAGGACTAGGTATTGATCGGTCACGGGTTGCAGCTCGGCTAGGGTAGAAAAAAGGTCCGGTAGGGTAGAGTGGGTAAATGTTGGCTAGGGTAGAATAATTAGTGAGCTTATGCTCAGTATATGCTTAGTATATCTTAGGGCCTTATCCCTAAAACTTAGAGACTCCGCCCCTAAAGACGCCCTTAGAGAACCTATATAGAGCATATGCTCCGTACAGGTCCTCTAAGGGCGTCTTTAAGGGCGGAGTCTCTAAGTCTTAGGGATAAGACTCTTAAATATACTATTCTAAGGGTATGTTAAGGGTGTATATATTTAGAGGGTATATATTAGAGGTGTCTGTTAGGGGGGTGTATTAGGGGGGTGTATTAGGGGGGTGTATTGGGGGGGTGTGTTGGAGGGGTATATTAGGGGGGTGTGTTGGGGGGGGTGTGCTAGGGGAGAGTGCTGGGGGAGGGGGTGTTAGGGGTGCGTGTTAGGGGTGTGGGCCCTCGAGGCCCTCTAAGATAGTAGTAGGCAAAAGCTCGCACAGGGTAGGATTTAATCGGCGGGACTTCGGCTTAATTCTCTACCCTACCGGACCTTTTTTCTACCCTAGCCGAGCTGCAAGCCCCCCGATTGGTCAAAGACGTTCTAATCTTGTTTGATTTATATTAGCTTAGTCAGCAGTGCAAATTCTTCGTTTCTTTCCACATTTCATGGCATTGAGCTCCGAGTCACTCGCAACCCATGAAATACAGTCATCACATCGTTTGCAATCAGTGAGACTTGGAAACCCTGGGTTCAATGTCTCGGATAGTCTCACGCAGTGTACCTGCATTGGAATCATTCAGAACTTGGTCGCATTCATGACAAAGTAATTCTGTCATACTACATGCCTAGAGCTGGAGACTCATAGACCTTGTAGCTCTCACTCACGATCTTGAAACCCTAGGATGGAGTCAATACAGAGAACGCTCCCCTGATCAGAATCTACTCAAAGCCAGTATTTCTGAGCTTAGTCCCTTACTGACATTAAGATTCTTGTGAACGCACAAATGAATCCAAGAATTGAAGGCAGCATTTCAACGCTGAGAGGATAGAAAGCATCTTGACATTGAGAACTTGTGGCCATATCGTCCAAAGGTTCTACTTGGGCAGACTGGAGACCCCTGATCATCAGGGTTGGCCTTGCGTTGAACTGCTCTCAAGTTACATTATTCGGCTACTCAGCTGGGTGCTTCACTTACGCTAGTGCCGTCACATGTCCCGGGCCCATTCTTCATTTCCTGTTGATCAATATCTCGTCTTCTTTCCAACAACCTTCCGGGTCTTAGTCATCTACTTGAAATCAAAAAGATCATTCTCCTTCTCGGATTACCTACTATTTCCCTTACTCAACTTTCTCCAAAAAAGAAGAAAAATCATCTACACCCGAAGTCCTGTTGACGGTATTCTGCATCGACCACCTGCCGGATTCTAAAACTCAGAAGTTTGCCTGTTGGTGCAGGGTTAAGTTCTAACTTGGAACTTTGCTTCGAAGCCTTCTATGGTTAGGTAGTGTTCGATACTGTCATCTCCTATTCAATACGATACTCCAACTCACTTGCGTCATTTACAAAATTTCTCAATTCAGCATCAGATTCATCAATTAGCAAACTATCAAGGTCAAGTTTGTTAACCTTCTCTTTCCTATCACCTTCACTATCATCGACTTGTTACAACTGGATCTAATAATGTCTCATCCTTCGACTCCATCTCAGAAAAAGCGCGCCATGTTGGCTCAATCTCGCGAGCATTTGATCTATCACATGGGACAAGTTGCCAACGACTCTTCATGCCCTCTTGCTGCTCTCAAGAGGATCATCGCTAGTGAAGAGTTCGGAGGCTTGCTTACACGGCTTTCAGGAACGGGAACACAGACTATGAGTAGACTACTGGAAAAAGCCTCCCAGAATTGCGCTGCTAGGAAAGCCGAAATAGCCGAGAAAAGAACTGCTAAAAAGGTAGCGAACGCAACAAGTGATGGACCAGGGAGTAGGAAACGGGCAAAACTGAATGAGACCGATCGCCCCAGCGAACACTCCAGGGGTGCAACCTACGACGAGTCCCGAGGTTTGGAGACGCTCCCATCATGTTCCGGAGGCTCCATCACCCAGATATTGTCAGAAATGGGTCAAATACCTAGCGGCTCGCACAATCGCGAACAGAGACGTCGACAAAAACGAGGGCTATTCAGCAGGAGTCTAATGCGGAAGGCCGAAGATGAAGATGATCCGATGTTAGATCCAGGCCCAGATACACCATCACTGAGCCATTCTGTCTTGTCTAGTCACGGCGACAGTGATTTGAAATCAGGTGTAAAGACCGAGTACGAAGGCTCGGCGTCAAAAGCCGTGGAAAAAGTTGGCAACTTTGCACAGAATCCAGGACATTTTGGAGATGAGCAACTTCGCGCTAGGAAAGATCCTCAATCGGCCTACGAAAATGGCGGCAAGACCACAATCATTGGTACGGCGCACCCATTGGAGGCTCCAAGTACCAAGGAGAAAGCTCTTCAATTGGAAGCTTGGGACATGTATAAGAGAGAGGTTGGCATCATAAGAAGAGATCCTAAAGTCATAGCGCCTATCGAAGACCATTGCTGCCAAACTCTGGTCGAAGCATCGAACTGGCGTAGTAGCAACCCGAAGAAAGAGATAGGCGAATTACTTAGTGACATTGAGCAGCTCGAGTTCCTCTTTGCAAAGGATCAACTTGTGAAATATTTGAATAACCGGCAAGCAAAATTGGGCATACAGTCGGAGACACCAGCAACATGGACTATGTCAGAGCCCCAACAAATTCTGGGCGCGCTTCGCGCTATTAGAACCATCTGCGATGATGCCCAAATTCATCGCGCTTTTGGCCAAATGAAGCTCTGCCTTCTAGTCCAAGAAAAGCTCAAATCGGGTTACCAACCTATTTCATCTGGCAAAGGGAAGACACGACTTCCAGAAACGAACTACCTTGAAGAGCTAGCTCGTAAAGAAGCCGACACGGTATCCGAGGCCGAGATTGAGGCCAAATTTCGAGACTACCTGTCGGAACACCAAGCCGGTAAAAGATGGCTACAGGTGGCTGAGTGGTTTGGCGGGCCCGGTATCGTACTAGTCTTCATCACAGCAGGTACAAGTCGACTTGACCATAAAGACCAATTGTTATGACTAACGCAATTTTGTTCGATAGGCATCGGGCCCTTCCATGTTGCCGCCGGATGGAAGGTGTTCCAGCGCCGATGTCTGAAGTACATCTCACAGTCGCTCTACAGCATTAAAGGACTGGTCGATGCACTCGGAACCGACTGTCTGGAGAAATACTGTCAATATGGTCACCTACCCCAAAACTATATCAACAAGGTGATTGAGTACGAAGGAATTATGCCCGCGGTGGAGATTGATGAAGATGGTTCTGAGATGGACGAGACGGAGGAGGATGCTTCTGACGCCGAGGTTCACGATGCCAAAGAGGTGGAAGATCACATCAAGACCAGCGACAACGACCTGGTATCCGGAAATAGCGGAACCGCTTCGCAGCATGATGAGGATGCCTCCGAGAATGGACGGGATGTGGTTGTGCCAGAGGAAAGTGCTGACATGCAGGACTGAGGTAGAAAGAGCGGGAGGTAAAGCGTTGATGCACAGGGACTGGGATCAAAATCTGCATATATCACTTGAGCATCGTCATCTGCATGTTATGGGGGATGGTTCCAATCTGCGCGTGGGTAGAGCAAGAGCTCGACTTGTGTACACATACGATTTCGAAAGTTGCAGTCCTTGGCCGTCATGGCAAACTCAGGGAATTTAGGCGGGGCTTGAGGATTCCGGAATCTTGGTATTGATTCTGATAACATGAAAGCTCGTTAGATGCTGGTAGCTTCAGGGCTGAAGTTGCCATCCATATGTATCTATCCAAACATGATATACATCCCAAAACTATCCAGTCACCTGAATTTGCCCACGCCCATACAACAAGTCTCTCCAAGGTATATGATAATAAATACGGCGCTGACTAGGGTTAAAGAGTAGTCTTGCCTCTGTATTTGGGAGGCTCCCCGGTAACAACTTGTTCTTATTACCTTCCTAGGTGTTTGCCAAAGCGATTCACCGGCCATGTCAGAGCATATCTGCGTCCTATAGGAATGATAGACATAATGACAGTACAGGACGCTACCAAAAGTTTAATTAACGAGCTTCACAACCGTAAAGAGAACTCTGCTTGAGATATTACTGAGCTATAAGCAGCAAGTTCGATAGACTAACCACTTGCTTTGAGATTAGGCGCTGAATATAGAATTCCGTGAGCATCAACAAGGAATTCCCATGTTTTTGATCCTGTCAAAATGTGCTACGCCTTGATAAAAGCCTGGCTGCAAATAAAGATGAGAGCATACAAGCATTGACTCACAATTGCATCTGGGCAATACTTCTGAGTTCAATTCAAATGCTGACTGGCTCCATCAACATTTTCACGGCGGAGCCTAAGGGATGCTGTTAGCCCATGCATTGAGAGTAAAAGCTCTCACCTTCCTTCACAGCGGAACCGGGAAACATACATCATATTCATTTGGTTGCAATGCCTGCATGAGTGACACCTTCGAAACGCTAATGCTATTCACATCCCATCATTATATAACGGATGACATATCTTTCCTTTTGCTTCTCTCCAACGCACTTCCGAACGCATCCTCCTTCAACTCTCCGTTGCTCTCACATTCCAGCGCTTCTGTCAGTTGATGTAGCTGGACAACCATTTACTGGTGACATAATTCCATGCACGACGCCCAGAAGCAAATGCTAGTGAGCAAACTTCAGTGAGCAACTTCTCATTCAATTCAGTTCACTACCTGATTCGTGCCAAGTTTTCTTCGCATCATCCTCAGCTCCTTGCTTGTATAAACGGCCAGATAGTTTCCGCAACTGTCTCTTCGGATTGCACTCTTCGCATAATGGGCATTCTCAGCGAGGATACCAGGATCAAAGATGATACCCTCTTCTATATTGGAGATTGCGTAAAAGAATTTGGTAAACTCAGGTTAAGTCGCGATAGAACCAAGGAGGTTTTGTCACCAAGCTTGACTGGCATCTCGACAGCTCCCTGCTTCCATACGCTTATTGATCTATGCTCAGCACATGATCCCGCAATTCTAAAACCTGTTTTGCGGAACGCTCTTGAAAAATGCACGGAAGCTGAGAAGGAACTGAATGAGGAGAGGGAGTCAAAAGAACGAGAAGAGAAAGAGTCCAGAGAACGAGAGGAGAAAGAGTCCAAGAAAAGAGAGCTAGAAATACAACTTGGTCCTGAGGACAATAAGAAGGTCAAGGTACACCACCTTGCTCAACCTACTACTACAAACAGTCAACAAAGTCAGCCAAAGGCCATTAGCCCACCGGTATGTGAAGCAAGCTTGCCACTTAAGGCGTTGGAGTTTGGAGTCTCTTCGAACCTTGATGATTCCCAGATTGCAAGTCAAGCAAGTACAATCCAAAGCGTATTACCTATTGTGGCACAAGCCTCCACCAGCAGCAGATGTCAGTCCCCTCAAGATATAAATATGATGGGCTCTATGCTCTCTCCTACCTTGCACCTGGCCAGCTCGTCTGAAGATCTCGACCCAACGAGCGATGAAAGGTACACGGTAGAAGACATTCAGAACTGGACGGGCTCGGAAGATAGCCTGGACAGCGAAGAGGATATGGAATATGATTCTGATATCCATGGAGAAGACTATCCTGTTGAGAATGCTTCGACTGAAGCCAAGGGCCATAAATGCAATCCAACCACTGCAAATGCTAGCATGTCGGCGGACACAACAAGCAACGGGAGCGAAACATTCATTCCGAATCCTGTCTTCGCCGCAAATCAATCAACGAAAGCCACATTGGAGGCGTCTAGCATGCCAAGTCCACTTCGAAGCTCCGGCACCACTCCGCCACCCTCGCAAGAAACTGAAGTGACCTTCAACCCTACCAAGACTAAGACTCCCACAATATACGAGATTGAGCTAGGACTTGTACGAGGTGAGGATGAGATTAAGAAGTACATCATGAATGAGTGCTTTCCCTTGGGTGACGACTACCGCGCGAACAAGAAGAGGTTCAGCAAAGCAGATGATCTTCGAGAGCTGTTCTCTACCTGTCGAAGACTTCCCTTTAGGGTCGTTAAAGATAAACTTTTGAGGGAATTGGAAAGCAGAATTGAGGTGCCGGGACAGAAGACGGCAATCCCTTCCACTGCCGATCTGTTCAACCCCAGCGAAATCTTCGATGCACTGCAATCCATTAAGATGACCACTATTAACGCCAAAGTCAGCCGTGCATACGGCCAAATGAGGCTGTACGAATCTGTTCAGGGCAAGATTGGTGGTGTGAACTATGTGCCAGATCCCTCTTTGAAACACGGGGTAGCGGCGCACAGGAGCATTCTGGCTACGATGGCTTGCTGCTCGGCGGGCAAAGTCTCCGAGAAAGAGCAGAGGGACAGGATAAACAACTTCAATTATGAATACAACGCCGGAAAAAAATGGCTGGATGTGGCTGAATGGTTCGGTGGTGAAGCAATTGTCTTGATCTTCGCTACTGCAGGTGGGTGAAACCAGAACCCTTTTCTGCCTGCTTCTTTTAACAATACTGAGCTGTAACAGGAATTGTCAACTCGGTCGTTACCAAAGACTGGACAGTATTCCAACGCGTGTGTATGGAAGTCATTTCGGAGTATCTTCCTAGCATTACCGGATTGGTAAGCGTTGTGGGCGAAGATGCGCTGGATGACTATTGTCGATTTGGATATTTGGAGCGAGAGAAGATAGACGCGGTACAGGCATTCAAAGGATGCTGCCCTCCGGTCACAGAGACCGAAGAAGATAGCACTGGGGATGAAGATGATGTGGGTGAGGCTTAAGGACTCTCCAACACGTAAAGGTAATACTGGTGGTCAGATTTGAGGTCAAATGGCTTAATGCCATGTCACATGTAGAGACCCTTTAGCGAGTTCTTAGGATTGGGGGATGAGGAGGAGGACACTCTTTCTTATAGCCTCATTATGCGATGAAAGAGAGAAATGGGCGTACAGATGTCACGGACAAGCAACTCACTCATAGCAGAGACTAATCCAAATGATCTGCTCTACAGAACATTGAGTTTGCACTTACAACTGATATTCAACCCATGGAGGTCGTAGTTCAATGCAGGAGAAAGAAAAGCCACCCCTTGGTACCAAGTTAGTAAAGATCCCTATAGATAGGGCCCTAAAATATTGGCAACCCCCTAGACTAGAATTGGATCTAGGGGCATGCGACTATCTTTTGTCCCCCGCGAGATACCCTAGAGAGGAACGTCTCAAACCCGATCGATGCCCCGAAGATCTCTCAGCCGAGGAACTCCGGGTACGAAGCCGGCGGCCAATTTTATGGCTGCTGGCAGGTCAGTCCAGGTGCTTCATACACATGAATTTCTTCGCCTTCTAAATGACGGGGCGCAAGCCATCAATAATGTCCTGCATGAATAAAGACAAAACGAGCAGCATTTCAAGCGTAAATGAATCCAAATAGTTTAGGTGTAGGTTTATACACACAAATCTTTTCGCCTTCTAGATGGGCGGCAAGTCATTAATTATAGCCTGCATGCACATAGACAAAACGAGCAGCATTTCAAGCGTAAGTAAATTAAGATAGTCCAGGTGTAGGTTCATACACATAAATCTTTTCGCCTTTTCTACACCATGGGGCGCAAGCCACTAATATGGTCTGCATGCATACGAAATACAGACCAACTGAGCAACATTTTATGCGTCAACAAATTAACTTAGATTAGAATGGGGGCTGCCCCAATTCGATAAATGTAAAACACAAGAAAAATGCATGAACCAAAATTGTTGTACACCAAATCTCCACACCCAAACGCTAATGCACAGCAATACAAAGCCACCATCGCTAGGAGCACACAGCAGGGCTCAACCAGCTCTCCTACGTGCTCTCCTCCACACTTCCATTAACATCCACCTCTACCCCAACAGTAGTCCCTAACTGCGGCCTGTAAACCCAAATCAGCCCAATCCCATTCCCAAAACCCTCATCATCACATTTCATGCTCACCTACACCTCAACCGTGGGATCAATAGTCGGAGAAACATTAACATCGTTCCCATCCAACGTGCCCGTATTCTTATTATCATTCCCCGCCACGTTATCACTCAGTGGGCTCAGACTGTTCGATATCACATCCGTAGGATCTGATTGAGCATTACGTTTGACATCGATGCTGGCGCCATCGAGGAGGCCAGTGTTGGAGTTGGAGTTGCCGGCGTTGTTTGCGGAGAGGGGGGAGACGGAGTTCGAGACGACGTCGACAGGGTTGTTGTCTGTCCAGGGGAGGGGGATGGTGTGGGAGAGGGCGAGGAGGGAGAGGAGGGAGAGGAGGATTGAGGAGCGCATTTTGGATGCTGGATGTGGAGGAGTCTTTGGGTGAGGAGGTGGTAATTGGTTATTGCTTGGTGGGAGAAGATTGGGAGAGCCGGATATGAGATTGAGATCGGCAGAGTGGGTAGTGATTCTTATTGCTATGAACGGAATAGAATAAGAGTAATAAAGATGGAGGAAAGCATGTTATATACACAATTTTGGATGAGTAGAAAAAAGTTTAACCACGAACACCCACCTTTTGTCATTGTGCAGCTCAATCCATGTACCCCATACTAATGCACAAATGCAGCACAGCGCAGCGCATGTCGCGTATGCAGGTCCAACGGCGCAGCGAGCCACTCACGACATCAAGCATGCAGGAACACGAATAAGCATACGCATCTTACACATGGAGTACATAGCTGGGTCCACTCTAATATGCGCGTTTCTTTTCTTATATCATCTGCGATGATCTGCAGCGGATCTGGGTTAGTGGTGATGCCTATTCGGGCCTCAGTGGGAGCGGCGCGAAGTGTATACTATAGTATTGTAGATCCAATGGGGAAAAGGGCGAATAGGATATTGTACCTGATTTTTGATGCCGAGGTCAGCACGGGAGATTGCGATATGTGTAAGTGCACGAGTAGAAACAGGCTTGTTGAAACTGGTAGCTGGGTTCATGTGTTGTCATCTCGAGGGTTAGTCCAGTCCGGTGGAAATAGTCCTGAGGCCTTTCGGCAGGCTTGCCGAAGCTTTATCTCATCGCCAATAACACCTCAGAGCATGCAAACTTGGCTTGTCAGGCTGCGCAGCTCACGATACGCTCCTTCTGCCAGGCTTCGATTGAGGTTCGATAGTTCGCTGGTTACAATGTGCAATTAGAGTGCGTGTCTCCATACAAGGAAAGCTCACAGACATATCGGGTCCCTGATATTTGACCAGGCTTGTCCATAGGAATGTTTGTCCATCCAAGTTATATGAGTACTCTTATATCCTGACAAATCCTCCCATTAATCCTCCGGCGTTACTTTGAATTTTGGGAGCAGTCTTGAACTCGTCCCGGAACCGTTATCATCCTATTCACCAATCATATCGGTCTTGTAAGGACTTTCACGGCATTGAGACGTGGCTTGGTCTCCGCGAGGCCGGGCTGAAGGTCCTCGATGGCCAATTGAAGTACTCATTTCTGTAGAAGTCGTGGAGTTGAATCCATCTGGGTTTGAGTCGAATGGGAGATCTTGGGGGAGCATTATTAGGAATTTGAGGTTACACAGCTTGAGAAGAAGGAAGCAGAATCTGGTAATAAGTCCGAAGAAGATATTCATACCTTGTCAAGCAAAGGTCTGGCCGCCTATATGAATGTCAGTTGTGTCAGTACGATGAGCTGTCATGTTTATCTAGCCTGTGCCCACGAAGTTGGGAGACTCTTTGCTTCCCTTAAATTAAAACTTAGACGGTCCAGAGACGGTGTTTTGATGAATCTCGTTCCAGCTTCTGCTATGTCAAAGCCCGCTTATAGGACATGTTCCTCACAGGTGTAATCGCCAAATTTAAGAGCAGGGAAGTGATCCCAGTGCAGACTGATTTGTGTAGATAGCCTAGATGGTGAATGTCACTCTGTGTTATTCATAGCCAGGAGAACGGCTTATAGGTAAGGTACCATTTCCCCAGGCATGGGTTAGGCGCACCACAAACGCTTTGTTCTCACAATTGAGTAAAGAGGCGACATTACGACGGGTGTGTCATTTCCAGAGGCGTAAGTGGACTCAATTATTACACGATAGTAAACTCTAGCCTCACCACCGTTTTAAGGCATCAGACCCAAGCGTGTATGGACTAGACATGTTTGCTTGAGTTAGAGTAATGATATATTCTCAGAAAAAGCCCATGTTGAACTTTAGTGCTGCGCAACGGTCGATCCAGAATTCACGATAGGATATGGAATGTCATCGGTCACAGTTTCTGGCCAGCGTCTCGTCTGGGGCCCACAGACGTTGGAAGCGGCAAACTCCGGGGCCCAGTACAGAGCAGTTTCCTATCGATAAGCTAGCGTGTTTCGGTCGGGCCTGCTTGAAGGCTTTACCAACACATACAGATTATAACCAACGTGCCATGCTCTGATCTGTTAAACATTATGGCACCAAGCCTGGTGCATTTGCCTAATGGCCAGACAATTACGGTCTCCTCGGTCTTCGCAGGTTTCTCATTCAAAGCCAATGACCTGAACATCCATCACTCTGTCTTCGCACCAGGATGGACGATCATACTGGAAACGAGCGATGATGACAACGAAGAAGACCCTCAGTCACCTCCCGATGAAAAAGAGCAGATCTATGGATCGAGCAGACACAAGGTGCACAGTTATAGGGCTCCGTCACTTCGCAATGACAATATGTTCATATCCTCCATATCAAATCCCAGCAATACAGACTTCAAGCCCGCCACTTCACCCACTCGGCAAATTGCATTGATGTTGTGGGCTACCCTATGGTGGTATTTCCATCAGGTATCTCTTCCGGTCTTCTGCGGCAGAATATCTGACTGATTCTGGAGGCAAGCCAGCACCGAACCCACACCTGAGTGCAGGTATCAGTCCAGAGATGCCGGAAGCCGGGAGGCCGAAAGGTCAATGGCGTATCAATATCAAAAGACAAGGCATATTCAAAGGAAAGAACTTGTTGCCGAAGCTAGAGAGAATGGGACTGATAGCTACCGAGGAATCCTGTATTGGGGCGTCAACAGAGGAGCGAACTGGAGAAGGCTGGACCAATATGTTCGTCAGTCAATGTTCATTTTGGCAGCTAGATCCTCGAATCTTCCTTTTCACCCTCTCGCCTACGCAGTCCTCGCCGTTCCCCGGCGGGTCACCATATCCTTCCAGGCCAGGGTCTCCGAACAGGGACTTTACCCCAGTACCTTCACCGCGACATGACGCTACTCCAGGGGAATCGCCACATCTTTGGTCTTCAGGTCAATCTCCCGGGCCGTTCGCATCAAGCAGCCATCTTCCAACCTATTATCCTCCCCCACCACCCCAATATACCTTTACTAAGTCCATCAGACATCCTATACGTCCTAAACCACCGGCGCAAGGTTCTACCATATACACGCGCTACATACCTAGCGTGGGCCAATACCTTTCGTTCCGCACTGCTTCCTTGTCCACAAAATCTCCCAAGTACCGTGGGCCAACGTCAAATGGGTTGAATGGCGCTCCAAACTTTCTACCTCCCAGATCTAGCGTCACTGCAGCTACAATACCATCACTGGGCAATATCAGCATCCACCCCTGCGATACAGACTTATTGAACCATTGGATGAACCAGCCTCGCATCTCTGCCGCCTGGGGTGTTTCTGGGCCTCCACCAATTCAAGAAGCCTTTCTCACCAGGGCATTGAATGATAAACACAGTTTTCCTGTCATTGGATGCTGGGATGGCAAACCTTTCGGTTACTTTGAACTATACTGGGTCAAAGAGGATCAATTAGGAAGGCATTTGACAGGAAGCGATGTCAATGATTGGGATAGAGGCTTCCATGCGTTGGTAGGCGAGCAAGAATTCCGAGGCCCACACAGGGTCAAGGTGTGGATGAGTGCTTTGGTACACTACTTCCTCCTAGCAGACCCACGGACACAACGCGTGATTGTCGAGCCTAGGATCGACAATGAGAAGTAAGTAGAATGTGCTGGCTCTCGATTTTAGATTCCCCTGGCTAATATTGCTTAGATTTATTGGGTACCTAGAAGATGTGGGCTTCTTTAAGGAAAGGGAAATATCGTTTCCCCATAAGCAGGCCGCGCTTATGAAGATTGTAAGAGACGGATGGACAGCACCAGTGCTATGAAGTTCTCTTGACAAGGGACACCTACTTCAGCCGAGAACAAAGTCACGAATAGAACGATTTTGAAACGTTTCAGAGTTTTGGTTGTTATTTGCATGCCTCCTGGTATCTCTCTGATTGCTTTCGTCAGCGATTTCAATGGAATGCATCTATGGGTTCCAGTACTATTCAAGATAGAAGAAACTATTTGTTGAACCTTGGTTTTCCAGATAGCGTTCTTCCCACAAACACAATCGTCAAAATCGTTATAAAGGCAAACAATGGCTCACCAAAAAGCTTCTTCAAGCTGTAGCGGCGGTAGTCTTGTCCGTGTTCTGCCCGGCGGTTCGGTCGCAAAATCCTTTTATCCTTGTGCATCAGACAACACAGGCCTCCTCAGCTTCGGAAATGTTACGCTAAGCACCAGTACTACATTCTCGTTGATTATCGATGATGTCTAGAAAAAAATTATATCAGTGGGCATCCTTCTGGAGATTTCAGGAACCGGGACATTCAGAACCGTGCTGTTCCGGGTCATAATTCTTGTTGCGTCAGTCTTTCACCTTTGTATAAGATTGGGCTTGTGTTTGCCATCTCAGTAGAATCTACTTGAGGTTCACTTGTTTACATCGTCCAGCATCGGACACAGTATGCCGTCAAGCTACTATGAGCGCGTACCAGACGCGATCATCAACGACGATGGACAAGTTGTGCAACTGACTGTGCGAAAGGTTTCTGCAGTGTTCCTGCGGCATAGAGTATAACCGATCCTGTCATTGATCCTCTAGTGGAGACCGTACATTGAGCCGGATGACGAGGTCGACTATCAGCGTCATTCGTGCCGTATTTCAAGGAGTTCTCAATACTATACGCGAGCTACGCTTGTTATCCTAATGCGTCCTCTTGCGGACACAGTTCACATTGATAGTGTTCGAGTGTGGAATCAAAGGCCGGAATACTTACGCTGGGAAATTTTTCCTCAACCGGAACGACTTGCCAAAGGTTGTTATATGGGAACTGTCTCGGCGGGTGATCTGTTCGAAGTCGCTGACGTAGAGCTGAGATGCATCATTGCCCAAACATCGGCAAATGTCTCCAAATACGGCTATGGCCCTGTTCAAGAGCCTTTGTATCTTACAACCTTGGGCCCTATTGGACCGGAATTATCAACGATATCTGGCGGGGGGAGCCATTGCTGGTCGCATTGTAATCAACTAACAACCCAATTCAAATCTCGACGGTGCAATTATGCAATAATTCGTGAATGAGCACGTAGGTCTTATGCGTGTGCGAGCTGTAGGATGTGTCTTTAACAATGCTTCTCGTAGAGTTCGATAGCATTCACGTGATCCTAAGGACGCTACTCGGTATCTCAAGTACCACTCAGCCCTACCACCGTTGTACTCCGTACTTAAGATATCTTCATCTGACTCAACTGTGGAGATAGCCCCACACTATAATCAAACTTAAGCTCTCCATATGAAATAGGTAGACTAAGTCTCATAGTATCAAAGGTATTTGTCAGTGGTCACTACCCAATGAACGCATGAGAAATATGGTGAATGTTGCCTAGCTGCGACTAACCAATGCGAAGTCGATCTCTCCGCACTTTTCAGCACAGACGCCTGTAGCTTTGCGAAGGCGACACTCATTGCACTATTGCATTACTCACAGCACATTTGCAGGTGAGGTCGGTCATCATATGGGTCAGCCTTATTGACTCATCACTGCTAAGGACAAGGCGAACTGAGGCAGCTGTAGGCAGAAGTCCGAGAAGGTTACCGCCTTGCGCAACTTGTTCAGCCCGCTCCTACTTGTGTCTCTCAACTCCATCCGAAATCTACAATTCCATCACCGATCTCGGAAATAATCCAATATCACTGTATTTCTTAACTTTGCTTATTGCTGCTGAGCTAGCTAGTCTGTATGGAAGGTGGTCCCTCGGATTCTCCGTAGATGCTTCTCTATCATCGACGGACCCGGAAAATCAAGATGCCAGCTTCCAGTGTGGACAGTGTATCTACATCAGCGAGTGACGAGCAGGCGGTAAAGCAAGCCTTTGCATTTACTCCCACGCCATCCGACACCGCTGAGAATGGGGATATCCCGCCGCCACCGCCACCGCCAACCGAGACAAAGCCGGAGAGAATCAGAGCGTCCAAACTCGAATACAAGACCGTCAATCAAATGTATGGCCCAGACATGTTCATGGCTGTGCGTAAATGATGAAATTGTTAACATGAGGTTTGTTCTAGATGGGATAGGAAAAATTATGGCCTCAAGCTAGTTGAATCCTTGGACAAAGAATTCAACAGAGAAGACAGCTACGAAGAATATGTATTCATTGAGAGACGCAAATACGGTGCGTGTATTGGGTGTATGAATGACTAGACTAAGCGCTGACTCGATGCTAGATGAAGCCAATATGCACTATAAAACCTATGTGGATATCAAGTCAGAACCTTTGAGAGACATACTGCGAGAAGTCTTATGCGACGTCAATACCGTTTCTCTTCGAGGAGACAAGCCCGAAGTAAGAATATGCCCTCGTGTAGCACGAGATCTGTAATTCGACCGTCTTACTAAACAAAGTCCGTAGATACGAGTAGAGATCCTGTTCCACTTCCTCACTGAATTGGAATCTCGGCGAAATCTAGATATCCTAGAAACCGATACTCTAACTCAGCATCTTGACTTACTTGTTCGATATCTACAATCACACTTCTCGTCGACCATCCAGAATTTACCACAACTCATCGAGCATAATGAAATGACTTTCGACCTTCTCTGGGCATTGTTTCCACCCAGCGCACTCGTCTACACCACTTGCATCTACTCTGAACAGCCGAAATGTTTAGTCTTCGACTTTGGCGATGAACAAGTGATTAAAGGCCAGAAATACTGGGTATTGCAAGGCCGGTATCTGGACTATGATGGCAAGAAATTTGGTGAAGTTTCGAGAGCCCTGCTCATACCCGAATTCCGTGGAGCGAAGATCATCACTGCCCTAGAGACATTCCCTCTGAAGTACCACACTGAGGTGTCCGAAGTCAGGTCAGGTCTGATTGCCCGGGGCAAGAAATTCATGTCTCTGCAAGGCTTACATCACCGGTCGTACAACGGTCTAGCCCACATCAAGAAAGACGGCCAACCCATCAAGTTTTCCTTGAAAGGTCGCTTTATGGTCGATCCGCTTTGCTTCAAAGAACACAATCCGAACTATGAGAGGCCACGCATTGATGGAATCTCTGTTCGTGATTTGCTTGGCATTCGAAGACGTGACATGGAGGACATTTCTGATCTACTAGGCAATCAAGAAATACACGGTCACGGTGCTAATAATGGCTCACGTGCCGATACAAGTACAAAGTCGGGTGATCTGACGGAAGAAGAGTTGCTCATATGTAGCCCAACGGTGCTTGGCTTCAGTCTGGAGAGAAGATTATGGGGTCAGTCAACTAAGCCCTTCCCCAGAAGCTCGAATTAGACGATCTGGATCATATGCTAACCATTCCTCGATTTAGCTGAGTTTGCTGTGTCTTGCATTGACGACATTGAATGGAGCGACCTGCCCTTCCAATCTCTCGTTATTCCAGTCAAGAAGAAAGACATGCTGCAAGCGCTTGTTCTGCCTTACAAGCCTGATGCAGAGGAGAGGCCGTTTGACGATTTCGTTGAAGGCAAGGGCAAGGGCCTGATTATTCTTCTACAGTAGGTTACCCTGCAGCTGAAACAGATTCGAAGCTAGCTTTGCTGACTTCTGCAGCGGCCCACCTGGAGTGGGAAAGACTTTGACCGCTGAAGCAATCTCCGAGTACCAACGGAGGCCGCTTTACCGCGTACGTAACCGCATCGCATTGTTCCGGTGTGTACGGTTCACTAACTTCTACAGGTCTGTGCCGGAGATCTTGGCCTCGACTCCGACAAGCTCGAGCGTCGCCTAACCGAGATTCTGGATCTAGTAGCTCGCTGGAAAGCTATCCTCCTCCTCGACGAGGCAGATGTTTTCCTCGAAAGCCGTGAACGGCAGCACCTCCACCACAACACTCTAGTGTCCGTCTTTCTCCGCCAACTGGAGTATTTTCAAGGTGTCATGATCCTTACTACTAATCGAGTAACCGCTTTCGATGAAGCCGTTCAGAGCAGAATCCATCTGGGCATCAAGTATGAACCATTGAGTCGCAAGGCAAAAGGCGAGGTGTGGAAATCTTTCCTTGGACAGGCGAATGTTGCGGCTGGGAAGGGAAAGGAGCCGAGGATTACGAATGCACAGCTAGATGATTTGAGTAGAAGGGACTTCAACGGTCGACAGGTAAGACTGCGTCTTTTATGCCAGAATCGTATGATATACTGACTTGGTACTAGATTAAGAACACGGTTCGCATGGCCTATGCTTTGGCTATTGCCAAAGGCAAAAATCTTGGTTATGAACATTTGATGGACGCAATAGAAGCGAACGAAGACTTTGATGATGATTTCCGTGGAGGAGGAGGAAAGAGTGAGGCTATGAAAGCGTATTCGTGAATGCATTTACTGGGGGGCGTCAGATGCATTTTCTTTTACAATCGTACTTGGGTGCATGGCAAGTGACTCGAGTGAGGGTGAGCGCTAGCCCATAATGATGAAGTATCTAGGATGCAAAAATATAAATTCTATGACTAGATTTTGCCGGGATATAGCGTCATGAATTTGAATATAAACGCATGCATATCTGCTAGTATTTTGCTTTCATATGTGCTCACCTTCTAGCATTATGGCCTCTGGACTGATCTTCGTCTGGCGACACTTTTGCTTCTCACATTTCCAGACGTGTCTCATCTATGGACATGATACGTCACAGGTAGCGCGCTCCTTGACCTTAGAAGGAACAACAAAAGGAAAGATATTAAGGAAGAAATCATGGTAGATTTAGGCTGGCTACCATAACCCAATGGCAAGGAGACACATGTCAGCAGGGTCCTTCCCCGATTATCGAACTTGCGTTTTGTGCTGAGTTCAGTAAAGGACGTCGTTGATAGGATACCTCGCTGGAATTTATCCTAGGAAAGAACAGAAACAATACCATGACCAATTGGATAAGAAACCTGCTGTTTTAGTCTATCAAAGGAAGAACCACACCAACCAAATTGACCTTTGTTCTCAAAGTTGTCATTTGGTGCTCATAGTATCATATCACTTACTCTTAAACGTCCCAACACTGTACATTAAGCCAGCCGTACCACTAGCCCCCTAATCAAACCAACTCAACGCCTCGCTCACCCTTTCCAACAGAAAACATCATATACATAGCATATAGAACTCCAAATTCCCGCCTTCCCCATCCCACCCTCACTGTAAACAAATCCCCAAAAACTCTTCCCGACTTATCGCCCCATCACCATCCAAATCAAACTCTTCAATCATAGCACTCAACTCCTCCTCCTCCAGCCCCTCCCCCAACTCCCTCGCCACCCTCCTCAAATCCCCCAAATTAATCTTCCCCTTCCCCCCCTCATCAAACAACTCAAACGCTCTCAATATCTCCTCTCTCGGATCCCGTGCTAATATCCTCTGCGCCATTACAGTCTGGAATTTCTCGAAGGGGAGGAGCAGGCGCGAGTGATGGTAGAGATTGTTTTGAGGAGAGGAGGATTGGGGTGGATCGGAGGGTGTGCCGTGGGTTTGGAGGATTTGGAGGATTTCGGCTTTGGGGAGGTCGAAACCGAGGGCTTTCATGGCGACTTTTAGTTCGTGGTAGTCAATTTTTTGGTCTTTGTCGAGGTCGAAAAGCATGAACTATTTTTCAGAGATCAAATTAGTGCCGTCCTTACATACTTCCGCCATCCTTTCTCAATGCGCTTCGAATATGCAGCGGTGGTAAGGTTGGGGGATCGATGTAGACATACCGCCTCCTTGATCTCCTCCCTTTGCTCCTCCGTTAATTGGTTCTGCTCCTCGCGCTCTAATCGCTCCTTTTCTGCGCGTTCGCGCTCACGCTCTAGGCGTGCGTTTTCGCGCTGTTGTTGGGTTGTGGAGGCGCCGAAGGGGGCACCGAGGGTACGGTCGGGGAGTTTGCCTAGATTCGAGGTATAGGGCCGGGAGGGGAACGAGGGATGTGACGAGGATGCCATTTACGTGGATTGGGAGGGTATAGAAGTGATCGAAAGGGTTGTATGAGCTCGTGGTGTCGTATTATTTGGAGTGTGTTGCTGCAAAGGCGGACGCGTTATTGGTCGCGTTGTTAGGGGCTTTAGGGGCTTTAGGGGGTGGGTCGGGCCGTTATGACGTGCTGGGGCTTGGTTTTATGGTCTTATCGGTTATCACCAACATCTGAACTTCCCAGGGGTGCTTCCTCGAGCTTGCATGCTACGAGTAAAACATCCATTGCAATTGTAATTCATATCAAAAACATCATTCTAGAATCAGACAAAGGTATTCTGCACCATGATCGCTACCAGCCACCCACTCACTCTCAATGTAACAAACATTGTCTCCAGCCCAAACAACACCCAGATAACCATGCTGACTTCTATGGAACTGATAGCGGCGATGCCTACAGTTCTCATTGTAGGCGCTACGCGGGGCCTCGGGGCCTCTCTCGCGAAGAAATATGCGTCACAGGGTGCTACTGTCGTTGGCACAACCCGCTCTGCAGACTCCCCTACTTCCACATCCAACATTATCTACGTTCCGTCCATCGATGTCGCCCAGGAATCCGCTGGTTCGAACCTAGCCTCCTATCTCGAGCGTCGTTCCTTCACCCTAGATACCGTCATTATAACTGCTGGCTACTTTGGCACAGAATCCTTTGAGGAGCCATCATGGGAAAAAGAAGTGAAGATGTACACCATATCGGCAATCGGACCTGTTTTCATTGTGCATAACCTCGTTAAGGCTGGCTTGTGTAAAGAGGGGACAAAGATCATACTGGTCAGTAGTGAGAGTGGTAGTGTTACGTTACGGCATGAGAAAGAAGGTGGGGGCAATTATGGACATCATGCGTCTAAAGCGGCGGAGAATATGGTGGGAAAACTGCTGAGCTTGGATCTGAAGGCGAAGGGTATAGCGGTGGGAATTGTGCATCCGGGTTTCATGGTGAGTGAGGCTGAAGGGCCGAGAAATTGGCTTGGCTGATTAAGTGGTTTAGAGGACGGAGATGACGAAGGGCGTTGGCTTTGATAAGTACTGGGATGATGGTGGAGGTTGGTGAATTCTGAGTCCGCCATGAAGGTGTGTACTGACGATTTCCGTGCAGCTATAACGCCCGATGAGGCAGCGGAATCCTTAATCAAGTGGATTAATACTTTCAACATATCACATACTGGCGAATACTGGGCACCACGTGGACCTAGGTAAGGGCTGAAAGTTCTTGAGGATCCTAAGCAGTAGCTGACATTGAGAACAGAGATATTGGTACTGCGGAAGCCGTACTCGGCAACAATCTCAGCACGCCTCTGCACTTGCCTTGGTAAGCTGCTTGTCCAACGAAAGATATGAGCAGCGGTCTTTTCTTGGAAGCGAAGCATATTATCTCAGGTGGGTCTTTCGATTTGTAGAACGATGAAGTCATGAAGTTACGAACCACAATCTTTACTTGCTCTAATTCATCAACTTATCTTTGCTTCTTCTAATCCATTTAAATCTTATAATACCCTGAGAAATTACAACTCTAGGGATTTCTCACCCTTTATTATGTCTATTCCGTGCTTAATGCATATTTGTTGTTCTAGAGGAGTTCAATAAGTACTGAACCTAATAAGACATTTGCTGCTCTAGAGAACCTTAGTAAATAATGAACACAACTTAAAGATTCGCGTTATATACATGACTGAACTTAAAAACTGGTGTTATTTATATGATATAACTTAAATACTCCTGTTATTTACATAATTCATGCTCTATTCTCTTAGAATTTCTTTGTTGTCGGACTAGATTTAAGTATTATCCGTCTGTTGTTAGAAACACTTAAGCTTTAAGATAGCTATTCTGAGCTATATTCTTCTAGGAATATAATCGCCTTTATGACTAGAATAGTATGAAAAGAACAGGTTCCATGGCTTGAAGTCTAGAGCATGGTATTGGAAAGTTGTATAATAAATACAGAATTATCCATTTATTACTGAATTCACGCTCCGCTTTACGGCTTCCCAACTTAAACAAGATGTGGAATTAATAGTTTATATGGTCTAAAGTCTGACTTATGGTATTAGAAAGTTGTCTAATAACTATAGAAGTAATTTTTACTACTCAATCAATGCTCTATTACGCAGCTTCCTAACTTAAACAAGATATGGAATGAATAGGTGATATGGTTAAAAGTCTGAAGCATAGTACAAAAGAATTGTTTACTTAGTATAGGAATGTCCAAATACTACCAAATTAAACCTCCATTCCGCAGCTCCTTAACTTAAACTAGGCATGGATCTAGATCTCTCGTCGTCCTTCCCATTATGACCGAACCATTTGAATTTGTTTGCATCTGCCGAACCATCGTTTCATAGTTGTCTTCCGGCCAAGTTTGTCCAGATCAAGCCTGGCAATCAATTGTGACTCTTTCCAGAGATTGACGTGATTGCTAAAGCGAGGAGCCTTGAAGAGTTTTGCCTCTTGATCTGTAATATATGATAAGTATATGAGAGAACGTAACGATTGAAACCCATAATACCCTTGAACTTTTCTGCTTTTTGGGTGGTAATTGTATGAACAGCAAGGTCGTATATGATCACGTCCCCTCTAGTGACCCTCTTGATAGGTTTAGGATCGGATTTAGCCATGGGAAAGTAGTATATGTATGTGTTATTGTTATTGCTGTGTGGAAATACAAAGCAAAAGATTATTGTCAAGGACGGGGAGCCATATTTATGTAAAGGTCTCGGGTCCGATCGCCTGACATGATACAAAGGGTGCGGTGCCGCTGCGCCAGGACCCTGGACTTATTGGAACCAGTCAAGCAACTCTGACACCAGGGCGCAGCGAAAGTCACTAGGAACCTACCATTTTGCAGCTCGAATAACCAGAGATGCGGTAGTTAGCAAGGTATCGCTTCCAAAGTAGCTGCAGCCCCCTGATGTCGTTAACCAGAGATGCGCTAGTTGGCAAGGTATCGTTTCCGAAGTAGCTACCGCCCGCTGGTGCCTTTAACCAGAGAACGGAGCGTGTTTCATGCAAAGAAAGCTGACGCCGAACCATTCGGTACCAAGAATAACAATGGAACGAATAGATAGGTATTTCTACTCTCAAACGTGACTTTCTAGCACGTATGCAACAAGACAAAACGATACGTCTTGAAACCTGTTTGATACCCTCGTTAGATGTCGTACATACCCTCCAGCCTGTCACAAACGGCTGGCTTCCTAGGCAGCCTCGGCCTAGTGTCACGCGTATTGACGGAGCAACGGAAGGTGTTCCGTGCCATTCACAAGCACTTTTGATCATCCGGAAGGTCATGGAAAGGTTCGCGCATCTGAGAGTACACACCTCGCCGGTCCAGCTGCGTTTAGCTGTCACCTACTTTTACCGCCTTCGAAAAAGCCCAAAGAAGCGACAACGCCAAATCTGAACGACGCTGTCGAAGACAGTCTACCAGACTTTCCTTCGTGGCTTCCATGCCATTACTTTGATTATATGGGGTTCCAAGCACTGGGGGATACACTTAACCTAAATCACAATATCAGAGTTCGACTAACTTTCACGGTGGATTGATCTCTATCATGTTAGGACGTTTGCTGGTGGACGTCGATGAGTGTACTGGTGAACACGAATCGTTGCGAGAGAAAGTCTTCGCACACCCTCGTTGATTCCACATATGATCGCCCCTGTTCTACGTCAGAGATGAATACAGAGTCGAAGACCTACAAGATGTCTTGAAAGCTGCGGTGTTCCGACATCTGCCTGGAGGGTCCAATTACCCTGAATTATTCAAGATGTGCGCGACATTACGCAACGGATCGCGACAAAGCGAACATGCAGATGCAACAATTGCAGGGCGAACCCAATTTCAAAATCAACTTTCATAGGTTGAGTGTGGAGAGAGGCCTGAAGCTGATGAAACTTGATGAATGGCCTGCTCCAGGACCTTTGAAAAGAAAGTCGGTCCGATCATTGGCAATAGGATTGCAAGACCCTCGAAAGCCGTCCCCCAGCAAATCCAAGCATCCTTGTGCAGAGAAGTACAGCCTCAAATTGGCAGCTATCGTCTGACATCCAATTTGACCAAAACGACAATAATTCGCCCGAGAACACTCAGAACGAATTCGACATGGAAGACCCAACCGAGCCCAATCCAGCGTCCCTAATCACAGAAATTGAGGAGGAGCTGCTGACCCGAGAAGCGGAGCATCAAGTTGGCGACGTTCCCCTCCAATAGACTTGACGGCCTTCCCTCGATGAGTACAGCCCATGGCTTATCTCGAAAGCAATAGATCAGTCGCTGAAGGAATGCGCGAAAGTTAAAGTCGGAAAAAGCGAGTCAAGAGCAAATTTGAACGCTGCGAGAAGATCTGCTTTAGCATCCGGTATGAATGTAATGTAACCGGCTGTCCACGAACAGATGAGGAGTACCTCGGGTGGGAGGACGTGCGAAAGCATCTATCCCGTCAGCATGGAGACATCTTTGGGCCGCAAAATGCGGAGCGCGATAATAGGCTGATTTCGCAGGTCAACAATAGCAAGATTACTGTCCATTAAACAGACGTTCACTGCACACTATTCCTACCGACAAATTACATGCGTCTCCCAATCCCCATAAACACCAGCTGAATGCTGAATATTCCTAAGACTCTCAACATCGCTATTGTTATCGTTACAAACAGCGCCATCAATACCTCCTTTCAACTATAAAAGCTTCAATCAACAATAGCAATCTAAATTTTGTATTAGTAGCATAATGTTCCTGTACAATGTCAACACAATCCTTACATCGCGATTTTGGTAATAGATATCGATCTTCGTTTCGGATTGTGGAAAAAGATCCATCATGTTAGAATCTTCTCTACAAGACGAACTCATAATTGACAGGAGGGCGCATCAAACATAGAGCAAACAGAGTTCACCAAGAATACTATCAATACTTACGTGGCCAATCGCTGCAAAAGTAGGATGCATCATGCTGAGCGTGTCTCTTCGCTGACCCGAAGCTGCTGCTATTCCTTGCTCCAATCTACTTAGGAGTTAGTACACGATGGCATCGTCGCCGGCGACCACTAGCAGCTCCGCCAGCGGGCTTGGAGAAACGAGGATCGCCGCAGAATTATCAAGAGGAAGCATTACCCACTTCTACTCCTCATTCTTTTTTGTCGTGGCCAATGGCACCAGCGCCAGCTTGGGCTGACGGCAGCGAGGGGAGGAGGGCTGGAACTGAGTTTCTTGGCCAACCGATGAGGATTCGGAATATCTTGAATATTGCCAGCTTTTTACCCTGACAAGAGAAAGCGCTAATTGACCTTTAAAAGTCATTTTCACAGAGCTTAGACAGATCGATTTGCCATACTTAAAGGGAATTTGTCCTGAAAAACCAGTTGCACTCAACTCTGTTTCAACGCACATGAATAATGTTGCTCGATATGACCTATTTAAGCCAGGTACTACACCGAGAAGCTAAGATAATTGCAAAGATAAACATCGGCAGGTTTTGTAACTTGCAAAAACATTATTTAGCGGCTACGCTCTCAATGGCATTGCTCTTTGAAGGCTTCATCTGGAGCTGTAACATCTGACCCTAAGGATGTCAGCTCTTTAAACAGGTTCTTCAGAGGCTTTGAAGCAATTAAGTGGCATGATCTAATTTTTTCTGCGTGCAATATACCCCATTCCATTATTTTTACCTAAGATATCTGGTTTTGACAGCGAAAGAGGCGATCAAGCACGCAATTCTGTTTCCAGGTGGAACATCAAGAACAGTAAACTTATATAAATCGTGCAACACACTTAGAGGTTGAAAACTTCGGCCGTGATTCGTGAAGGTGTAGTCTCCCATCAATACCCCAAGTCTGTTGTCTGATCAACAAAAGAAAAAAAGGCAGACAGCCTATTAAATATGTAACATATATGTCGTTCTGAAACACGGGTCCCCCGCACCGCACGTCTCACATCATTCATAACTAATATACTCCGCACTGGCGATGCTACGCGGCTGCCCTCACGAATGGCCAAGGGTGACATAGAGATGAGATCCAGGATGAACTTGCTAGGGCCAGCCATTACAGATCCAGCTGCCAGGGCCAAGGACGAAATTTCTCAAGGAAGTTCCATAACGTAGATATTGGTGATCATCCCACAATGGCGTTGAAGGTTTTCTTTAAACTTAAGTTTATCCAGGTTGAGGGTCGCGATCATGCGTTTTGAGCCCGACTTTTCATATATGCTGACACGACTGCCCCACTTGGGTGCCTTTTCCTCGGTGGTGGCTTTTTGGACTGCACAACGGTTATTATGATTTTTGCACACATGGCTAAATACTCACTATCGAGGTTTTTGGCCTTTTCTGTGGTCAGCGTTTGCTTCACAGGATCGAACACAATGACTCGGCCGCTGTTTGTTCTCGATACTGGCTTGGGCTCTTCATCTTCCTCGGACCTTTCGATCGCGGGTCCAATTGGATTGGCGCCGCTCATTGCAGCTGGAATGACAATATTGACGCGTATGTGATATATAGATTATGATGCTGTTCGAAAACGGGAAAAAGGAACAGAAAGCCTAAAAGAGACAAAAGGAACAAAACGATCAAAAAGGCCACAAGGAGCAAGACTGGGGCTTTTTAGAGGGTCCAGATATACATGTGGCCATGACCCACTTAGCCGCACCCCTACGTGTGGTGCTGTCATACCACCCCCTGGTCCTGTTATGTTGTTGGCTAAAAGAAGCTCTAGCCTCAGCTTTATACGGGAAGGATGCGACATTGCAAGGCAGATTGCAGGTCAGCCAATTCTTTTATCGGTGGATTAATCTTGCCTAACGCCCCACACGGTGTTATGGCTCCCTTAGGAACCCTCCGAGCGCCCCTCGAAACTCGTCGATCGCCAAGCTATAGGGGCCTCACCCTGATTTTCCGGGCGCTTCCGTTGCTCACCAATGAATGCTCAGCCGCAGCAACACTCCTGACCACAAATAAGAGTAGGCTTCGAATACCTGGGGGCTGTGCAGAATTGCATTGGACGATGATGACTTAGTCAATGAGGGGCGCCGACGCCACCTCGCTTACATTCATCGCCTATTGGATGTTCCTCCATCTGCGCATTAGCTGGTGATCCTGCTACATTATCACGCTCAACAAGGTCATGCTCAAGCTGAAAGTATACAACCTTGCGGCCTTACTCTTTGAAAGTGGTTCATCACCAGCGAAGTGTCAGGCCTTGTCACCATGTGAGAGGCAAAAATCTGCAGAAGCTACAGGATATGACCAAGCTGGACGGATCTAATCGGTCTGTACGGCCTGCAGCTTTCAGCGTACATTGACCTTGTCCTTGAGTACTGTCCCGCAGATTGTCAATTTGTGTGTGGCTGGCTTCAAGGCCACCGCGCTCTTCCATTTCAGCCATTTCGTGCATATATGGCTGTTTTGTGGCGTTGTCGACGCCCTGTAATGGTGTTAGTATGGGCGGCACAGTCCAAATTTTGGGGTCCACAATTTGGAGGCTCAAAATGGGATAAGTCCTATATTTATCGCGAGGCTCAGGTGGGGCTAGTTTCTTTGCCTGCTCCGGGCTCATTGCAATACTTGAGTGCAATTTTATTCCATCCTATGCGGATCAGGATTGACTTTCTGACCGCTCGTTTCTTAGAGTCTTCATGGCGTACATCGATCCGGATTCTAGGGCTGCCCTTACAGTGAATCCATGGAGAGGATCAGAAGTGAGCCCAGAGCGTGAGATCACACAGCTTGACTCGGACCGCAACCAATCCCTGTCTCCGACTGAAGCCAACACGGAGAGCAACGACCATTTTTACGACGATTTCAACCCGCAACGTCCTCAGCGAAGCGCAACAACACCCAATCCTCGAAACAGATTTGTCAACAACATCAGATTCGAAAGGGAAATAGAAGACATTCATAGGCAGAGGCGGCAGTCAACTCTTGACACAAGATACTCCGCACCCTTCGCCGATACAGTACCATGGGACCGAAAGGCAATATTGTCGTTGGATGGTGGCGGCATACGTGGCTACTCGGCACTGTTGATACTTCAGGAGCTCATGAGCGTCATTAAGAAGCTCGAAAGGAGCCACCCTGATGGCGCAGCCGAGTCAAGTTACCATCCACTGCCGTGGAATCCATTATACGCGACAGATTCAAGAACAGGTGAACAGGCCAACCCCGGGAGCCAAGATGCCGAATCTGCAAGATGGCTACCATGCCACTATTTCGACTATGTAGCTGGTACCAGCACTGGAGGACTTATCGCCATCATGCTTGGGCGGCTGAGAATGAACATTGACGACTGCGTTTCTGACTACGAGGAGCTTGGTGGCAAAGTCTTCGGTCGTAGTCGTTGGTTTCATCTGAGATCACCACTTTGGTTTCCTAGGGACAAATACAATCATCGCAATTTGGAGAACGCTGTCAAAGAGGTAGTCGATCAGAAAATACCCAAGATTGCCAAATTCCCTGGAGGGCAGAACTTTGGGTTTGATGAAAATAGGTGCAGGACTGTTGTACTTGCATACCAGCAGCAGACAAACGAGGAAGCGAAAACAAACGGCGTCGAAAGACCCTACCTGTTTCGAACTTACAAAAACCTGCACCAAAGTGAGTCGGCTCAAGACAAGTTGACTGATCGGAACCCAGGTCCTGCGCATGATATTCCAATCTGGTGGGTAGCTAGGGCGACTTCCGCTGCACCGAGCTATTTCAAGCCTATGAAGATACACAAACTAGCGTATCTGGATGGAGGGTTCGGTGCAAACAATCCATGTGAGGAGATATTCGAGGAGGTCCGGAAGATGAATAACCATGCAGACACCTGCGCTAGCGTTATAGTCAGTATTGGGACAGGGATACATACGGGCTGGAGCCGATTGAAGAACTTAGGACCGTCTCGCTTTATAAACTTTCTGAATGTCGCACGAAAGTGGGCTTCGGAGTCACAAGAGGTGCACATCAGAATGCTCAACAGAAAGAAGGGAGCGCCGTTCGAGTACCACAGACTCAATGTCCCTGACGGCATTGGCTCGTTAAAGCTGGACGAGTGGCGTGTCAGGGGTCCGGTGAGGACAACGATGGGAAAGATGATAGGCAAACTGAGGTCATGCAGGCTTGTCAAGACGGTAGGATGCAAGCGCCGTACCCACGACATAACGGAAAAAGACCCGGAAAGGTCTGAGATCGTAACGGCCCCAGTCAATGGCCAACACGGTTCTCTTCTCAATGGTGGGCCAAGAGCTCACAGTAACGTTTCATCTGCCATCGATGCCTCAGCTATTCCTAAATGGCTTCAACCCAGGAACAAAACCTTAAGATTGATTAGGAAACACACTGAAGACTACCTCCGTCAACCAGAGGTAAAGGAATCGATTGATGAGATTGCTCAAATTTTGGTCGAAGGAAGGCGAGCCCGAGCCAAACAAGACGCGAATAGATGGGAAAAAGCTTGCTTCGGCGCTTGGTACCAATGTAATGTCCTCCAATGTCCTAGAGCGGAGAAAGAGTACCAGGATAGGCATTCATTGGAAAAGCATTTCTTGGACAAACATAAAGATATGTTCTCTAGGGAGAACCAGGAGAGGTTGGAGAGGGCCCTGGATGACTGCAAGGTTGTAATTCATTGACAACAGCCTCCATTACCATCAGCTGCCGCCTGAGGTTGATGGTTTCCCCGCACTCGGCGTGATCATGAAGCCTGCGGCGCCGAATTTCGACCCTTCTGTTAAGAATGCCTCGCCTGAGGTGCTAAAATCTATGGAGGATGCTCCTAATATACATGAAGAAGTGCTAACAGGATAACACCTATGGGTGGCGAGCTAAGGCAACGCTAGGGGCATCAGCCCATGCAACACCTTCTTAGCTGCTGGACATGCCGGAGAGCGTATGATCCTGGAACGTCTGACGCCCTTACAATTGGGGTTCCCGGTGACCTGCAGCCGTCAGAGGCTTCCTGTCAGACGAAATCAAGTTCCAATCACCACCGCACTTTGGCATGAAGGTCTCATATCATCCGAGATATTAAGCCATTGACCAAGGTTTAATCGCCTGTTATTCGTCCGGAGAATCCACCCTCCGAGTGGCTGGCGAAGACGCCCTGCTACTGGCATATACATATATATATGTATCTGTCTATCAAAGCACCGGACGCTATTCCTTCTGGTGAGTCTTTCAGTCCTCATATTCTACCTGAATGTTAATGAATACTAGAGATTCTAGGAGCAACTCGCTTTTGATCTCTTTCCCAGCTAGCCGAGAACTCATCCTCACATCTTGAAATGTGATTGGAGACAGCACAGGTCATGGAATGTTCGGTCTGTCTCGCAAAAAAAAGGCTCAGCCCAATCACCAACTTCATTTAACATCTTTTCCATAAAAAGAGGATGGCTGGCTTTATATAAAATGGCGTAGCAGGAGTCACGCTTAGAGGAAATAAAAAGGGCTATAGACTGAAATCTGGAGAGTCTCTAGCCTGCAGAGTGATGCAGATAACATCATAAGTAGAAGTGCGCTCTCAATCATCTTCAAGCGCTGTAAACTATATATGACAGATCTGAACACCAACGTTAAACAGTATAATGCCAGGTAAAGTAGATCAACCACCTGGACTAATTGTACGAGGAAACTGCGCAATGTCGAACAGGGAATAGACCATGATTATTCACAGATTCGCCGCTTCAGCTTTTCAATCCTTTGTCCAGCTTTACAATTGTATCGGTCTCGACCGAAAAGGAACGAACCCAATTTTCCCTGTTCCCAACTCATCTGCCCCTGACTTGACATCTCCGAAATTGACAGTCGAAGCAGACCTCAAAAGCGTCATCATATTCTCATCGTCCGCTGCAGTGGCAATCTGCAACGCTCTGACGCCATCAGCATTTTGAACGGAGCGATCGACTCCATGTTGTTCTATCAGTATCTGCGCAGCGGTGACATTGCGTTGCTCGACAGCGAAGAAGAACAGCTTGTTCGCGTCAATCTTCTGCTTGTCAACCGTAGCTTGGGCTTCAATGAGCGCCAGCATGATCTCCAAGTGTTGGTTAGACTGTGCTAGCATAAGAGGCTCGTCCTTCCAGCGATCTTTCATATCGATGTTGGCACCGTGGTCGATTAAAAGCTTTGTGGCTAGGAAGTCACCTTCCAAAGCAGCTAGATGAAGTGGTGTACGCTGCCAATGGTTCGGCCTGTTCACTGGCAGCATCTTGGTTTCGAGAAGCAGATATAAAATTTCGGAGTTATCCGATTCAATCGCGCAGTGAAGAGGCGAATTTTCAGTGTAAGGTTCTAAGATATGCAAATCCTGCGTTCGTGTTTTGATTGCCTCCGCAATGAGATCTGTGAGACCCCGTCTTGCCATTGCCCATACAGGTAGCTGCTTCTCAGTGAGGTCATGACTTGATGGATCATATCCAGAGCTTTCGAGCATGTGCATAATAGTCTCATGTCCATATTGCCACGCCACTATAAACGCAGTCCTATCAAATTTGTCCTCAAGGAACAGATTTGCTCCTTTCTCAAGTAAGACAGATACGACTGCTGCGTGACCCTTCTGGGCTGCTTCATGCAGTGGCGTTCGATCATATTTGTCCCGAATATCAGGATGTATGGCCTTCACTTCTGGTGAACGATTCTCCGGCAGATGATCTTCCATCAACAGGCGGGCTATCTCATGATATCCATTCTTAGCTGCGCCGTGAAGGAGGCTCTGACCGTCTTCATCAGCGCACAACATATCAATCGGGTACTCCATCATCACTTCCAATGCTTTCTTGGCCCCGCGATTGACAGCGCGCAGCATGGCAGTACCGCCTTCACGGTCTTTCAACGCGGGGTTCGCGTTGTATTGCAACAAAAGGTCTGTGATTTTGCGATAGTTTCTCTCTGCTGCGCATCTTAATGGAGATCGGCCCACCTGAAAATCCACGATATCGATGCTAGCTCCCGATCCGAACAAAAGCTCGACAATGTCGTAGTGTTTTTCTCTGGCAGCAAGATAAAGGGCAGTCATGCCATTCACGTCTTGCAGGTCGAGGTTAATGGCTTGGGTTTTGAGTAATATCCGAACCTGGTCAACATGCCCTAAACGCGCGGCAAGCATTAAGGCCGTTCGATTGAACTCCTGAGGGTGTACCGTGTTAACGTCCAAATCTCCGGGTATCTCACACACTAGCAATTCAACAATCTTGCTGTGTTCTGAAGGCTCTCTTGAGGACATAGGGTTGCTGCTGCTATGACGACCCAAGATGGCCTCAAATAGAGCCGTTCTTCCTCTGGCACTCACTTTCTGCTGGGAAGCACCTAGTGATAACAGACGGCGGGCAACCTCGACGTGGCCTTTCCTGCACGCATACATCAATGGTGTTTGACCGTACTTGGGCTCCAGGATATCTACCCGACCATAATCTGGATCCAAATCCGAAACGATGGATGCTAATCCATACCAAGCGCAGATATGCAATTTGTCGACGTTTCTCCAGACGTCCCACGTATCATGTCCTCCTGGATCGGTGACCCAAGCGGCTTGCATACAATTATCTTTGCGTTGGGGATCATTAATCAGCTGCATCGCAGCTCCTTGAAGTTTAGCAGCGTGTTGGGGATTCCTGCTTGCAATTCGGACATGATCGCCCCAGTATTGCGAGGCGTACTGAAGGAAGGGAAATTCGGAT
This sequence comes from Cladonia metacorallifera KoLRI002260, assembly GCA_000482085.2. NCBI lineage: Eukaryota > Fungi > Ascomycota > Lecanoromycetes > Lecanorales > Cladoniaceae > Cladonia > Cladonia metacorallifera. Next base: position 1,315,682 of record KI911129.1, read on the forward strand.
TTCTTCGAGGTATAGTACTCATCCTGAGAGGGTTTTCGTGGAAGTACGAGTGCCAGGTAAGTCATGCATGCTTCGGCGATCTCGAGGTCCGCATTTGGAAGCCACTTCTTACTATTCTCCTCATGGTGGAGATAGTCCTCCAAGGTGCGATGTACTAGCCGCACCTGCGTTCCGTTTTCTTCGAAAATGATAAGTGCAGAAGTAGACCCAAGTATAGTTTTAGGTTGATCAATCGAATCAGCGATATCTTCTTGGCTGTCTCGCCCTTCTTGCAAGTCTACCACCGCCAGGGCATGTTGCAGCTCACTCAAACCAAGTGGCCTGCGAGCGCGAGTAACCATGCCGAGAATCCTATATGCCCGGTTGCGCTCCTCTTGCCCCTGTTCGTGGATGCGCTGCATCGCGTCGTGATAGATATCATCGGTAGTATCAGGAAAGTTTCTCAGTGCTTTCTTCAGCGTTCTCAGGTTCGATTTGGTCTTCAATGAATCCATGTATAGCCTTGCGAATAGAAAGCGGCCGTTCGCTTTTTCGGTTACCTTGGTAACGATGTGCTCTGGAAGGTTGGGGTCACTCTGGCACAGATCCTGAAAAGGTGTTGTAATAGGATTCTCAAGCTCGGTCGTGGCTCGGTCGTCTCTGAGGACTGGATCCCCATCTCCGAGCTCCGTCCCAATCTCCCATCGAACATAGCGTTCGATATCCGCACGTGGTATCTCGACCCGGACCTCAATATGGCCATAGGGTTCCGTCAAAAGGTGCAATCTATCCAGGCACCAGAGACCCTTCTGTTTGCAGTTATAACAGAGATCATAATCGCCTCTATCGCAGATTTTGCATCGAAAAGCCAGTTTGAGGCCTTGTGTATGACACCTATTACACTCGTAGTCGTCTAGGTCGCTCCGCTTGCTGATTTGTCGTGTTATGATCAAGATACTCCCCTTTTCTAGTTTCAGCTTGAGGAGCTCTCTTTGAAGTGCTACTCGGTCGCGGGGCGCTATTTCATCAAAGGCATCTACGACGATGTAGAATTGCTCGTAGTTGTCAAGCTCTTTCACTAGGATCTTGTGAATGTCGTTGAAGTATGAGATCGGCGAAGACTTTAGACGTATTGCCTTTTTATACACAGCTCTTAGTTCCTCGGATATAACGTATAGCTCGTCAAGCTGTATAAGCTGCTTTAGTAGACTTCCTACCAAGTGCGGTAGTGTCTGAACACTGGATGATTTATAGTTTAAATAGATAGAAAGAACAGGGAACTGACGCTGATGAGGATTGGTAGGGAGATGATGCGTGAGGATGGATGAGAGTACCGTTTTGCCTACTCCTAGCTCACCCACACACTGGAGGTACCACGGCCGTCCTTCAGCCCAGGCCTGGAAACGCTGATCTCGCCACAACCATTCGCCTGTCTCCTTAAAACAGTGCGCCCATAGCTCATCTCGCTTTGCAATGAAGGAAAGTGGCGCCAACCAATCTGCAATCTCTTCCCTTTCCTTGGCTTCGCTTCTCCTTCTCCTTCTCTCCTCTTCTCTCCTCTGGCTTACCTCGAAGCTCAACAGACGATTGTCCATATTGGACAGTTGAGCTTTGGTGAATTCGCTGTTTTCTTTCATCACAACTAATGTCTCGTTAAGCGTCTCGTCATTGTTCAGCGCGAGTATTGTATTGATTGCAACACAGCATCTTGTGATGGTCGTCTGCATTTCAGTGAAGGCATCCTTCTTGTAGTGCCAAGTTGCTCTTTGGTAAGCTTCAGCCCGTTGCCATGCTCTGGACGGATTCAATTTGTCTGCCATCTCTTCGATCACCTGTTGGAGCTCCGCTACTATACCCTTGTACTCGAAGACCCATACACCATCTCTGGTGAATCGCCTCCCGCGCACCTCCCAAAGTCCTCGGAGCCAGGGTGGCTCCTCGTCTGGGTGGCTGTCTCGGGCTTTCTCACAACGGACCAATAGTCTTTTCAATAATGATTGAAGCGTTTCGAAACTCTCCTTCAGAGCTCGGGTCTCTTTGGGTGCCCCAGCGAAGTCAAGTGCATATTTGATGACCCTCTGTGTGGTATCAAGCACGGTAAGAATCCCACTCGTGATACTCAAAGGATCCATGATTGCCAGTCACACGTTGTCGTGCGACGGAAACAAGGCCCACGAGGTTCCTATGCAGAGCGAGACCACTCTAAATGGTGCGCTCACGCGGCTTGTCGCTGTAGGTAAGCTACTTTCCCAAAGATATAAACCTGACGGCTAGCCCCAAAAAGTATAATGAATACAGCAATTGACACTAATAGTCTTGATTTGCGCTAAATATTCTGAGCGAACCTTAACACTAGCGACATAGAAATCTCTTGGAATATGCCTAAAGACTTAAGGGCCCTATAAACCCTTGATCTATATTTCTTAGTGGCTGTTTGAATGGGAGATTAGAACCTGTAGGCAGATTTTTCCGGCTTATATTCTAGGTACGCGGCTGGGGTGGGCTTGTGGGGCTGAGAGCTTGGCATGCCAAGATCTCAGCCCTATGAGACCCCCCGAAAAAGGGTACCCAGAAAACTGCCGCTCGGGCATATAAGATGCATCGTGGTTCTTATAAGCAATCATTATGCCTCACGGCTGCCAGAGAAATGGTGGTGGCAGCAAAGGATATGTAAGGCTCGCACAATTTCGGGGACTGCCGGGGATATATTCTATGGATTGTTCATAGATAGAGCTAGCTGCAGGTATGTTTAGTTGAAAGCGCAGGGGCTGTGCCCACCTTCGAAGGGAAAAGGCTACGGACGCTGCGACAAGGAGAGAAAAGCTCGTTTATGATGATGCACATCTTAAATGCTTGCCCGCCTCGTTCTCTTTCACTTCATTCATTATTAATGTATGCATGATCAACGTCTTCGATGGGCGACTTCGAGATCACATCGTCTTATGCGGTGTCGCGTGGCGGAATACACACGGTAGACGGAGAAGGTCGCCAAGCTGGGGATACAGCAGACTTGACGAATAATCATGTCCGGTCGAACATGTAAGTCGCTCTGGGCGTGTTCTTTGCGATAATTAACCGCTGACACATGGTACATTGCAGATGGACGAGAGAACCATCGCTGTCTCTTAACGACCCTTCCATCCCATTCGATACCTCAGGCTGCGAAGCCGCGCAAAGCGTTCCCTCTAGACATTCGTCGAGGCCCGGAGCAAGCCACACACAACAAACAGCCCAGCTCGAAGATGTGCGTTTTGGTAGCATCAGGCTATTGTCACCGTGGTTTCCTCAAATGAACCCGAAACATCCGATGGCACGTACGTGGAGAACATGGCACAGCCGCCGTAGAATCATGCTCATTACCGCTTCGTTGATATCCTTGTCGGTGTTCCTGACTAATCTCATATTTGCTGTCGTCATGAGCATCCAACACAAGCATTCGGATGCCGTAATAATATTACACGAAGGTGATTGTGGCCAGATCAAGCGAATCAACACTATTTTCCATGTTGTCATTAATATTCTTAGTTCATTGTTACTAGGCGCTTCTAACCTCTGCATGCAACTTCTCGCGGCGCCAACAAGAGCCGAGGTTGACAGAGCACATCTGAAGTGGAAATGGTTGGACATTGGAGTGCCCAGTTGGCGAAACTTGAGCCATATTAGCAACAAACGGAAAGTGATTTGGTGGTGCCTTGGGATAAGCTCCGTTCCCTTGCACTTCATGTAAGTCCCAAAGCCATGAAATGCTTAAAAACACAAACTGAGCACGGCCTTTTATTACTCAGCTACAACTCTGTAGTCTCATCGTCGTTACCGTCCTATAACTACGCTGGTGCGGTCGTTCGGGAGTCATTTATCCATGGTGCGCCGTGGGGTAACACCACGAATTTCGTCTCCACTTATAATGGCTGGCCTCCTACAGACGTATGGGATGCAATGTCAAGCTTGACAAACATGCAACAAATGGCATCGAGTGGCCAAGGCCTAATAAATCGATCCAAAGCCGATTGTGTTGGTAACTACTCGGATCCGTGGGCAGTCAGAACGAATCTGTTGATAGTAGTGGAAGATACTCCGTGGTCCCGAGGTCCTTCCAATCTACCATACAATGATCTGATTGGTAATTATTCTGTCCTTGATTATGAATTCATTGATACTGGATGGCAAGCTCGTGTTATTCGATGGGTCTGCGGTGACTGGGAAGACGGCAACACGTGGGACTTGTGTGATGGCAAAAGCCATATTACCCAGGATGGACTAGATCACTGGACTCGACTAAATCACACAGTGCTTTATTGTCTTAGTGAGCCACCAGTGATCGAAAAATGTCGGTTGAACTATTCTCCTAGCATCATGATTGGTATTAATCCCAGATCTGAGTGTTTTCCTCGACTAACATCATGATCAGCTATCTGTTGCTTCAGCTACTTCAAGTCGTTGAGCATTATCATCACGACGTTTTTACATCGCGAAAAGACCCTCTATACCCTTGGTGATGCCGTCAGCTCGTTCCTGCAAGACCCAGATCCGACAACGCTTAATACAGGACTCGCTTCAAAGGATCTTCTGGTCGATTCCAAAGATTGGCAAGCTTCGAGACCGATGTGCTGGGCACCACAGAAGACTCGGTGGTACAGCGCTGCAAGCAAGAGGCGATGGGCTCTCACACTATCATTGTGCGTCAAAGACCCTGTCAACAATATGATCCGGTTAAGCTGACTGTAGCGATTGAGGGTGCTATTCGCAATAATTGGTGCCTTGCTGGAAATGATATACGGGATGAATGGTACCAAGAAACGAGGGCTCCATCCCAACAATTCAAGCATACTTGAGATGAGCTTCGGTGGTGTGGCCCTGGACGAGCTGACAGGGTATTTCCTCCCCCGAGTCGTAAGTCTATCAATGATTGAAGAAACCGAGCACGAATCAGATGTAACAGATTGATATTCTACAGGGAACCAGGGCCTTCATCTTGAATGTCCTCTGGGCCAATGTCTGGCAATTGATCCTCGCCTTTCTGTATCTCGCGTACAACGCCCTGCTTTCCTGTCAGCTTGTGATGGATGAATGGAGCGGATACGCCACCGAAAGGAAGACGCTGCGCGTCACACACCCCAAGGGCATCCAACGCTCGAGCTACTTTATATCCCTACCAATGAAGTACGGCGTACCGCTCATGGCAGCAAACACCACCCTTCATTGGTTAATCTCCGAAAGCATATTTCTTGTCAGTATTACTACCTATTACCCGGGTGGCTTGGTCCAGGACCCGACATCTTCCTATTACTTTTGCGGTTATAGCAGCAGGGCTATTCTGGTTGGTACGTAGCATCTATCCTCGGAGCTACACGAAATTAACACGCTTGCAGCAATTTGCCTTGGAGTGTTCGTTGTGCTGATACTTATAGTCAATGCCCTCCGTTCTCAGTCCAACAACATGCCACATGTTTTGACGTGCAGTGCCGCCATAAGCGCGGCATGCCATGCACCTCCAGAAGATACCGATGCTCATTTATTGCCTGTTCAATGGGGTATCATTAGTGGCGAGGGTGAAGTACCGGCGCGCTGTTCGTTTACAACCCTAAGAACAGTGAGAGCCCCAGGCCTCGGAGACATTGTACTGGGGCTACCCAAGCATGGGCATAGCAGGAAAAGTAGCCTCAGAAACCAGGTACGGAAGTTGATCTTGCTGTTCAGAGATTTCGGGCCCAAAAAACGTAAATTTTAACCCATACGGTCAACCTTGTACTCTTTCTAACACAACTTTCCTTTTCGTGAGTATTTGACGCTTAGATGTCTGCTTGACTCCCGTGATTATAATGCACAAATTGTATGGCCTTGGTCATCATGTAGGTGAATGGGAACCAAAGCGTTTGCAAATCACAGCTTAGTAAGCAAGCTCTATCTGCTGCAAATTGAAAGTATTCTAAGAGGGTAAACTGATGAACAGCATACACCTAGTAGCTCTCTCGTGGACCACTGAATCCTTGCTGCAATAGCTTCCCCATTCAAGCCTTGGTCCAGGGGGACACAAGCCGTCTAAGAGTGTCCACAGGCAAAGATGGACATCTACGTTTTCGGCGATATTGATGGCGGGGAGGGTTTGCTGTGGGCGCTATGGTGTATAGGGTGTCTAAAAGGTGTCATGAATATGCAAATCATAGATGTTTCAATCTCTACTGGTCCTCAGTAGAAACTCGAAGAACCCACGAGGAGTCATAGAAGAGATCACCTATCAACTCAATACACCCATCAACCGAACAGCCCTACGGGGCTGGAACTAAAGCTTGCTGAAGCAGGCCCATAAGAACCCCCGAAGATCGCCTCGGCATGGTCCCCGAGCGTCTTAGCTTTAGGGATCTTCAGGGGGAATTTCTAGGTCGAGCCCTGTAGGGCTGTTCGGTTGATAAGTGTGTTCGTTTGCTTCTACTTGGTGGAGGTCGCCGCAACTTGTTGTGATTCTCTCCTTACTCCACTGTTGATCCACAGATGATATTCATATGCTTATGCTTATGCTTACCTTACGGCACGAACGAGTCCGGCAGAGCCGGATTACTTAGATACCGTATTCACCATACCTTAGGTACTAAGGCTGTCCCGTTAGGCTCGCTTAGTAGTACACCGTTAAAAAACTATCTAGTGCGCTACTAAATTTGACGCCGTACCCCTTTCATCTGCAGATTGGGAATCTCTCAGCCTCAAATAAGGTGTTGGAAAAACGATCCCGCTGAAATTGATTTCAGTCAGCGAGCGCCCCTCAATTCATAAAAAATTATCTGGAAGATAATGATGCTCTTCCAAGACTAATGCACTACATAGGACTTAACATGTACTGTCTTGCAAACGGTGATCCTATACAGAGTTGCATTAACAGCTGAGGGCAAGGTTCCTCTAGTGCCTTGTCATGCCCCCCGCTACACATACTCAGTAGTGCTGTCAGGCCCCCCACTACTTAGTAGTGCTGACGCTGACGCGATCGGTCTAGCCTGGTTTGTTTCATGTCGAATTACGATGCAGCTCACCCAATATACACTGCTCCGTCCTCTGGAAATGGTCATTAAAGATATTCTCATATCCCTTCACAGTCTCTACATCTCTTATTTAACAGCGAGAACCTTGATCTGGCACGGTTGGAACTATCGTCGTAAGCTGTCTTACTATCCCATAGCTTCCGTACATCGTGACCCTTGTTCACGTCCATCTTTCATGTGGTTGATGTCATGCGCCTCACATTCGCTCTGCAGTTGTCTGCTCTTTTCTTGACAGTCGCCTTTGGAGCCCCAGCGCCAGCTGTTTCACCAACTTCCAGTGCTCCAGCAGCTCAGTCGACCATCTGTGGTGACATTGTGAATTCTTGCAGTGCGTACTTTCCACTCGACTGAAATTCCTTGTCATATGCTTACACGATTTGCAGACGACACTTTCACGGCAAAACAAGCATACGAATGCCTCACCAGCGTCCCTTTCAATCCGGCGATTGCGACTCGGTTCCTCAAATACTATAATGACACCATCCAATTCCAGTCCACACTGGCCTATCTGAAGAATCCCCCCTCAAGCTATCAGCAGCCTTCCGTCGACCTTCTAGCCGGGTTTGAGCAGATACAGAAAGACATCGATAACGGCGCTTTCTCCAATCAATATGCCTTTGAGGCTACACTGCAGAACCTGGTATACTCAGCTCATGATGCACATTTTCAACTCGAGGCCGGGATACTTGCGGCTTTCACCTTCTTAAGTCCCTACCCTCTCGTCGCTCTGTCGAAGGATGGCGTGCAAACTCCAAAAGTATACGTGACAGACGATGTCTTCTATTCAATAGATTCAAGCTCGAACTTTGAGCCATCAGCTATCAAGACCATCAATGGCCAGGATGTCACAGCATATCTCACGCAATTTGGGGCAGCAAATTCGATTGGGAATCTTGAGCCGAACGCGGATTGGAATGACCTCATGTCGAGTTGGGCTGCTTACATCCAGGATGACTACAGCATCCTTGAGTCATATGTTGAATTCTATCCTGGCGAGACACTCACTCTGGGCTTTGAGAATGAAACAACGCTTGACCCTGTGCCATGGGTCGCGGTATACAACAGTCCAGGTCCCACTGGACCGCTCGCTACTGGTGGCGATTTCTATAATTTCTTTGTCCTCGGCTTCTATCCAGCGTCCTTTGACGAAAATGCACCAGATCCTTGTGCGGCGTCAGATGACTCTACCGACTCATCCAACTCCACTACGACTTCGGTAAATTCCACATCGACAAACACGAGCTCCACAAGCGCCGATGCCACTGCAACTTCATGGCCGGACTCGGCTTATCCAGATCCCGCAGACATTTATCAACCAGGCCTATATCCCTATGGCGGGGGGTTTCTCACGGGGTACTTCCTGAAGAACATATCAACAGCTGTGCTTAGCATCCCGACTTTTGACATGTCCGGCGATGATATTCAGACCTTCTCGGATACGGTCCAGAAGTTTCTCAACGCCAGCCACGCGGCTGGAATGGAGAAGGTCCTAATTGATTTGCAACAAAACCTGGGGGGTGATACGCTGCTAGCCGTGGATACCTTCAAACATTTCTTTCCTGAAAATGACACATTCCGTGGAAGTAGATTGCGAGCCCATCCGACTGCCGATGTCATCGGCAACACTTTCACCACTTATTTTGCCACCAATCAATCTGCAAATAGCTCAGTGTATGATGTATTGTCTGCAAGCGACTGGGTTGTGACAGATCGCTTGAACGCCAACACAGGTCAAAACTTCACGTCCTGGGGTGAATTTTTCGGTCCCCTTCAATATAATGGCGACAGTTTCACTAATGTAGAACGTGAGAATATTACAAGCTCTCTGTTTGACAATGAGGCTCTGGGTATCGACATATACGGTGCATCGATTCCTGCTACAAATTCTCAATTGTACGAGCCCGAAAATATCATCATCCTTGCAGACGGTCTCTGCTCATCCGCTTGCGCTGTTTTCGTGGAAATGATGCACCATGACGCTGGAGTCAAAACTGTCGTGGTTGGTGGTCTACCACAGACTGGCCCCATGCAAACAGCTAGTGGTACCCGCGGCGCGGAGATCTATACTGCAGAGAACATTGACAATGATATTTTAGCCGCAATTTACCTCAATGCCACCACTGCTGGTTATCTGCCTGACAGAGAGGAAGACGTATGGATATCATTCATGGGCATCAATCTTCGGGATCAGATAAGAAAAGATCAGCAGGATGTACCTGTCCAATTCCTGTACGATGCCGCAGACTGTAGAATATTCTACACCATGGACACATGGAACGATTACAGCAGTCTTTGGACATACGCCATGAATGCGATCAGCAACCCGAAGCTCTGCGTAGCTGGCTCCACCGGTTTCTCAACGACTGGGACAGACTCGCAAGCCACAAATCCTCCTCCTACCTCGAAGACACCTGGGTACAACGCATCCTCGCTTCTCGGAACGAGCAACGAATTCACCAACATGTTCACCGGTCCAGAGTTGGACATCTTCCATCCTCACACCTCTGGAAACCAGAGAACAGCTTCACAGGCCTGCAATAATCATGGTATGGGCTGTCCAGTTGGGCGATGTTCCCTCAAGAAAACCGAGGGCCAAGGCTCCTACAATGGCCACACTATTACCTTTCGCTCAGGAACCTGTCCCTCTAACACTGCGGCTTCGTCCGGTATTAGCGCGCTTGTTACCAAGAATGACGAGCCCGCTGAAATAATCGGAGATGGAGGGGAAAAGAAGGCGAATAGTGCGAGCTCAGTGGCTGCCGCTATAGTGCAACCATATGGCAAGTTCTACGGCAGTCGATGATGAGTGCTTTAGCTGTTTTTTACGCACCGCATAGCGTCATTAGAAACATCTTCCTTTCTCAGGTATTGTATAATACCCTTTTATATAGTAATCATAGTAGAATATACCACTATCTACTTATAGAAATAGCGTAATGATTCAACAACTCATTATCCAGAGTCCTGTATGACCCCCCTCTCTCTCACTCTCACCGTATTCCCCTCCTTCACCACCAAACTATTAATAACTCCACCCGCGAGCCTAGCGAACGGTTGTCCTCACCACCAATGAAAACAAATCTAAAAACAAATCTCCTACGTTGACACACTTTTAGCGGTTTCACACCCGTTGCCTTAAAGAATAATCTTGTTCCAGTGTATATCGCGCGCCTACACATTTCAAGTGGGATGGATACTAATATATATCAGGGTTAGTGAACCTCAAACATCTCTTGATCACAAATCAGGCTAAACGTGACGATGGGTTTCGAGAGAAACGTCCCGTCAGGGTAAATAACTATATTTACTTATCTATAGAATGGGCTCTGGATTTATATAGACAGCGGAACCCGCTTTGTGTATATATATGCTCTTTCATGCCTTCAGGGTTCTCGCAAGATTTATGGGCGTTGTTGATTTGGGGAATAGGTAAGATGCTCACAAGTGTTGGCAAATGTGACTCGATCATATTCACACTCCATGGCGACAATAGAGTTGAACCATATTACATAGAAGTTGGGTTAAATAGCGCAATGGACTCGAGAGCACGAGATGGGTTGACGGAGGACGCGGCTGTGAAGGTGTCTTGGCGAGAGCTGGGAGGAAGAGGAATATAAGTGTAGGGGATATGAGTGTTAGGAAAACACGAGTGTTGAATGTATGAGTGTCAGAGAAATATGAGTGTCAGAAGAACATGAGTCGCAGAGGGGTAGGGGGGCAGTGAGGACATCGCAGGTCGGGGAAACATTCCATTCCCCAGCATCGATCACCTCATTCCTGAAGCCGTCCTTCAGGCCATCATCTTCGAACATGCAAGCCTTAGCGTTTGATCATCTCTAGTTGTGAAAAAGTTGTATTGCTTTCTATATCAGGTTCCCGAATCTTGCCGTCAACCCTTTGACTCCCAAAACTTATTTTGAACCTCAAAGCTTCCCTCATTTCGGCTGCGATCAGCTCCTAGAAATGAGGAAGTGGCGCTCTGTCAGGTTCGATGCTTGGATTTCCGTACATACAATGGCGAGACAACCTGGTCAATGGGATATGGCTGGCATAGACGCGGAAGTCGGATGCAGTAATAGAGCTGTGAGGCTGTATTGGAGCTTTCCATTCGGTGCCGTTGATAAAAACTTTCGGAGATCAGGATGCGTGTTTTGCCTCATTGAAATAAGGGTGTTGATACTTAGAGCCGTTGAAGATGCTGCTCTTGAGTGTTGTGTTACTGGCTTTGTGGTTGTCTTTCCCTTGTAGACCGCTTGACAAATACTAAATATGGGCATTTTTGGTCGTTTTCCCATAGCCTTCAATCTCTATTCTACCTTTTGACTGAACGCCGTACTTCCAGTAATGTGCGTTGAATAGAAAGTCGCCTCTTTATTCGCACAGTATCAAGTTTCACATGACTATCGATCCCTGCTTCTGCTTTGTCGGGTTTCAAAATCCCAAATGCAAGCTGCTTGCGGCCTTTAGTTGGGGTTGGGACAGTAACACCTTGGAGTGGCGGATAGTGGATGTCCTGCCGATGCGGCTTAAAGACCCATACGGTAACACCAGATAGCACTTGCCTCGAGCTGAGTCCCGAGTCTAATACGTGTTGGTGTATCGCACCTTCACTTATCTCTAATGGTGAGCTCTTGCTTTCTCTCTCCTTCGATCCTACCTCGAACAATCAACTCCTTACAGACAGAGACATCGACGCATTCAGACACCTACGCGAATTCGCAACGATGCCGAATTGGTCTACCTGGACGAACAAAGACGAGGAGATCGTCCTCATCTACTTTCTATCTTGCGGAGTCCGAAAGTCTGCCGTGTGCAAGCTCATCGCTTACAAATGCAACACAACCCGCCGCGACGAACAAGACATAAAGCATCATGCGCTCCAGCTCCACTACGCTTCAAGTCACGACAACTGGAACGGATTTGGCCCTCTATTGGTGCCACAGGCGGAAGCACCTAGGTCGCACGCAGCAGTTCCTGACGTGTGGTCAATCGACTGGAAAGATTCATGGAATGAGCAGAATGTCGATAACTGGCTTATTCAGAAGACCTGTAGGACTCACCACTTGAATGAGCTTACATTCATCGGCAAGGAGGAAGAAGAAATTATCTGCGAAGTGGGTCTTAATGATGCTTCAATCACCACGCTGGCTAACAGAGGATTCAAGGAGCACGAGCCGGATGAGATCGACTACCATTGGGTGGACCATCGTCAGCAAGGACTTGTGGATCGGCACCCTCGTGATTATAAGGGTGGTTATGACAGTGATGATGACGCTGCTGTTGAAACCGCTGCTGTTGATACCGCTGCTGTTGATACCGCTGCTGATGGTACCGCTGCTGATGGTACGGATGATCACGCTAACGGTACCGGTGACGATACCGATGATGATCGTAGTGAGCGTGGCAGCGGTCATGACAACTCCGAAATGCGAAATGCGCTTTAGCTCGACAAAATTGACCTTGCTAGAAGGGAACAGGGCACAGCTCGCGCATGAAACGCCAGTATCCATCAACAAATAATTCAAACTCCTAGAGAAAGGGATTCACAGAATTCATGCTCATGTTACCCAGTAGTGGTGTTATCACTTCGAGAGTCCTGGGAAAGCCGTAGATCCCCATAATCTGCGACATCCTATTCACTTGTTTACGACTTAGTAGCAAAGAAGTTGTCCGGGAAGATTAACGAAATTCGACGAATTACCATCGTGACCGCTCCTATAAGTATCGGAAAACAACCACTTTAGGTATTGATATCCGTCACATTCATTTTATGGTTTGGAACAACCCTGTAAACAGACTTTCCTTATGTTCATCTTCTCCAATCGTTAGTATCTGCGTTAGCATAGTAGTTTGGTAGCATAATAAAATTAGGCAGGTATCCGTAAATGAGACTTGCCACGAGGTTACATCAAGCTTCACTAAAGCGGCAACAATGCGCATTTTGGCCTTGTTTAGCGTATATGTGATTACCTACATCAGCTACCTGTCAGCTGCGCATCATTTCTTTGCCTCTTCCAAGTCCTCGCTTTGAGGTCGTTATCTTCTCATATATCCTGTAGAAATATGGATTGTGCTTTGTGGCTGCATTAGACACATTCGAGAAAGCGTTCACACCAGACAGCGGGAATAGAATGCCCAATTCGGGTCTAGCTGAGTTGCTGTGAATGATGTACTTCACGGCCGTATTTGACCGAGACGAGCTTTTCAGTTTTGTGAAGTCTGCGCAACGCTAAGGTATTCGAACAGCGCGGTCATCTCACTATGCCTGTGGCCGTATCGTTTGCAGCTTATGATTCTATGGCGCTCTAATGGGAGTTCTCTCCAAGGATTGTCATTGCTCATAGATGACATATGTTCACTGCTCCGCTTTTTGAAGTTGTCTGCTGAGATGCTCTGGATCATTGAGAGCGACTTCTGAGTATGCCTTCCCAGAGCCTCATATTCTAAAAACACTAGCGACATCAGATAGATTGGACGCGCAGAATGGACTTTCGAGATGGTTCATCATTTCGTCTATTTCCGCAAGTTTGGGTCTTGGGGAAAGGATATCCTCATCTCTAGCAGTGGCGGCTTCCTCAGTCGACGACCGTATATTGTGTATATACCAGGACCGGATACGCTCGAGTAGCGTTTTCAGCAAAGTCCAGAAGTCTGGGAGCGGCTGGCTCGTGTTATCGAAAGTGGTGAGCGATTGCATTCGGTAACAAAGAGATTCAAGGTAAAGATCAATCCGGACGCGCTCTTGGGCCATGTCAAAGTCCCAATGAATGTCAGCAGAGTTGTCGCTAGGGACACATAATTTGCAGATAATGGCGAGAACGCGAAGCAGTCGCATCCATTCGACAAAGGATAAGAGACGGTAATGCGTGGCTGACAAAGCGAGCAAAGTGTCGAGGTAGGCTTTGGCGGCTTGTAGACAAGAAAGGAGGAGATCGAGGTGGAAGGTGTCAGTTGAGGATGGGGCGGAGTGGCTTCCATCCCTCGAAGAGCTAGGATTTCTACGGAGAGCAACGCTATGTACCTCCATGCTGATAAAATAGTATGAAAGATCCATTATCACTATTCACGTGTTGATATTAAAGACGTTCAGAAGGGTCACCCAAGGGTGTGCTTACCTTTGTCATTACCGGTCAGCCGGCCCTCGGTATTCAATCCCTTCAACTGCGATTGTAACAACTTCAAGTGCATTCGCCCCCAAAGATTGTCAGCGTCGAACTTGTCGCTATTCTCTGATTTTAGCATCGTGTTGGTTTGGTCGCCCAGTTGAGCCAATCTAATCCTATGTGGCAAGGTAGTGTCAGAAGGGAACTCTCGCTCTGCCTCCAGGCAATTGTAACAATCGGTCATGTATTTAGACTGCGTCAGGAAATTTGGAGTATTCAGTATCACGGTGAACCTGGTAACATAAGCAATTTTCGCGAGACATTCAAAGTCGGCCTGCCCTTACGTGGCAGATAGATAAAATAACCCGAGTATTGCTCTCTGAGATTCTCGTTCTTCGCTCAACGACGGATATACGCCTTCGTCGTGGGGGGACATCTTGGAATTGGCTTTCTTTGGGCTCCCACTGATGCCAAGGTCGAAAGCCATGGCATTAGCAATATGAAGCAATTGATTGATCTGCTGACGATTCGGGTTGAAATGAAGGTGGTACCTGGTCCGTCATTAGCAGCGCTCTTAATCTGGAAATGGGATATTACCAAGCAAGGTAGACTAGTATGCTTTGTAAACAGTCAAGGCTTCTATGTGCGTTTACAATAGTCTTGAGAGCAAGCTCATTCCGATACCTTTCTTCAAGGGTAGATTGAAGCAATCGGATTTCTCCACACGCAGTCATGCAAATAGCCAGGAACAGCAAGGGCTTCTTCATCGCGAGATCTTGTGCTACAATGTCAGGGGAGATGACAACGAAAGGAAACCAGTCCGCCATCAAACGGTATTCGTTCAACAAAGCATTACCACATGTTGTATCTATGACGTCTTTCACTAGCGGATGGTTCAATTTTGATTTATCTTGTCCAATAGTCGGGGCCGTGGTAGATTCCGCTGTAGGTATGTTTTTGTCATGGTGATCATAATCACTTCTCTCTTGCGAATCCATGGGTGCAAGAATTTGATGAGTAACGATTGAAGTGCTACGACGTGGGTTCTCTGAGCCTGCGTAATCTTGCCTTTCTTCATCCACGCGTGGACTAGGGCTGAAAGCGCTTAGCTGCTCTGCATGGTACGGTTCTTGTGCACTTTCAACAGAGGCTCGACACGTTGGAAAGCCTTCGCGTACTGTGGGCAAGGCTCGGTCGTTTTCGGATTGCGCGAGAAGTGCGACGAGGCCGTCAATCTTCTGTTGAATTTGAGCTGTTCGGCTACTAAGGGGCGTAAGTGATTACTATGAATATGACAGCTTGTCATGCTATCTGCTTACGATTCGGAAAGACGGATTCGTTTAGAGCGTGGGTGATCCTCCGCCCAGACACATTCCCTTATGAATTTCAGGCACCTTGGTAAAAGTCAACAAGACTTCTTGACCAAAAAAATTCTTTGCTCGGAGTCTATCAGAAATCTCATGAGAAAATGCGGATCCGCACAGCAAAATAAGACTTGTATATTTACAAGCTCAATTGCAAAAAGAGAAAAGAACACTGAATGAGCCATTCTTTACCTTTCACATTTATCGGATTGCCCACTTGGTACGCAGCGAGTCTTCAACGCTCGGCAAGGTTGGCAGGCTTGGGAAGACCTTGGCCGCCGGCGTCCCACCTCCTGCTGTTGCACGTATGGCTCCATATGAGATTTTTGTGGCTATGGTGCAGATCGAAGGAATGCATGCGGAGCATTTCATTTACAGAGTATAAGCGTGGTGTTGCAAAGTCGGATCTATAACACAGGATATTTCGACATAGCGCTAGCCGTAACAGACTCTAGCAAAGACGCTAGAGAAATATAAGACCTCCCCTGTTCTGTTCCACATCACTCCCAAAAACTATCACATTCTCTCCTACATGTAGTTGCGTCGCAGACTTTGCTACATACCAAGCTATAACCCTGGTTACTTTGGTTAACTCCAGTATGGGAATAAATTACCACAGCCCAGACGAGTGCGGATCGCCTATGACACCACGCCGGTGGAGAACTGACCGTAAATTCCTACCATTGGAGATTTACGGTAAGGACCATGACCTGGAAACCATAGGCTGGCCAGCCGGATACTCAACTGCAGTCGCATGTCCACGACCAGAACACAACTGCGCAGATTGCGGCAGCCCCTCTGTTCACGTTGGCGCCATCATCATCGCTGTTGACGGCACCTGTAGATCCACACCCACGGTCTGGGGCCCCTCAGCTATCGGAGTTTTCTTCGCAAAGGACTCACCATGGAACATCATGAGGCGCCGGAACAAGCCAATGGCTACAAGCCAGACTGCGGAACTCCAAGCTTGCATGGCAGCTCTCGATATGGCCATGATAATCAAAAAGGAGAGCTTGGAAGAGGATCTAAGCCAAGTCATCATCAAGGCGCACTCGGATTATGTCTTCAAAGGAATGACAGAATGGACCGCCAAGTGGGCTAAGAATGGCTGGTTGAATGCCAAGGGCATGCCTGTTGCCAATGGGGAACTCTTTCAACAGGTCGAACAGAAGATCATAGATCTTAATGATCTTGGCGTTGAGGTTCTGTTCTGGCAGGTCCCAAGGTCTCAGAACCAGGAGGCTGATACGCTAGCAAATTCCGTCTTCGAGAAACCCCGAAGACCTTAGCATATCCGGTATATGCTTGCTTGCAAGAGTATCGCTCCAACTTGCATTCGCAGTTCCAGGATCGCGGTAAGCTCTATGAAGCTACTCTATCTCCTCTGGGTATCGCAAGGCGGGCCATTGCGATATGTCCAGCCTTAGAGGATTCTAACTACCAAATCTGTACGTCCTCGCAATTACGACCAAAATCATGGCGGTGCTAGTTGGTCATTGTGATCAGCTAATAGGGAGCATACCCTAAATTTGTGGGAATGCTATGTTAGATGGCTTCTAGCATATCAATCACCTCTCAATGTATAGTACTCTGTTAGCTTTAGAGGGGGCAGAGGAGCGTGAATGGCTATCTCAACGGAGCATTACTCTTCAGAAGCAAAGCTGCGCACGTTACGTGCAGAAACTGTATGGCTTTCGAAAGTCTACCCTACCATACGTGTCCTTTCTTCTCTTCAATCACTGTTCAGCCTCTACCAATGGACGCTCTGGACGCCTCTTATGGGGGATATTCATTCCTAGCTTTAGAGATGGTAGCAAAATGTTCAATCATCCATTCCAAAGTGCTTATATTTTAAACCAAACTATGACCGGTAGTTATCAAACGGTGCTCAACCCGCAGCCAAACTCACATGGTGGCCGTTTTCCACACCCTCTTCCACCGTCGCTTGCTTTTCCTTCACGGTAGGTACCTCACCACTCTCCATACCTAAATACCTCTCCTCCGCAGCAGCAATACACCTTATGTTAGCCGCTAGTTTATTCATCGTCTCCACCCATTCCTCTTCCGGCTGACTATCCCACACGATTCCCCCTCCAGCCTGTAAATATGCAACACCGTCCTTTACCAACATGGTCCTCAGCGCTATACACGTATCCATCGCTCCCTCCACTTCCTTACCGTCTCCATCAACGTTTCCGTATCCAAAATATCCTACCGCACCAGCATAGACGCCTCTTTTTTCCTTTTCGAGTTCGGCAATGAGTTCCATGGCTCGGACTTTGGGCGCACCGCTAACTGTACCGGCGGGGAAGATGGAGCGGAAGGCGTCGAAGCGGGTTTTGTTCTTACGGAGGAGACCACTAACTTGGGAGACGAGGTGCTGGACGTGGGAGAATTTTTCGACGACCATGAGTCTGTCTGTTCTTGTGCTTAAGGGCTCACATACGCGATTGATGTCGTTTCTGGCCAAGTCGACAAGCATGACGTGTTCGGCTCTGTCTTTAAGACTTCCGCGAAGTTCGTTTGCGAGTTGGAGGTCTTCTTCGGGAGTCTTGCCACGTTTTACGGTCCCGGCGATTGGGTGGGTTATAATGCGGTGGGTGTCGGGTTCACGTTTGACGAGGAGTTCGGGGGAGGCGCCTACAAGATGGAAGTCGGAGCATGATATATAGAAGAGGTAAGGAGAGGGGTTCGTGGTGCGAAGTTGACGATAGATATTGAACGGGTGAAGAGTGGTCGGCCGAGCCATTCGATGCGAAGGGACAGCTTGTATTATAGATCCTCTCTGTATCTCTTTCTTTAAAGTTATTACATGGTCTTCATAGCCTCTTTGACCAATATTAGATTTAGCATCTTGATTTGGCGTTATTGGGGGTTGAGGCGGAAGTGGTATATCGGGCGACTGCAATACTGCGATTGTATCATTTATGGTCTGATAAGCATGATCGTAGGCTGATGATGTAGATGTCGGATCGGTAGGATGAGGAGGTACTTGGATGTATGTTATGATTTTGACGACTTGAAAGAAGTGATCGAAAGCGATGATCGTATCGAACAGCATGAAGAATGATTCTGGAACATGGAGGACATCTTGCATCTTCCGAGCAGTCTTCGGCTCAAAATATCGAACACAATCATAGCCAACATAGCCAATTGCTCCTCCAGTAAGTGGAGGAAGTATCAGCCCAGGAATGACTGCTTCTCGGTATTGGGCAAGCTCGGCTTCAAGGATTGGTAGTGGGTCGGTCTCTGGTCCATGCCCTGGACCTGTCTTCAGTATTTTCCGTGGATCTGAGCAAACTGTAAGCTAGAGGAGGGCCAAAGCAACATATTTCCTGCCTTACTAGCTCCGACAAAGCTGTATCGGCCAATGGATTCCGCACTTGCTGCGCTTTCGAAAAGGAAGGAATATTTGGCATTGGTACTGTATAGAATTAGCAAGAGACAACATTAGATCTATCCATCATATTCACTTAGCCGAGATCTTGAGGTATGCTAATGTAGGAGTGAGAATGTCGGCAGGTATAGTCGCACATACCGGGACGAGGTTTGGTGGATTTGGAGAGCTTCTGGAGGCTGCAAGTATTTCTTGCACCGTTTCAAGTGATGGCTGTATACTGAACTACAGAATCATCAGTCGTCTTCCTCAATTAAGATGCCTTGCAGTAAACGCACTTGTGGAGCCATTCCGAAGCAAGTGAAGGGCTCTAGTCAACAGAAAGTGGCCCAAAATTTCGCTGGTGACGCCCACGGGAGATCTCTAGGTATCTAGGCCCGGGATCGGCCTAGGTCCCGCGCCTGCAGCCGCCCCTAACAGAGCCTTTTCAGGGGTCGGTCCCACTGCGGCTAAACATCCAGCGAGATGAGCAATCATACGACCGTCCTAGCATCATCGAGAGACGTGGAAGAGCCAGGTGAAAACAACAATTCATTATCCTATCTCTGTTATAGACTATAAATGGCGCAACAACTACCTGAATTACAGGATGCCGCACAATACATGCGCAATGTGTGCAAGAAAAACGCAAACAGAGACCCGGTCAGAAAACCCTCTTAACAATACTAAAGACCAATGTCACACTGTTATCTCTCAATTTCCCCCAAGAACAGATGAAGACCTGCGATTTACAACCCTTCGACCCGCTCAACCTCGCCATGCTCGCTTACTGGGATATCCTTAGTCATCATTTCATCGATCGTTGACGCATTATCCGGCTCTCCTTACTCCCGAGGTTTGACAAAAAGCCTCAACTTGATGCGTTTCCTAGGTTGAGATACCTGTGTATCTTCCTGCTCATCCTCCGTCTGGGGCCTCACGGTGAGCCTCAACTTCTGGCCGGCCTTCCTCCTAGGTTGCGATGTCTTCAATGCCAATGTTACTTCCTCCGGGCAATTGAGTATGACATCTCCTTTGTTGTCAACCACAGTACCATTCGGGGCGAGCTTAGGGAGGCTCCTTGCTTGGGCGTCATACACGATATCCCCGCATTGGACTTTCGGTGCTTGTCGAGTGCGAGGTTTCAGGATCCTTGGTGATGTTGATGGTATCGGTAATGCTGGCGGTGGCAGTATCGATAGTAAGTGCTTTGGCATTCCGGCGTGTAGTTCTCTTCCAGCCCACCTGTTGTGAGCCATGATGAGGTAACGGCACATAGTCTTGCAATCGTCCTTACTACGCTTCAAACACCAAGCAATCTTTGTCCAACTTCTTATTCCGTAATCTTGGACCCAAAGGTGGAGATGCTCTAGCTCCTTACATGTCCATGCCCTTGGACTATGCTTGACGAGAGTGACTGAGCGAGGGTCGAGGCTTTTGATCTTCATCACAACTATCTCCTCCGCATCGTTACCTTCTTCTTCAGGGTCCTGCTTGGCGTAGGTGGGTCGCACGTTGATATCTTCTGCGTCGTCATCGATATCATGTTCTCTCTTGATAAGACTTCCATCATGTGTGATACCCTGTTGCTGGTCGAGCGCTCCGCTGTCAACCGTTGACATCGTATTCGGAAGATTTCCAACTCGCTCCGAAGGCCTGTTGTTATGAGGTTGTTGATGCATCCCATTCTCACTTGAACCCCTAACCTCATCTGTATTGCTTCCTGTAGTCCGTAATCGCTTGCACCGTGGTACACGTTCGTCCAATTTATGTTCTTCATGGCCTAAATCTTCGTTGGGCTCACGTCTACGTTTGTTTCTTTGACTGTAAGTGGTCTCGAGGGTACCTGCAGCAGGATTTGGAGCGCCAGCCGCTCTTTCTGTTATGTGATCTTTGTTATTCGGTTGATTTTTCCTACTATTATCCTCACCATGCTTTTCCGACGAGTTTTGGCCACGATCATGATCTGTTTGTCTCTCGAACAGCTCCCACTCTGCACGGGCAGTTTCTGTGATGAGGCCATCGATATCTTGGGTACTCGTCTCCAGCGCCGATGTAAAAGTGTGTGGCGGCGTCGCCTCGTTGCAAAGGCCCACATTCTGGTCTTCTAAGCTTTCACCAAAGGGGCCAACCCCGTCACCATCTAGGAAGTCCGATCGACGAGGTTGATTGCCTTCTTCAATACATTCCCGGAGTACCTTCGGAGTTTCTGCCTAAGTTTTAGTGCGGCAGATAACTCATCTTCCGACTCCGGAAACGTACGGCGTCGTCGCTGCATCTGCATCTGCAATGGCGATGCATTGCTAGGTTCAATTTCACCCATTGGGCCAATGTCATCATGCACCTCCATGGCCCGTTTCGTCACTATATAATCGTTAGCGAAATGCAAAAACAGACTGAGAAGTTGTCGAGAAAAACATACTGCCTCGTCCAGTATACCCGCTGTCCCAGTTGACTAGTCGAAAGGCCACTCTGACATGCAAGTTGTCCATGTAATTGTTTCTTTCAATTCTTGCTGCTGAGTCGCAGCCCCAATGCTCATATGATCTCTCAGAGATCAAACCTTTCGACCTTAAATGGGAGTATTCCAGGAGTGCCGTATCGATACCTCTTCCGCAATTCTTGTTGTGGCAGTCGTCGGTGCAGGCAGGCTCGTCCTGGCTATGCTCATGCTGAGTAGCCTTGGCGATAAGGCCCTCTGATCTTTCGAGGACATCGTCCATCATCGGCTTAAACGGTTCCTCAGCGTACTCATCATATCCGACTGCTCTTTGGTTGTTTCGATGCTGACGTTCTTCCTGCCGAGCAGCCTCTTCGTCGTGGTTGGCTAGCCCATGAAGAACATCTTTCGCTTCAGTCATTGATGCGTCCTCGATGGCCTCTTCTTCAATGGGAGCCATTGTGGTAGCCGCTCTCGGTCTTTTGACATTCTGAGTGTAGCTAGACTGAGCAACCTCTTGTGGATTGTTTTCGAGGGGACTATGGACGTCAGTAACTGCAGTCTCTATTCCTTCAACAACTTACTCTTGGACAAAACCGTTTGTTGGAACTGGTTTCGGCGATGCAATTTCCATTTCTTCAATGACTTGCTCTTGGATAGGAGTGTTCGTTGGAACTGCACCGGGCAACATGACACTCTCCTCCGAGGTTACGGACATCATGAATACTGTTTATGGGTTGATGTGGTGTCTAGAAAATATATGCAGATGAGGAGTTGACGTGTGGTAAGAATCCGATATGCAGATGGAGAGTAGATGTGATTGTTAATGGTTTGTATAACTGCAAAGTCGTCTTACGTGTGGGTTTGATGTTATGGCAGCAAGAATCTGAGGGGGGAGAACAAGACAAAGAGAAGGCAAACTTAATTTCTTATACACGTTTTTCACATGCTGATTTCCAAACTATATTTTGACATGGGAAAATTGCGGCCAATAGTACCGACAACCAGTGGTTGAACCACTGAGTGCATGCGGTGAAAAGCTCCTATAGAGTCATTGAGAACGCTAATTTGCTCAATGTTGCTCTCCTGGGCGCTGATAACAGGCTTTCATTCGAACTTTCGAACCTAAAGACGTGTGAAAAGAAGCTTCCCAACCCAACAAAACAGGCACAAGATACCCGCCTTCGGCATAACGATACTCATACAGCACTGACAGCACCTCCCCCCGCGTAGAAACCGCCGTACATGTGTCCGTACATGGCGCTTCCCACCGAGAGCAAATTTGCCCTCGTTTTCACAAGGCTTTGAAAAATCAGCACATGCCAAGTCTTAGACTCATTGTCAGCCTCGTTACATAAACTCAATTTTCTCACTCAATATTCTCTTCATGCCAAGATTCTTCTCCCAACAATTCGATAGCGTACTTCTGCGCATGGGAAAATCTGGGGACAGGAGATAAGGGTGTTGAGGGGATGGTTCGAGATGTGTATGTACGAGAATATTAAGATGAAGACACCCAGCACAATGGAACAAATTGTATTTCGAATTCATCAGCTACTTCCTGAGATGCCTCATATAAAACAATACTGGGAAGGGAGGTGCAGTCTACTATCTACTTACCATGATCCCTTACCCCAGCTCATCATAGAGGCAGTTTCGTAAACCAGGAGCTCTCTTGCCACCGAGTCTATTCGAACTATTTCCCAGAAGCCTACCAACAGCACCTAGATTATCCTCAATGAACTTTGTACAACCTAAAGACCCCATAATCTCCACAACACCTCCCATCACTATTCTCCTCTCTATAACCTCTCTCCCACTTTAAACACTAGCATGTCCAATACCCACCCAGAATTATAAAGCCGGAAACCCATTGTCCCTCCCCCTTCTTCTCCCTGCTCATACCCTCACACCCCCTCATAAAACCCATCAACACTCCTCTCCACTAACACAGCGCTGCCCCGTTTCTCTCGCCCCACACCCAAAACAGATTCACGCAGAATTTTTCAAATGACTACCATTATGGAAGTAGGATCTATGTTTTTGCGTTTCGGAGGAACGTGACAAGGAACGTACCCCTCCCTAGCGGATTCAATCCCCTTCCCTTCCCCTTTGTCTAGCCTATTAAAAGCACAACAATAAGTCCATTAGTCAATCTGGAGTCCACTTAGAAGCTCTCGTGTGTCTGAATCTGAATCTGGGTCTAACACCCCAAACTCGATTACCAATAGCGAAACAGTGCACAAGCAATATCAAGCTGCCTTTCCGTACGTTCGGAGAGCCATTTAACCTTATGTAGAAGATACAGTATGGTTTTGGGAGTCACAGATGTTTGTGCTTAAGGGGGTACTTCTTGTGCGTTAGGTTGTTCGTGGTTGGTGGTTTTTGTATGAATGTGGGTTTTTTGGGGAACTTGGTCTGGGGCGAGTGAGGAATATGGAGCTGCAGGGGGGAGGGGAAGAGGGGTTTTAGTGGACGAAGAGGTGGTTGGGCGGATGGGAGGGTTGCTTGGGGACACGGAAGATTGGACTGGAAGATACAAGTGAGTAAATTGGCGACGAAGCTGAGGAGAAAGTCAATGGACAAGAGGGATGGAAGAGAGTATCTTGAAAGGTTTCTTGAATTATGATTTCAGGCCAACCACTTCAAATTGGCAGCTCTGCAGCGACAGCCTTAGCTCAGAGTCTCAGGCATTCCAGAGTATAAGATCCCGCTTCATACACAGCGTCTCCTTCCCATCATACTCATGCACAAACACCTCCTCAGCAGGATCTACCCAGCGTATTTCCAGCGGCCAGAGCTTCTTCATGCGACAAATCTGATTCCCTGCTCTTGTTCTCACAATGTCCACGACTTTAGGTCTGTTGCCCTCCAACAGGGCGCTGATAACGTCTATGTCGAACATCATGACTTCGATGGTGTGCTTGATAGCTGCGACGGCTAGCTTGTCATTGGTTTGTCGAGCTTCCTCGAGACCCTGTTCAAAGTGATCAGTATTGGGGTTTTCTTTCTCTTGTGCAGTAGAGGTGGCTTACCCGGTGGAAGAATGTTGACCAGCCTCCGCCATAGTTTGGACATATGACAACACCTACTTTGCCGTCCTTGTTGATGTAGCGCTCCACTTCCTTGTACTTTGTTCCTGAGGCTGGCCTGGAAGTAGGAGATGTAGGAGCTACGGCGTCCGAAGATCGAGTATTCGCTGGAGGAGTTGCACAGGTGGGACTGTTGGTCGATGTGGCAAGTGTGTTGTGTACGGCGCACTTCCACGTTCCTGATCGAGCTCGGGGACCTGAGGCAGCAGGCGGCTTCGAAGTCTGCTGCGGAGTTCTGGATCGTTTTGGCTTAGTCGCTGACGTCGAGTTGTCTAGGCTCTGTTCCTCTGAACACGATTCGCTATCTGGTATAATTTAGCAGTGCTAGGCCTAAACTTGAGGATAGTTCAGACTCACCGTCCGGGGTCAGGCATCGCTGCCCAGAAGTGTTTGAAACATCGACATCGGAATCGCTTGATGGTGGGGAGTGACTGTGCTGAAATGTGAGTGCCATCTCTAAATGTGACTTGTTCGAGCACGGCTGTATTGCCAGAGGGAGAAGATGTTACTGCTTGATGGGTAAAATTTCTTCTGTAGTAGGATGAACGCCAGGAGTTGACTGGCACAGAAGGCCCCTGTTTGACAAATCCTCTGTTCTCGCATCATTACCACTTGAAATTAAAAGGCCTTGCCCATCTATATTTGAACCTGCACGCTGAGGTGGTGTGACGTGGGCTTCCAAATGCGTTAAATTGCAAAACGACATGGCGGTGTCAGGCCCAGACCCGTGATTTGATCACAGGACGCTAAAAATAGACAAAAATGAGATTAAATTGCAACCCGGGAAATATATAGATCTGTGAAATAAATGAATAAGTGAAGGGACAAGTCAATAGATGTTAAAGGTGAAGAGTGAAGAGGCCGAGAAAGAGGCTCAGCATAGCAAATTGCAACAATGTAATTGCTACTTACCGAGAAATCCCGTCCCTCCACCCGGAAAGCTGCAGAATAGCAGATGTCATTCCAGCAGTATCATACAATACAGAACCTAATTGCCTGTTCGGGAAGTCTCGGTTACTCAGATGACGAAGTGAGCTTGCGCACCCGACAATTCCAAATTGATATTACCGCATATAGAGAGAAAGAGAAGAGAAATCTGTGTCTCTACACTGAAGAGGAAATTGATGCACTGTTATGCTTGCCCCAAGGAGATTTTTGGTTCCGTCAAATTGATGCTAATGCACCTCACCTTTGAGTTCGAATGCTGTGCATTGAACTAAACTGGACGGATAAGTGTTCCCGGCAATTACCCTGGCTCATAAAACGTCGACGTGGCCCAATTGCCTATTCCCCGGGGCACCCTGACGCCTTCCTGGATGCTTATTGTTACACATAGATGCTTGTAAATCTCCGAGTTTTATTGATTCCATCCACTCTGGCCATAAGGCGTGGCTCCATACGGGGTTGCACCTCCGCCCCACTGGCTCGCTGCACCGGGGTTGACGTATGGCGTCGTATATCCCTGGTCCACCCCATAATCTGCCCCCCCTTGCATACCATCTGCCTCTTGTCCTCCGAAGCCATCTGCGCCAACCTCCCCATTTCTGTTATCGTCGCCCGCTAATTCTTGTAAGACTGCGGCTAGTTTTTGCTGCATGACCTTGATCCCTTGTTGAACGACAGCATCCGGCTCTAGGTTACCTATAGATTCGAGGTCGAAGAAGAATCGAGAGGGCACGGCGTTGTAGTCAAAGGGTTCGCCATCTGCTTGATTGGCACTTTCCTTCTCCCACATGCCATTTTTCTCGGATACAGGCCTTTCAAACTGTCAATCAGCCATGGAAAATCCTTTCTTTAGTATTGTGGGGTCCGATATAGGACTTACCACTCCTTGATTGGATCCTCCTCATACCAATAGTCCAAATGCTTCAACTTGTTATGAGGATCGTATTCGAAGCCTATGGCAGCCGTAGGCGCCCACTTTGCATGCTCCTTGGCTATTCCCTTCTTCGCGATGCACTTCATGCGCACCTCTTGGCCTTTTCGCAACTTGCAAATAACAGCACCCAAGCCAGCTTCGTCCGTGATGATAGGATTCCCCACCCATTCATTGGGCCTAGGCTCTGAGACCACTAGATCTCTCGCGTAGACCTTCATAATTTCGTCGCCCGTGCATTTCGCATGCATGGTTAGGGTAACACTGCAGTTCTCACAGTACTGGTCGCAGTCACAATCCCGAGTGTAGAGCACGTCTTCAATCTGCTTCGAGTTCAGAGGAATCAAACCAAGACGGTGTGCTATGAATTCATCGGCAAGAACAGACGTATTCTCGTCTACTTCGACCAAGTCAATAGCCATGGTGGGCACTTCCGCGAGCATTGTTCGGCGAAGAGAGTTAGCGAAGGCGAGATCAACGTTCTCAAGGATGAAGTCGGCACGATCAGGGAAAGACTGAAGCGCCCAAAGTCAGTAGGAAGCTTCTCACTAGAGCAGGGGAGCCACCTCTCTGATTATTACTCGAGGGCCGACCTCGTCAACATCCATAACACCATAGTCCATAGCTGCGACCTGGGCTACTCAGCCCTTTAATGACAAGAAACTTGACACATAGACTTGGCGGATTTAAGCTTCTCAGTTTGGGGCGAAGCACATATACTGAAGCTCCGAAAAATGCTTTGTCTGGTGGGATGCAGGAACAAAATCTCGAAATGCCGAATGGGCTGAGGCCTTGTCTGCACCTGGCTGCGCTAGGAAACGGATGTACCCGAGCTTCCGCCCCTGCATAGAAGATAGAATTCAAGGGTACCACTAAGTGACGATTTACACTTAACTCCATTTTTGTGAATGCACGATGGACATAAGATGACATCAAAAGCACCCTTGTCCGAGGGTATGGAGAATCTTTCGTTGCAGGATCTGCCACCGGCGGGAGGTCCAAATCATGTGCAGCCAGCACTTGGAGGGCCTCCCCAGCTTCCACCCCAGGTATATGCATCTGGTCACAGCCTTAACATACAAATGCTCATTTTCTAGATGTTCACAACCGCTGCTCAACTACTAGACCTTACAGATAGTGAGACTCCCCCCGAAGATCGAGTTAGACAAAAGACCAAGGATAGGAGCCATCATGACTGACCGAGGCGAGAACCGTATGATTACACACAGAGAAGCTATTACTTGTTCTTCGAGATGGGAGGAAACTTATTGGAGTCTTGAGGAGCTGGGATCAGTTTGGTATGCAAAGCTTTATCCTACACGGAAGTGGATGCTAAAGCGCAGGTCGTAAAGCCAACCTGGTCTTACAAGAAACAATTGAACGCATCTTCGTCGAAGATGTCTACGCGGATATCGTCAGAGGCATATACCTAGTCCGAGGCGAGAACGTTCTGCTTTTGGGCGAGATTGTATGAAGGCCCTCCAACTCTCTGCATGGCTCAACGACCATGTCTGACGCCTGCGCGTAGGACCTCGATAAAGATGACTACGTACCCGAACCCTTTCGAAAGGTTTCCGCAGAGGAAGCGCATGCGTTGAAGATCAAACAAACTCAAGACAGAAAACAGCCAGATAAGATCCGAGCTAAGAAGCTACAAGAGCTTGGATTCGAAGCCGAACATAGCGGGGAGATACTATTCTGAGAACCGCAAGGGAAGAGAAGATACTATTATGGCCTGCAAAACCCTACACACAATATTCATATCAGCTGTGCTAGGAAGTGGAGACAGTAGGAGCGCAGGTGAAGTCGCGCAGAAGCAGAATATTGTGAAATGCTTCTGCCGGCAAGATGGAGATGATATCAATGTGTCCTAAATCAGGATGCTGCCTTGATTGAGCAACTGCATAATGTCAAATCGTTCACACTATCTACCACTTGTATCCTTTTGTTGTCAATGTAACGTATCTAAGCTACCTATCCTATGATCTTGCGCTAACACAGCTTCAATTTACTTCCTACTGTTTCATGAACAGGCCAAGTCAATCCAATTCGATTGCATACACTGAGCTTCTGGAGTGCCCATTTCCTTCAGAGTAGTTTCTATGTCTTTATCAAGTTCATAATGCAAGTTCTAGAAGGGATCTCTATCGTTTGGTCAACTTCTAAAGCAGCAACATACTCGATCCCTTGCAACGAATTTCTCAAGTGTCCCGCTTCCCCATCAAGATATCAACGACTACTCTTGTGCTATTCCGCACCATCAAACTGATATTCTCAGCGTACACAGAATCTTTACCATTGTTCAACCATAGTCGCTAGGCACCCGACAACTGTTTCGCGCGGCAAAAGCGCAACATCGCATGCAAGCGCCAGCCTCAAAACTCAACCAATGCTCACCACCATCTTCCATACGCTCGCTAGACTATAGCTCGTATATCCAGCAACTACGAGCTACCCTCTTCTTCAACTTGATCGCTAACATGATCATATAAGTTGATCTAACGACTTGTCTCAGAACTTTCCCACATGCCGCGTGGGGGCTCCGTGAGACGAATCATATCTCGTCCCGCACAAGCGGCTCATCTGCTTCAGACATGTACGAAAAGGGAAGCTGCGTTCGAGACTGGATGAAAGCTCCGAGCCGCCAGGGGTAGAAAGTCCGGTCTCGCAGAGTTGGTGCGGTTGGGAAGAGTCGGTCCTCATGTATCACGTCGAACTTACGGTATCGTATCGCTTACCGCTCACAAAGCTTGGAGACAAAGTGTGGCCTTGGGGTATAAATACGCCTGGCCATACCGAGGATGGAAAGGGGTTTGGCTGGCTTTCGTATTCCGTGCATGAAGGGGTGATACAAAACCTCAGGGTCCATCGCTGTCTTTCCTTCTACACCACCAAAGTCTTTGACTGATCACACTCATTCAACATCAAGATCCTCTGGCTAGGATCGTCCATTCATTCCCAAAACGCTCTTTAATCATCAAATCCCCCCAATCCCAACTTACAATGACCCACCCATCCCCATCCCATCCCCTCACCATCCTCCTCCTCCTCCTCCCCACCCTCATCAAAACCCAATCCCCCTACCCAATTCTCACCTCCTCCTTCACCTGGAACCAAATCTGCGGCCCCACCGTAGCCTGCGGCCCCTCCGCCGCCGGGCACTACGGCACCGGCTACGCCGCCGCCAACAACATCACCTACGCCTCCAACGCACCCATCACCAACGGCATCGGCGCCGGCTGCGGCCAATGCTGGCATCTCCAACCCCAAACCGACCAATTCCCCATCAACAAACTAAAACTCGGGACTTCGGTCGTTGTTAAAATTAATGACCAGTGCACGGATCCGGGATATTGTGATCAGACGGAGGCGAGGGATGTGAATACGCGGTATGGGAAACAAGTGCATTTTGATCTTTGTAATGCGACGGGGGTGACGAGGCAGTTTTTTGGGAGCGTGGAGGTGGGGGTGGTGATGGGGTTGGCGCAGAGGTTGGAGGATTGTAGCGCTTTGGATGATGGGGGCTTTGGGAGTGAGTTGGGGACGCTGGGGGGTGGGGTGTTGGATGGGGAGGGTGAGAGTATTATCTTGCCCTCGGGGCTGGCGAGTGAGGTTGTGGAGCCTACGGGGGCGCCGATTGTGTCGGATGCGTTCAAGATTGCTGGACCGAAGTCTGTGATGAGCAGTGGAGTGGTGGCGAGCAGTGCTAGTGTTCCGACGAGTTCTGCTGCGGCGGGCGATGGTGCTAGAGTACCGACTTACGAGTATGTGGTTGATGGGAGTAACGAGGATGACTCTTGTGAGGAGGAGCTGTGAGATTGTGAATGCTGATTCACCGCGAGAATATTCGATGTACGTTGGTTTCAAAAGCACCGTCTCAGGACTGAAGTTGCAGGCGATGAACATACGCGATCATATAAATCAATGCAAATGTTCAAACTTTTCCATTAACATGTAACGCTTTATCTTCCCTCTTAACATACTCCACCAGATCCTCAATAGTGCATACTTTCAAGCCAAACTTCTTTCCAAATCTCAAACATGCATCTCTTCTCATCATATCTCCTTGTGCCAAAAACTCTAAACCATCCACCTCTTCATCCTGATTTACCAGCTCGCAAATAACACCAGCAGGCCGCTTACCCGCTAATCGACAAAACTCGACAGCAGCCTCCGTATGTCCCTGCCGCTCTTTGATACCGCCAGCCCGAGCACGCAAGGGAAAGACATGACCAGGCCGTCGAAAGGATGTAGGGTTTGCTTTCGGAGAGGCTAGGGTGCGGCAGGTCAGGGCTCGGTCATGCGCTGAGATACCGGTCGTGACGGAAGGGTCTGAAGCATCTATAGACACTGTGTAGGCGGTTCTGTTGGGATCGGCATTATCAAGGACCATTTGGGGGAGGTTTAGCGACTCTGTTAGAGCTGGAGGAATGGGAGCGCAGATCAGGCCGCTGAGTTCGCATGATTAGCTGGAGCCTGGGAAGTAGACTAAGGGTGGCTGAAGCCTTACCTTGTATATCTGACCATGAATGCCATTTTCTGGGTTGTTATGTCTTCGGCAGCTATTATAAGATCTCCTTCGTTCTCGCGGTCTGTGGAATCCAGCACCACAATGAATTCGCCATTGCCTATAGCGTGCATGATCAGCCAATGCACATGCTTTGTACGACGTCCACATGTTCAGCTCAAGTCGAAAAGGCATTGGAAAAATTATAGTGGCAAGACAGCCATAACAGTGCCAGTTTCATGGACTCTATGACTTGCGACTCACGGAAAGCTTTGATAGTCTCCTCTATGCTGTCGAAGTGCAACTTCGACTCCCCATTGATAGTCATCTGCGACTGACAAAGCTGGAAGATTTCCAAGTACTACCGCACTCTTTCTTCGATCCCGGAGGGATTGATTGCAAGTTGTAAATGTTTCTGCCGAGGCTCGTTCGAAGAAAGTCTAGTCGTGAATTAGAGAATCCAGCATGTACCCAACAGCTATATAGCTATGAGAAGAGGGACCTCCAAGGTTATAACGTCGTAGTAATATATTGGAACATGGAAGGGAACATTGGCGGCATGATGAACTGGACATGCTGAACAATTGATACAATAAGCACAACTCGGAACTTACCTTATGCCTTATGGAAAGACTTCCGGATGACGCCGATCGCGGCCCGAAATTTTTGTTGCAGATCCCGACTCGGAATTCCGCCTCTCGGATTTGCGTTGTTCTGCTAGCGAGACAGGACAATTCGGCTTTATTCCAGATGTAATTACCCCTGCGATTTATAGATCAAAAGCTTCCCTGCTCGTGAGATCTTACGCCTGACACAGAGGAATTCGATACGTGATCCCTCCGACAGAGAAGTATTCGCCTCCAGCACTATCGTTCGAACCTTGAACCGAAGACGTATGGTTTTCTTGTATTTCCTTATCGACAACACCCGCTTGAAGATCATAGCTGGGAAAGTAGGGAAGTAAAAGAATGGAGCAAACATTATGTATATAAAAGGGGGGTTTTAGTTGGTTCCTATGCTTAAAGAGGACCTTTTAAACATATGTTACTTAAGAACTGAAAAGCTATAATCAGAAATTAAATGTCTCCGGAGCTATCAGTACTGGGGTATTCTTACACATGTTCCATCTTGGAGTTATCGGCTCTATGTGCATGCAGTATCGTCCATTATCTCACAAAATGGGCCTGAAACGGGCGTTGGACAACTGCAGCCAGTCTCCCTTTTATCCCAGCAGGCTGCTGACGCGACTAACCCCCCATTGGTATGCTGCAAGAACTTGGGACGGAGTACATGTATTTCTATGATGAGGTCTATGCTTGACATCTCTTCTCCAGGCTTGTTCTCAGTGAAATTGGCCGGGCTGCCAAGCGCTCGACTTTCGTTGCTCCAATATTGGGTTTGACATATTGTTACTGGGGGTGAATGTCTGTCTTTGCGGATAGGCCATGTGTGTGCCTGGAAGATAGCGGAGGTAGACGTACTATATAGATATTCAAAAAGGTTGTATGCATGTTGTCTTAAGGCACTGTCAGTCACGTGATGTCGTGCCCTATGCGTGACATAATTAGAAAGGTACGAACGCGGATCTACCCGCTGTACGAGTACGGCTAGGACCCTTGCAAGAAGAACTAAGTAATGATGCAATGCGCAACGGACGCTCATGCAGCGTCACCATGGGTCAGCCCATTGTCCTCAACCTCCGTCATTGTCGCTACAACCTCATCATCTTAACATCTTCTCTTCCATCTACACATGCGTCTTCCCATCACCCAGACAAGGCTCTATAGAACGTTTCAAGCGTCGGCAAGACATAATAAACTTGCTACTTCCCAATTTCTCAAGCCAGTTTCAGTCTTCCAAACTCGCAAGATGGCCTCAGGTAAACCACAAGCAATATCGTGATCATTATGAACTCTACTGATATTTCCAGCACCAAATGATCTCAACATCGAAAACACCAACATTAAAACCGCCAGCGGTGTCACCCTCGACGACCAACAGAAAACCCTCGTAGGCAGCGTCCTTGACGTAAGAAACAACTCATCTCCAGCCCAATCTCCTCAATCCCCACCATTAACCCTATCCTTAGCTCTTCGCAGGCCGCCCCTCCCTCAAGAAACTCAAACTCTGGGCCGACGACGGCACCTTCGAAGACCCCATCACCAAAGCCGTCGGCCGCGCACAATACGAACCGCAATGGTACGGTCTTCAAACCGCCTTCTCCGAGATCGAGCGTCTCCATCACGAAGTCACTTCGGGCGGGAACCCCATCTCCATGGATCTGCGGACCCGCTATGTCATAAAGGGCATCAACAAGGAACAGACTATTGATAGCAAAGTTAATATCTTTTATGATGATGCGACGGGGAAGATCACGAAGGTGGAGGATAAGTGGGATGGGAAATTGCCGGAGAGTTCTATTCAGAATGTGAGTGTTGAGCAAGTGTTTAGTCCTTGGTGGTGGGTGCATTATGGGGAGTCTTGGGCGTTTTGGGGCTGGAGTTTTACGTGGAATATGTGGTGGTGGCAGGTGTGTTTTGTTATTCATCACAAAGGGACAGAGGGACGTGTAGTTTCTGGGAGTATATTAGCTGACTTTTGTTTGGTATAGGCGTTCCGCAAGATCAATGCTGTGACGGTACCGAAGATGGTGGGGGTGCCGAAGAACGATGAGGAGGATGCGGCGAGGGGGAATCAGTAGTTGGATGATTTTACGGCCTGAAAAGGAATGCCATGTACGCTTTGACAAGAAAAGAAAATTTGATGTTTAACCTTTCAGTGGCAGCCAATTAAGCATGACCATTGTTAATCGTGAATTAATGCGAGTGCCTTTGCAACAATGAGTTGGGGCCTCGACCAAGTCCCCTACAGTCAGGATGCTTCAGACTGTGCACCCCTACAAGGGTGGTGTTAATAGGCAATGCGTGCCTCTCCCACAATATCTGCTTTCACTGATGTGACATAGATACCGGACGTAGGTAGGTATGGATTAGGTTTCAAGAATTACAAATCTTTAAGTCCGTATCAGCAATCACTCCAATGCTACGACGTCCGCCCCAAGCGTGCGTAACCATCGTTTCGCATCTATGTGCTTAACTGCGATTCATCCTGGATCCACGGACGAGGATTCGGAGTCTATCGGAACGGCTGAATCCTATGGGTGTGAATATCAAATGACTGCACCGATAATCTGTCGCGACCACTAATAAATCTAATCCTGGCTTCGTCAAGACTGGTAGGAACATGCTGGCGAGACTGTGTAATGCATCAATAGAGTTTCAATAACCCTCTACTTGATCTGCCTTAGCTTTGTTTCAACGCCCGAAATGCGAATGCATCTATGTATATCCATGTATGCCGCCACCAACGCCTTGCGCTCGTACGCATAGAACAGGAAATTGTATGTACATAGATAGAAATATCAAACCATCACCCACCGTAGCGCTATGAACCATCATCCTCCCCCAAATCGTACATGGTTCGATAGATTTTCTTATGCTGTTCCAAGAATAGGAAAGTAGCAATAGTATGCGGGCCCAGTCTCACGAAGCTGGGTACCCACCCTCGAAACATCCACCCCACACCCTCATTAGCAATCGTGCGCTTCAGAAGACCAAGTAACCCTTCTTTTTCTTTCGCACTCATCACGCGCGTCTTTATCACGTCTACGGGACTGCACACCGTGGTCGCGACAAAGCCAGCTAGGAATGATGCCGTGAAATGCGTCGTCAGATTATCTTCCATGCCTGCATGCTCTAATAACGTGCGCTTGAAACCGTCATAACTCGCCAATTGAGAGGCAGTCATGAGGACCGCGCGCAGGCTATTCGGCCACACACCCCGGAAGAGTGATCTCCACCCCTCTTCCGTGGTCATACGATATAATCCATCGATAGCGTTTTTGTAATTGCGCCGTTGCGCGGCGGGGAGGGAGGCATCGTTTTGCATGCGGACGTTAAGGACATCGGCTGGGTTACCGGCTATACCACCTAGGAAGCCGGAGGTGGATGCCATTGCGACGAGGGCAGGGAAGGAGGGAGCATGACGCGCAGTCGTGAAGGTTTCTTTGAGCTCAGAATAGACGCCGAAACGGGTGGTGGAGTAGGTTAGTTGGCGGAGGAGGGAGGCAGAGAGCTAGAAACGGACAATGATGCGTTAACAAAGGAGACCCTTGCAATTGTGCTAGGCGTGATTGAGGAGCAATCTGCTGTGGGAATAGGAGCATACACCGCGGTAGAGTCCTATGACACTATCATTCTTCAAGATAAAGAGGAAGGTGCCGAGCATGCCCCTGGGGCCATCTGGAGCGCGGGTTTGAAGGCGGACCTGCGTTCTGTAAGCGCAGTGTTCTTTCTGGGCAGGGTAAATTAGGCAGGAGAGAGTTCCATACCTTGACTATTGACAGAATCAGCTTTCAGTCATCATCTGCCATGTGAAAGGGGAAAATCGGGTTCGTACTCAGATCCAATGGGTGTGTCACCGTAGCAGCAAAACATGACGCTGATCCCCCAAACCAGAAGGGATAATGCACATGATGGCCTTGGTGTTTTGTATGCACATTGTGTTTTGTCGTGCCAGATGAGGACATATCTCTGCGACCATTCCGCTGGCTTTGCGAGTATGGTGTTGCAGAGTAGAGAGGCTGAGGATGAGGTCAGCGACAGCGGACTTTCGGGCTTTCCTTTGGAGATTTTCAGCAGCAGGAACCGGCGCCGACGGCGGTGGCTTGCAGCGGAATAATCTCCGCTATTTCTGCTAAAGCAGCTGGAGGCGAACCTACTAGTGCATGTACCGAGGTACCTCTATTATCGTAGCTTGCAGGTTCATAGATGATAATTCAACAATCGTTCAACAGTCTTTTCTGAATTGGAGAATGTGGATTGCTGTATCCTACGGTCTAACAGATTGAATGCATTCCTCTGCTTGGCTACCTCAAGTTGACCCATCCTCATGTAGTGGCTTGCCGCTCGACCGCTCTCTCTACCGCAGCGACCATCTCCTCTGGCATGCTCAGATATGGACTGTGACTTGCTTTATAGGTCTCGACTATGATACTGGCGCCAGCATCCCTAACAGCCTTAATTTGACGATCCTGCCAATACGAGAACAGGACCATGTCATCCTGCGTCTTCAAATAGGTGGTGGGAATATGCTGCCAGGCAGGATACGTGATAGCATCCTTCATAGCTTTCCCATTTTGGCGAGTCAAGAGCTTCTCCATCCTCTTTGCGCGCTCCGGCTCAACATCCGCGTAGAATAGCTCTGTTGGAGGTTCGCAGAGGAACGTTTCATTCGTCGCTGCGTCCCTTTCGACAGGTTCGGGAACCGGACGCGGAAGGCTTGCACCGCCAACGCACTCACCCACTTGCAGCATAAAGCCACACATGTAGATTAGATGTACGATTCCTCCCTTCAGTCCTCTCGTGGCGCGCTCATTCGCGGACAGACCTTTTGCTGCTTCTGTGCCAACGACACCTCCGTAGGAATGAAGAAGCATAATGACCTCGCGTGACTTATCCACGAGCGAGATTACTTTGTCTCGGACTACCTGCGCATCAGCGAACATGTCTGAAATGAGCCGTTTTGCTTCGTCGCAGGTTGGAAGCAGAGGGCAGCATACTTCGAAGCCAGCGTGTTGCAGATGCTGGACGAAGTCGCTGTAATGCTCGGGGACGTGCCAGGCGCCGTGGACTAACACTATTACAGGTTTGACTTCTAGAGACATACCGAATGATCAGGCTATCAGATCTGATTGGAACATATATAGACAGATCTTATACGATGTCAGCTTCAAGAGGATAGGGAGAAGGGGAATACATAAGACTGATCAGAGAGACTTCAGCTGTGTGTTTAGTCTGTCGTCATCATACGTAAATGCAAACGGCCTCATCTTGACCATGATTTCTCGTACGAAGTGGTGTCATGCACCACGAAATGCAATGATGAGCTTGATACTGAGGCGGGGCAACAGTACAGATCCTAGACCCGCGTAAACGTGTACCAGACGTAGGTGCAATTCGCAATAGAATTCAACATAGATAGTAAAGCGCTTGTGCGGAGGAAATGGTCGTATGTATTGTAAGAGAATGGAGATCGAGTCAGAATACGCATATGATAGGGCTGTTAAAGTCAGATCTTGTAGGGTATAGTTTCATTCAAATATCAAAGTACAAAATCGATGCAACAAAAGTTGAGAAATTTTGAAGCTGTTCTTTTAAAGGTACTAGAAGTAATAAATTTCAAGGTGCCAGCTTTCTTCTACATGACTTATGCTCCATTCACTGATTAATTCGCACATCACTCCATTGTATTATCGTGGCTGTTGAAGTGCTATGTTAGCCGCAGAGAATATTCCCGGATGGGACGCTGAAGATGTGCCAATAAGAAGAGTAATTAGGCAGCATCTCCTTTCTGTCACTCGCATTGCGCAAGAATAAAGCGGCGCTCAGCCTAGACCAGGTAGGGATAAGGTGCGGGCAGATCTTAGTGTGGGGGCCAGGAACGGGGCTCCAAGCACGACTTGCGCCAAACCCTTAGACGTTTTGAGCATCTTTGCTGCTTCATGCTCAAATGACAATCTCGATATAGCTGAACATTGCAACGCATACTCTCGGCTGAAGTTCAATATATGCGTAATTACGTAGGTAGACAACAGTACTACTCGTTTCATCAATCGAAAAGTTGATGTTATAAACTCAATTGAATCATCGGATCATCAAACTATATAGAACCCACACACGCCTGCAAGACATGCTGATCTTGCACAAGCATCAAATGACTCACGCTGATACACTGCAAGATAGAGAAAGACCGTCCTGGCAAGAAAAGAGAACGTCGAACTGCCCTAACCACACATCAAATGGTCCAATGCTATATCTGCTGGACGCTCAGTTTCTGGACCATCAAGGGCCACCATGATCCCACAGTCTCCAACAAGAAGCCGGAGTCTCCAGCGTGTAGCATCCTTGCTTTTGCGCATTAGGCGCAGTCGAAATATATGGCGCACAACCAGAACCGGAAAAATCGAGTTGCTCTGTGGGTTCTAAGTCGCGATCGAGACTGTAAGCAGTGAAGGGGACTGGGCTAGTAGTGTTTTCATGGTAGATGGCTTCGCTGCCGCCGTTCGAAATACCAGTGCAACCCGTAGGGCCATAGGTGTCCAAGAAAAGGTTTGCATCTTTGCCAGCATTGATTTCGCGGGAGACAAGGCTAATGGTGGGCAGAGAGCAAACAATGCCCAGATAGGTAAGGGTGGTGAGAATGTAGTTTGCTATCATAATGGTTGTCAAGATACTAACAAGCGCCGTTGGAAGATTTCCGTTACGATAACAGTTGCAGCAGGACCAAGTGGGTTTTCAATACTTATCTGGGAACAATGTAACTCGAAGTGAAAGGCGCTTATGAAAGTCCGAGTATGGACTTATTCAGAACAAAGTCATGTGGAAATTTGGCTTCAAAGGTCTTTGAGAGTTAAGTTCACATGGTTATTCCCTTTGTGAAAACCACCGCCTGGCGCTTAATGTGCTCTCCTCAGGAGTGGAATCATGGTTAATTCCTTTGTGAAAACCACCGCCTGGCGCTTAATGTGCTCTCCTCAGGAGTGGAATCATGGTTAATTCCTTTATGAAAACCACCGCCTGGTGCTTGATATGCTCTCTTTAGGTGTGGAATCGTGGTTATTCCTTTGTGAAAACCACCACCTGGCGCTTAATTTGCTCCTATCAGGAGTGAAAATTCGAAGATGAACGATAGTAATTGCTATAATTGGCACTTCTAACAGAGAATATTATTACCACGTTCGATAATAGATACAAGGACACCCTGACATTCCTTACTTAACCTTGCAGTTTTTCTCGAGATTTCAAGGGTTAGGGTCAGGCCCATGTCCTACCCTGGAGACACCTTTAAGTCACAGGAACAGGATAATAAACTAAGAATCGTAAGAGAATACAGCATTATTCATAGTCGTAAAGCTAATATTTGATAAGTCGATCCTTATAATACGCCTAGAATTTACAACGCCATAGGTTTTTAACCCTTTATCATATCCTTTTCGCACTTAATAAGTGTATAATAGAGGTATTTGCTACTCTAGAGGAGTTTGATAAGTATTGGACCTAACTTAAATATTCTTTCTAATAATCTATTCTTTTATGATGTTAAGCTAAGGCTGTCAACTAATCTTCTAAACATAGCTATGGGAAATCTTACGGCCGAGCTTAAACTCTCATGGGCAGCGCGGTTACATCGGCATGATGAGCAGCAAATGGCATCTCCTGTCTACTCCGTAAGTAGTGGTGTGACAGTCGGGAGAGAGTGGGTCTCGATTTGCAACATGGTAAGGGTGGTAACGTATGTCGATCAGCATGACACTTAAGCAGACAGCGCCATTGGGCACTGCTATTTCCACGCAGTCATTGTCTCCATGCACCAATATTGGCCTCTAGTAACGACACCATTTGTTTCAACGCGCCGGGTCCACATCCCCTCCCACATCTTTATTCCCGTGCCACCGCCGCTAGTCTCACACACAGCAATTGCTCTAGGCTCCAGCTACCCCAAGCAACGTCGCAGACACACTCGAAATAGATTACTGGGCAGTAAATTTGTCACGGCATGGCTTTCTTCAAAGTCAGATGCTCATCGGCCTCGATGCCCCCACCCTTTTGTTTGCTGATCGAGCCCATCTTTGGGCCGTATGAGCGTTTCTGTGACTCCGTATCGCTTGCTCCCCAGTGAGATGGTGCGTTCCGTCCTTGCAGCCTTCTTCCGGCCTTCTCTCTAGACCCCGCCTTTCAAGATGGTGGGCATCCTGTGCCTTTCAATATCATTTCGTTCGGCCTTCTGTTACTTACAATACTTCGTTTGAAATCGCTCTGCTGATCCTGTGGCCTTGTCTTGTGAGAAGCACTGGCCAGTTCACCACTACGTGTGGGCACCCCTAAGAGACCAGCTGCTATCATCTTAAGACGTTTCAATCGAAAGGCAAGCTGACTGTCTGCTTTAACCCCTTTTCCTTTTCGTTTCAGTCATGCTGATACAAGTTGCAGGACAATGGGTTTCGACTATCAGCAATGCCTTCAGCCAGCCTGGTCTCAACACGATTCCGCTCAGCAGCAGTGGCTTCTTCAGCAGTGGCTTCAGCAATGGCTTCAGCAACAAGGCTTCCTTGGCCATGGGTTGCTTCTGCAAGGATGGTCTTCGCAAGAATGGTCGACTCAGAAGAAGAAGGAAGAGCAAAAAAAGGTCAAGTCAGAGCCACCAGTTAAAGCAAGCGAATCTTCGGCTTCCCCACCACAACTTCTCCCTCCATTCCTAGAGGATGCCATGGTCAACAATCCAGACAAGCCAACCAGCATTTGGTTCACGGCCAGTGAATGCAAGCTAGTCTGTGCCCTGACGATCTATGTCGATACTAGGGAGAACCCTCCTGAGAGTATCAAGAAACATGGCAAGCGTAGAGATCCGCATATCGACGAAATGCATGACGAGATCCTGCTAGGGCTTAGGATTATCTTTGAAGTGCCATGGGTCACCGCGCGGATTGATTCGAGTGGTCTCTATGATTACATAAAAGGAAGTAACCACAAGCCGCTCCGCAACTTGTTCATTGAGGTGCGA
The DNA here is from genome assembly GCA_000482085.2 of Cladonia metacorallifera KoLRI002260. NCBI lineage: Eukaryota > Fungi > Ascomycota > Lecanoromycetes > Lecanorales > Cladoniaceae > Cladonia > Cladonia metacorallifera. The sequence continues at coordinate 1,356,071 of KI911129.1, forward strand.
GAGGATAACTACGGGTTTTGGACTGCTCGGGCCAGGGCAACTTTTCAGTGGTGGGTCACGCTACGGACTCCTCTCCGTCAATTGTACGTACACCCATCACTCTGCGTTGTGCAACATGTATTCTAGGCCTCTAATATCATCTCAGCTTAAAACACGAAAACGGATCCAAGAAAATGCCGAATGGTACTTATGTGCGACAAGACAGTACGCTTGAAAGATACGACGCCGCAAAGCCAATACTTTATGCGGAGTACCTCACTGCAAGATACCCCAACGCCCACTGTCACGGTCCCGAGCTTATGCCCATCACGAATTGGCTGATTATCAAGACCAACGAGTGGGCGGAGCGGGCGAAGCGGCCCCACCCACCGCTGCCTCCGACTCCCTACTGGCCATGTAATATGAGGCTTACCGAACAGCACCAGACGCCAAGCGAGAAGCCTCATAGCCCACAAGGTTATCCTCGTGTATGGGAACAGAAAAAGCCGGCAGCCAAGAAACCCCTAAGAAGACGTCATAAAATTCCAGAGATTCATGTTGAGCCACCTGAGCATTTGCCCCCTCCGGACAAGACGTCTCCAGACATCCACCATCCTACTGGTCGTCACACTCGGAGCCAAACTGTACCACCACCAACAGGCCTTCCCCATCCATTGACAGATCACCAAGCCCAAAGGTCCTCAGCAAGATCTGTTCAATGTGCCGACATGTCATACCAACGTGACTTAATAGACGCGCTCGATCTCGGCATTGATTAGGACTGAAGCTGTTTCCCTGGCATATTATGCAAACCCCTTCCCAGGCACAATTCCTCTTACGAACATAGAGCCTCTTGCATCCTTATGTCTTATCATTTAATACGGATCGTGGATCTGAATGCATGCACCATGTACACAAAGGAATAATCTGGATCACATTTAGAAATTGCCATATTACAAAAGATTCTTTCTCATCCTAAACTAGATTACATTTAGACCATTGTCATATTACATTACATACATTCTTTCTCAACTTGGAACATAATTGGGCAGCTCTAGCTCATTTGCATGACTATGATGTGTCCTCAACCAATTATTGACCTTGAGTCACTACTCTTAGAATAGACTCAAGTTGAAAAGACAAATTACCATCAATGGAACAAGCTTTAGCATCTGTCACGTCGCACTACCCTCTTCTCTGGAGCACTAGTCCACAAACTCTTCCAAGTCTCCGAGTAACTACAAAGCGCTTCATTGACCTTTTTCTTTTCCAGCTAAACACCGTTCTTGCGTACGAGTTTTTTTGTCTCTTCGATAAGGATACCTCGCTTTACGCTTCTTTTCTCTTTATATCTAACCTCACAATGTTGTCCCTGTTGCTTAGATCGATCGCCCATCACGCGAATTTGGCAGTGCATTAGGATAGATAGACAATTTCGTCCATCGCAGAAATCACAACACCCTGAAGATTGGTTTCATCAATTCTAGCTCCAGCCCCATAGAAGAGTTGTATGCCAGTGTAGCATTCAACAAATTGTGCACAAGCCAGGTACGTAAAATCTCCGTTATTGTGTTTGAAAGCATCATCCCTTCCACATCGTTGTGTCAATTCTCATAGTATACACACTCCAAAAATCCAGAAATATTTACCGCTCTATGGCTGTAACCAGTACATACGGCCACAGACTGAAGAATAATCAGCATCCCGTCCGCTCTGCTAAAGACAAGCTTCAGATCGACCAATTAGTAGTTGGGTGGGTGACCACCAGCGAATACTGGTTGTTGTATGTTTTTGAAGTTTTTCTTTTTGCCGAGGCTGAGAGCGAAAATTTAGCAGCCTGGAGTTGCCATCGTCTGGAGGATGGACTTGGTCCTGGGGATCAGCTTTAGGGTGTGCTCCATATAAGGCTGGCGCTAAAGCTGGCGAAGCGGGCCTTGAAGCTACCCTAAAGCTGGGACGCCTTGGGGACTATCCGCGTCGTCCGATTGAGAAATGCTGGGGGGTTTTCCGGGGGCCGTTTCATCAGCTTCAGGCCTAGTCCATGCTTTCGTTCAATATGAAATCTAGCATAAGTTTCAGATCGCAGTGGGACTGGGACCATCGCGCGGTAGCATTGCGATTATTGCTAATTGTGTAAGAGAATGGGGCATAAGTCACGCATATAGAGCTAACACTTGATAAGTCGATCGTAATTAGCACCCGTATAGATCATATTTCTAAGCGTTTCTAACCCTTTATCATACCTTTTTGAAACTTAACAAGTGTGATATAAAGATCTTTGCTACTCTATAGGAGCTTGACGAGTACTGAACTCAACTTAAATTCCCTCGTTATATGCATGACTTATGCTCCATTCTCTTACTATATCGCCTAGTTTGCCAGCTTAGCACCCACTATTCCAGCACAGGAATAGTGTATAGAGTGATTGGGATCATTTATAACGACTTTGGGATAAAATATATATCAATCCTTTACTGAATTTCCGTGATGAATGATGGCAATATATCGAGAAGCTCCCAGCATTCTCATGGCCATATCCGCGTGCAGGCACATCGATTTTCTTAATATTCCCAAATCCTTTCGATCTAGTCAAACAACAAAACCGCCCCATCATATCCAGGAACCCCATCTGAATCGTTATAACTCTCCATATTAATATTAGCCTTCAGCACGCACACATCCGGCGACGCATCGTCCAGCCGCCCTCCTCTCCCATTCGACCAAACGGCGCCAGTGCACCCCGTGGAATTGTAGGTTAACGAATATGCCTGCCACGTGTATAGCGCACAAGCATCAATGCAGTTCTGCAGCGACGATACGTTGCTTATGTATTGAGGATCCCAGATACCATCTGGAAATGAGCCGAAGACCCAATCTGTGTTGCAGAAGATCATGAATTCGAGCGATGCGTTTTGGATTTGCACGGCGGAGGGGAGGGTGGGGAGAGGCTTGTTGGTGGCGGTGTAGGTTGTGTCGTTTATGGTGGGACAGGATGGCTGGGTTGAGGTTGGCGAGGCTGTGGCGTTGGCAGGAGCTGGAGAGGGGTTGAGTTGCGGTGCGTTTGTGGTAGAAGGATTTGCTGATGCGGTTTTGAGGCTAGTTCTGTGGTTCGATTAGTATCAGATTTCAGCATAGGTTGAGGCTTCTGATGTGATTTTACGTCGTAGAGGAGTTGTGTCGAGCTGCTAGACCTACGCCTAGACCTGCACCTAAGGCAACAGCCAGACATAGGATTATGATGACCGAGAGAATCCAGAATCCGGTTCTATAGCCATATATACGGCGGTCAGGCCTTGCTGACTGACCCATTGGTGTGTTTGATTCAATGATTATTTGTTGCCCATTCTGGTTATAGTACTTGTCTTCATAATCGATATGACAAGGGGAGATTTTCTCAAGACCAGCCGGTGCAACAACCTCAATCCCTGAGGAAGCATCGTCATTGACGTTTCTCCCCATCTCTCCTTCGAAGATGAGCGACCTGGTATGGAACGTGGCGGAAGTCAGGGCAGAATTCAAAGTATCCTCTGTGCTTCAAGATTGCTGTCGCGATATATATATACCCAAACAGCACTGCCATGGTAAGCGGCGCGCCTTGCCTTTTAATGCCAATTATTGCACGGAGCTGAAAGCAGTACGATATTTGGGGGCAGTTTCAGCTTCTCGGTTCTCCAAACCCCCCAACTTCCCCGCCTCGTCATTGCATCCACAAGGAGTTCCTTGGTCGGATGTCAGTCCGACAACTGGCATCAATTACCCTCTCAAATGCGGCCGCTGGAATGCTGTGACGTCCAATCAACTAATTGTGTTCTCTCCTTTGACAATCTCGCAAAACATCTTCGAGCGTTCCTATTATATCACGTATACCGGTTTCGGCTGCGGTGGGGTATCACATGTACCAGCTATCAATAATTAACACACAGAATATAAACAGCAAGTCGTAGGGGCAGAATACCCATATCTCTTTTGGTCCAAATACCGAACAGCTCATTCCGCACCTCCTCCAAATCGTATCTAGTTGGAGAGTAACTCATGCTAAATTCTCAACGCGCTAATAAAGTGGAGTAGTTAAATCGTGTAATTTGTTCTGATATCAATAAGGCTCTTTAAGATACCCTAGTATGCAAAAGGATATTGGAGATGACGGATTAGATCCTTGGAGGCGGTCCCTTGTTGTACTTGACGAAGCTTTATTGAGCACTTCGGTTTCAATCATTCGATTGCCCATTCGAATCTATAATGGAGATCTTAATCCCGCTTCTTCTCAATCATAGGCGAGTATTTATGGATGGAACAGTGTATCAGAGGTAAGGGAGTCGCGCATTGCAATAATGGTTTCCATAGCAATACAAGCAAGCAAATAGCCCCCAAGACAAGACGGGAGGCAGCGCAGTGCTTGTCAAGACAATAAAGACAACATAGTCATCAATGTGTGGACCCTATACTTTTCGCCACCCAGCGCTAAAAGCATCCACGGGCGGTTCCACCTTCTCCAGGACACCCAGCTCCTCAGCAAAGAGGCTCTTTCTGACTCGTGGTCCTAATAATTAGCCCATTTGAAGACCAAAGACCTATTTCTGCCGATCAATAGAAGAGTCTAAACATTAATTTATTGTGTTGTACCCGCCTGCCCAGATACATAATCCTCAGAAAGACATAGACAAGAGGCTTAGAAACCTCTCCGTAATTGCGCCGCATACCATGCAACCCATAACGGCGGGGTAAATGCATCAATCATGAGGGGCGGTTCAAGTCGGTTTCTACCATGTAGTCATGTCATATTGAATAGAACACATCCCATGTGTAGAGACATAGAAGCGCATCTCGGGGCGTCAAAATCGTTATCATAGAAATTGGGAAGAATGATGAGACACCAACAACGCCAACGTAGGTGTTCTATAGATCTTTGATACAGCCTTTGCGTTGTAACCTGTAACAGGGAGCAGCCCAAAGATCCGCCATACTTCGCAGTCAATCCCCCGCTTGTCACATTGAAATGGGCTAGGTGCATTCTGAGAAATGCTCTGTAGAAACTCCCCGCCGATTCTTATTGAGCCATGATACACCAAGTCCAGAGGCTCACTCTTGCTACAACATGGCCAAAATCACATCTCAGGTTCAGCATGCAGACCACGCTGCTTGGAGGATACCCCAAGAAATGGAGATACAAACTTTCTACAGCGTCATCGCTCTGCCCTCGAGCCCAAAGCACCCGCGAAAGGTAACTTCAAGAATTGAGTCTTGGATTTGATTCCGCCTTAGGCTCATAGACCCTGCGGAAGACTGATTTAAGGTGACGCCTAAATCTCGAGCGTCTTTTCAGAACAGGTTGCTTTGGTTCAATTGAGATTGAAGCTTTTTTCGAAATGGGCTGCTTTGGTTCCTCTACCACTGTTGTCCCTGAGGTTCCTCTCAGGTGGGCCTGCTCTGATTCGTCTACCATTATTGACCCTGTGAGAAAGAATAGGCCAGATGATGCTCTTTCGGTGGGACCCGGCGGACTTGGATTCTCGGATCCATAGCCTGAGTCCAACATATGCCCTGACAGTCCGTCGCCTATAAAAGGTGAATAGTAGCCACCACGCCTGAAAGAGATGTCGCTTTGACTAGGCAAACTTATCGACACAGCACCAAGAGCATGCTTTATGTCTAGCAGTATCTGACCGAATGGGACAACGTAAATCTCTCCGAGGGCATCAGATGCCACTAGGTGACCGTAGACTCCGTAGCTCTGCTCATCAACAACCCAAGATCCACTATCGCCGACGTTCGGGCCTAATTGAAGAAGATTAGCAAAGATTGTACACAGCTTTAGACCCTAGTGTTGCTATCATACCTAGAGCATCATGCAACTGAAGATTATAAGTCTTAGTGAAGGATTCCGCTTGCCCTAACATGAGGAATGAGGGAGACAACGATAAACTTCCACATTTAAGGCCGCCAGTACCACTTATAAGGACGACTGCACGGGTACCTTCGGACGTATCTAGTTCGCCTGATATTTCTGTCAATTCCATCACATTAGCTCCGGACAGCTGGTCAGCAAGTAGGTTTGGCCGGCAATAGTGCGGAGGAATGTTGACCAAGGCCCAATCCTGGTCTGCTCTGCTCTGCAGATCCGGTTCAGGTTTTGTATGCACGTCTGTTGAGGTAGAATATATCATTCCTATCCTTGACCAAGACTGCTCTTGGAAATGCTGAGCGGTGATGTCCAGTGAGGAATCGTGGAAGCTAATTGGATCCTTAGTAGCTGTGTCAACCTCCACAGCTTGATCGATCTCAACATAATCATCGTCAAGTTCAAAGCCAGTAGCCGATTCTCCGTCTTCCTGATCTTGTGAATTGCTGGCATCATGCACAAGGTCATCTTCATCTTCTTGAATTTCAGGTTTGAGATAGGTAGGCGTAGCTTTGCAAGAGCCATTGGCTGGATATACACTTGTACATAGGCTTTTGCGCCCATTGTCATGTCCCGTGGTTTTTTCTTGCGTGAGAATGTGACCTGCAGTCAAGCCCATCATCATAAAATTTGCCCGGGGAAGTTCTATCTTGACGACACCGCCAAGAGTCGCGATGTAAGGCTTATCAAGGCTACCGATTTTGATGATTTTCCCACACAATGTATCAGCGTCGGTCCAGGATTTGCCGTAGACGATGGCCCGGTCTGATGCTGCCAAGGATACTGGAGCACGGGGATGTATGACCACGTCGAACGATGGGAAATCTGGTTCGGGATCGCCTGGCCGGTATTGCGATTTCACTTCGGGTTGATCGAAGAAAGTCTTGATCGGTTTCGACGCAGCTTCATCGCATTGCACGACAACCCATGGTCTCGCACTTCTTTCATCTTTGCCCAGAACCTTCAGTTTGATAGATATTGCGCTGTATTTGACCCCTCTCTTGACCAGAAACGAGTAAAGTGACGGGCCAAACAGCTCCGTCAAGTCACTAAATCGATTCTGCACTGCTTGAGATATTTCTTGATCGAAAGGTCGAAGCTTTGTTTTCCTGAACCTCCAGAACAGTTGCCGTGAGACTCTATGTTCCAGCTCAAGGTTTTCAACTTCGGAGGATTTGCCGTCCTGCGTGGACCCAGCTGAAGCATATCCCGAATCCGCGCGATCGACAGGAACTTTATCCGAGGGTAAATTTGTGGTGAGCATTTCCACCCCAGAGCGGCGGTTTTCGAAGCTGGCTGGACATTGCGGTGCCATGGTCGGTAACAACGAAATCAGGGACGAGATATGGCTGACGAGCTTTCACGGGATCATAGGATTAATACCATGTCGTTCATTGAAAAGCTTCAGCCTCACGCGGGCCTTGCAGGGCTGAGAATTCAGCATTGGTGCGCATGAACTGCACTGCCCCACTTTGTGCAAGCGAGGCGTAAAATTTCTACAATGCAGGACGCAGCCTTACATGAACAGAGACAGTCCTGTGATAAAAGCCGACGTATCTTCCCAGTCATTGCAAATTTGATGAAGCTTGAGCAGTCATTTGATATAACCATCGGACCATTGTCACTCAATGTCTTGAATGGCCACAGGTGCATCCCCAGCAAGTCCCTATCCTCTCAAAGGGGTAAGGGATCAACAAATGCATAAGCTTGGCCAGGTCCTATGGTCTTGGCCTATCTGCGATGACTGTAGTAAGAACCAACACTGCATCACGGAGAAGTGTCCTTTCCCCCGTGCAATACGGTTGATGCGATACTTCGAACATTACAAAGCTTTGACTTCGTCGTATGAACCCGATATTCGACCAGGCGAGACTCCTGCTTTGAGGACACATGATGATCTTTTCGAAATTCTCGAACAACTGAAATTGATGCCAGACATGCCTCGAGCACAACTTACTAGCCTGGTCTTTCAGAAGCGAGCTCAAGAACAGGCACCGCCCACAGCTGATAAAGAACGTGCTCTCGACCTTGCGGTTAAGATCATGGTCATGGCCAATTGTTCAGCCCGTCGCGAACCTTCTGGTCAGCTTGAGCATGGCCCACACCAGATCCCCTGGGCGAGCGATGTTGCATTGGGACAGTATATCACCAGCATATTTCCAATAACGGACAACCCTAGTCTGAATGACGACGAAGCGAAGGCGTCAACAGGTATCAAATCCTGTCTTATAGCGCGAAAGCTCAAGAAACGAATCGGATTGAGATTTCAACCAACCGACAATCTTGGAAGACATTTGAAGCTGGACCGTAAAACAAATACAATGGAAATATACCACCACACTGCCTTTATCAAAGAGCATTTGAGGCTTACAAAAGACTGCCCGCGGACCATGTCAGTGATCCAATCTCTCAGACTGTAAGTGAGATGATGGTGTCCTGTTGTAGTGCACAAGCTCTAATTCATCATGGTGCATCAACATCTAAAGCATCACTGAAATAAGTTATTATATGTGCTGCATGCGCTTGCACTCAAGTAATGCAATGAATTTTACTTACCTGTTGAGGTATGCTGAGAGCGTTCCAGCAGCGGAGTTCAGAGATTGCTGCTCACATTCCCAAGCATTCCTCCACATTTTTCCTCCACATTTTTACCACATCCCTTCCACTTCATCGTCTGAATTTAGACTGATAGGCGACCAGCGGTGCTCTTCCTCGTCAACTTGCGCTTGAGTGTCTTGATTCCATTCAGAAGATTCTCTTTCCGCTCTGGGATCCAAAGTCGCGTGCTCTGCTTCAAACGCTCGTTTCAAAATCTTCTTTCGATCCAGATTGCCTTCGATTCGAATCCGCATCCATTCGAAATGACGACGAAAAAGAGATAGCTTATCACTACTTCGGTGCGAATCTTGCAGATATATTTGAAGAATTGGAAAATCCGACCCCACGCGGATGGCTACAGCCGTGGCTGGAACGCAAAAGTGGTGCGAGGTACCTTATGCTAGCAACGCTGATTGGCGTGATCTTCGCAGTGGTGTTGGGAATGGCCGCACTCGCAGTCAACAGCTATCAGGCTTGGATTTCGTACCAACAATGGCAACATCCCACCGCCAGTATATGAGCAGACTGGTCTCGGGACAAACCTCATCTTAGTCTTCGAGGAATTGGGGAAGGCTGCAGAGCTGTATGGTTCCCATATCAAACGTTTGGAGAAGTTGCCTTTTAAGGGGGTTCAGGCGTCAGACAAGAGGAAGCTACTGCCCAGTGAATTTCAATCAGTACTCTGCAACCAATGATAGTCAACGTAAGTGGAGCTGTAACAATTCAAATGCTATTTTCGCATACGGTACTCCATTCTCACCCAGCGTAGGCTACGGGTGCAAGCAGTAGATGACCTCTTGTGAAATTCGGCCCCATCCTCTCACTACCTAACCCTACAGCCCTACAGGGTTGCCGCCTAGACACAGAGAGAAGACCTTTAAACGACCCTAAAGCCGCTCGCCTAAGGAACACACCAAATGTTGGGGCCAGAGGACTTCCTAAGCAACCAACTCCGGGGCAGATTTAAGGGTGGCTAGATCAGGCTTACAGGGATTAGGCAAGTCATTGCCGTGACCCCCTCCTGCATGACCAGCTTCGCCAGGTCATAACTCGCAGATGAGGTACGCGCAGAATACAAGCGAAACTGATCTGTCTGCGGGTTTCTCGACGACGATTGAAAGACTGTCGTTTAGAAGACTTCACCCCCTAACTGTATAAACCCCGTCACTGTATAGCCCTATAGGGCTAGACCTAAAGCTGGTGAAGCGGCCCCCTAAGAGCCTCTGAATCTGGTCACCTAGGCGACGAAAATGGACCCCGGAGAGTCGGAGCTTTAGGGCACCTCCAGGGCCCGCTTGTACCAGCTTTAGGTCCAGCCCTACAGGGCTATACAGTAAGGGGGTTTATACAGTTAGGGGGTGAACTCTTCTAGTATCCAATTCCCGGTAGAGGGGGAGGAGAAGCGTAGACGTATGCTTTTGCGTAGACTGACGACCAGAGAGTACCTCAGTGAGAGACATAGGGAAAACTTATTGGGGACTTATGCGGTATAGGAGCTAATGATCAGTCCAGAGCTGTAAGTGGAAACCCCTAGTCGGCTACAAGTTAAGTGAGTCAAGATACGAATTAAAGTGGTGTATGACAACAATCATACTATCCAATGATTCAACTAAGAATAGAGCTATGTAATCCGAAATGTAAACTCCCCCTAAATGACCTAATTACACGCTTGGGTTTCCTGCAGAAAACTCCACCTTTGTACACCAACCGATTAATAATGAAAAAAACTCCGTTTTGAAACCCATGCTATAGATCAATCCAAACCCGACGGCTTGCATCAGACCCATCCCATCATTCCCATACTCGTTACTCATCCCTTATGTCGTCTTCCACACGTCAAGCTTAGCCCATCCCTTCGGTCTCAGGGTGCTTCTCCCCCATTCAAGCATCAATTCCAATCGATTCCTCCTTCCCCAAGATGCTCCTCTTAGATCCCGCACCATACAGCGCCTCCAACATCCTTCCTTTCTGCTTCTGCCTAACCCGGCTTAAATGCTCATAAGTCCCCTCCAGTCCACGGACCTGCTCTTCCACGCCAATAGTACTGCTATCGCTCCTCCGAACGAGCGGGCTGACCAGTTTTCGGCGAAGTGATTCCAAGTTGCCCTTCAGTGCTATCAGCTTCCCATTATGTTCAACCAGCAAAGATTTGTTCTGTGTGGTCTTCAGCCGCACAGAAGCTAGTAACTGTTTATTTTTCTCATATTTCCGTAATAGTTGATTATTTGCGCCCACGAGTCGCGTCCATAATGAAGACAGAAACTCGGTCTCGAGACGTTCTTGGGTGTCAGTTTCGCGGATAACGGTACGTTGAAGGTTCAGGAATTGACGGTCTATATTCTCGAAGAGTGCGAACAGTGCAGTAGCATATTGCAGCTCTGCATTGATGCTTTCCTCCAGGACGCCTAGAAATTCGTTGAATGTACGATGTAGTGTCTGCGATGTCCGTTGTGCATTTGTCGTGCCGAACAGCATGGTAAATACTTTACCGAAGGCAGTCGGCTGACCGGTGGCACTGTTTTGAATGACTCCGATATATGAGAGCATAGTATGAATGTTCGTAAAAGCTGATGATAAAGATGAGGGGGTTAGAGCATGGAGCGCGGAGAGCTCTCGCTTTGCCCAGTCCATCACGATAAGGATACCGTCAATATCACCATCGACATTAGCGAAAAACTTTGTAAGTTCTATTGCAAGCGTTTTGAGAGAATCGCTTAGACCGTCGAGCTCGTTCACGATCATGGGCGCAGAGGTCATGTTGGCGTAGCGCACAGATTCTCCAAGATCCCATACTGCAACGCCTGTCTCTTGTAGGTCCCCAATCTGTCGGGCTCCATTCTCAGAATAGAATATTAAAGGCTCAAAGGAGCGGGCTAAGCCAGCTACCTTGACCAGATCTGGTACAGGAGGTTGGGTAGGAGTGTGGGTAAGTAGGCGCAGAAGGCTCCAAGCAAGGGTTATCATCGTTACAGTTGATGTGACAGAGCTCCAGGACTTAGTGGCATAGTTCCAGTAAGTGCGCACCCAGGATATAGCTTCCTCGATTGGCTCTGTTCGCTGCTGGACTTCTGCCCGTAGAGCAAATCGAAAATCTACCTACATTTAGTAAGATTCTATCACGTTGTTGCAAGGTAACACACAATTGTTATGAGATTCAGGTATGGTTGTTGGCTCCTCAACTTCGAGGAACTTCTCATCGAGATCTTCCTCCATATCAGGGGAGGGTGAGTGACTTGGTGTACGCTCTTTCACCGGTGATAACGATCCTTTCGGTAAGGGTATGTTTGCAGGAACTGTGAGGTCATCTTCTTCTTGCGCACTTTCGTATCGGGGGCTTGTTCCTCTTGACCGAGATGCACTTGTTGAGGGTTTGAGCACAGTGTTGTCCTGAGGGTAGGGTTGGTGTCGATACCATCCACCAGCAGGGTTGTGTTGTCTCCATGCGGGCGGTGACCATACGCCCTCAGACACTTCCTCCTCCTCTGATTCCGAGTTTTCCGATTTAAATCCAGAGTGCTGAGAAGGGAGATCGAGTACAGGCGATCGGTCGTCGTGCTCAAAGTCTTCAAGCGACGCAGATAACGATGGGTGATCATCGTACAATTGAGGGCTTCCCCTACGTTCGGCTGCCATTTCGCTGCTTCAGTTGTTCAAGAACGAGCTTGTGCATAGATGCAGACAAGGTTGGATGCAAGTTCGTGTGACAGAGGTGGGGTGTTAGAAAGTTGCCTGGGTCGTGAATTGGGATACTGCGTTTAATGTGAGTCCACTGCTTTTGCGCTTTTCTGCCGTCTACTACACTCTGACTCAAGGTCTAAATGGTGAAGCAGAGGTCGATGTAGGACAGACGTTCGCTGGATGAGGGGCATTGTGAGGGCGGTCTCCAATGCGGTCTTGCAAATAGAGTGGCTGGTGTAGCCTGAGCGAATCGATCCCTGCGCACTAGGGGCCAATCTAACGCAAGGGCGCCGGCTAAGGCACCAGCAGCCTGAAGGTACCCGTCTAGCCCGTAACACTATGATTTATTCTACTCGTACGATTGATACGGGTGCGATCGAGGTTGCAACATGCATGATCTAATGACGGACAAAAGGTATCGGCCCAGCAGTCGAGATTTTTAAGATGTAAACCCAGTGGCTTGCTGTATTTCAATTGCCTAGCTCTAACTGCGAGTTCTGTATGCAAAGGACGAAGGCTTGATTACTATATGTACAACACCATTCGTCCTTCCTGATCTCCTAATACAAAAAATCACATGTTTAACTTTGGCGAAAACACGCTGCCCAGGTCTAAACTCTTTCGCTCACGGGAACTGTTCTTCTATAGAATTTAAACCATATAGTACACCAGATGCACCTTCAAGCATCGATTACAGAATCGCCATGCGGGAGTGGAGTAGGATTGTATAGACGAGAGGCTGATTACTTGGTTTCTTCACGCAGGAAGCTGATATCGTGTCAGTATATGAAAAATGTATGTATGCAAACAACGTACGTGATCAGGTCGTTCCTATCCTTTCCTTTCTTGAGACCGCCGAAAGCCATCTTGGTACCTGGAATGTATTTCTTGGGGTTCTCTAAATATTCGAACTGGACGAAAGGTCAGCAACCGAACTTCACCCCGTGATTGGCAGATCATACCAAGGTGTCTTCTTTCCACGTGATAGCCTTATGCTTGTTCGCATCCGTATATGAGAAGCCTTCGACCTGACCAGTCTTTCGCCCAAACAAGCCGTGAAGATTAGGCCCGATCTTGTTACCCTCGCTTTCTTTCAGGTTATGACATTGTGCGCAGCGGGTCTATGGGATGTCAGGTTCCGGTATTGATGTAGATCGCCAGCATTGCAGTGGTACCTTGAAGAGGTTGGCCCCTTTCTTCGTATCACCTAGTTGGAGAAGTTAGAACAATCATCAAGAAGGCATTCGATGAGTGCCGGCGCTTGATATGCAACCGCTTCTGCAACGCGAAATCCGGAGGGTATATGCAGCTGTGCCTTGCTTCACAATAGCTATTCATGATGCTAGATGTAGCTCAAGAGCAAAGGGGCGTTGAAAAGTTTAAACACCTCGCAGCATGATTTAGAATTGAAGGGCTACACACCATCCTTGAATCCTTCCGCTTTAGGGGGCATGATGACCGAGGGTGATAATTATGACAGATAGAAGTGTGCGAGTCTTGGTGTTCGTACTTAGATACAGAAAGGAAGCTGAAGTTGGCAGGACAAAAAAAGAATTTAAATGACGATGGCAATTCGAGGCGGATAAAATGCGCTCATTGTTGAAGGACCAATTAGGAGCCTCCCGTTAGTCCAGCCCGGGATCCTCCGATGCCGCAAGCTTCCTTATACCTCGCCACCTAACAAGGCTGGACTGCGAAAGACCTAATTCGTCTATATTCACGTCCAAGAATTTTCAGGGTAATGCGTTCTCTATGTGCATATATTTGTCCTCATGTCTGAGCTACACAGGAGTGTCTAAGGGCATTGCAAGCTCCTTATCTCATTTCAGTCTTAATCATGGCCGTGTGGATCGTGATAGGTGCCAGCAGAGGCATTGGCCTAGAGTGGGTGAGACAGCTTCTTGCTCGAGGTGATCAAGTCTATGCAACGGTGCGAGATCCTGCGAAAGCCTCTCAGCTTTGGATCCTCGCCGGCTCAGCGCCTCGAGCCAATTGCCAACTTTTGTTGTGTGACGTATCATCGGAGGCTAGCATCATTGCAAGTGATGCTTCAACCGACTTTGTCTGAATCATTCTAATCCTAGTCAGAGCTTCGCTCAAGAGATTGCGGCAACAAGGAATCTTGATAGGATTGACCATGTCGTTATCAATGCAGGGATACTTGACTATCCGAATGTGAAGAGCCTCACCCATCGCTTCAATTTTATTACCTACTGACCAATATAGCGAGCCACTGAGCTGTATACCTCTCGAAAATCCATTGCCGGAGTCATATGCTGAACCATATCAGCTCTTTCGAAGATTTTTCGAAACACTTGCGAACCAACGCCGTTGGTCCCATCATCACTGCACAAAAGCTTCTGCAGACTCGGATACCAATTCGCTCTATCACGTTCATGTCCAGCGACTCCGGCTCTGCAACAGATTTCCGAGCCTTTGAAGACGGGTATGGTCTATTTTGATGTAATTGGATCTACAATACATCTAATAACCTGTTCTCAGTTTTGCAGCTTATGCAGCATCTAAAGCGGCCCTGAATCAGATGCTTCGTGTGAGACGGCCTTTTGAAGAAACCTGTCATTTCAATTACTGAATATCCCTAGCATATGGCTTCTGAACTGCAACGAATAAAGATTTATACTACCATTCTGGCTATGCATCCAGGAGAAGTAGCTACGTGAGCTATCACCCGGTCTTTGGTGAGCATGCTCACTTACTATCGATAGTGATATGGCCAATATATCTGTCGGCTGGGAGGTTGATGGCATTATCAGTGCAGAGCAGTCTGTCGCAGGTATGCTTCGCGTGGTTGAGAGTAAGACTGTTCAGGATACGGGAACTTTCTGGACGTGGCAAGGAGCAGTAAGTGTTCGACTTCAGCCATGTATGGGATCTTCACTGAGTACGCGATCACATAGCGTCACCCATGGTGAAAACTTTACCAAGGCTGCAACGAATGGACTAAATTGTACAAAGCAAGGAAGATGATTGTTGCCTGTTCCTGTCTCAAGATTTAAAGTAGAATTCAGGGCTCGGGCTCCCATCCATACGATTACTTTAATGACACACCAGTGCCCATATTGTGCTATGGGCGTTATAGATACGGCTTGGAACTTCGACTGCATATGTTACATTACTCTGTGATATCTCTCACCCTGAGCAATTGGGTCAAAGTAATCAAAATAGTCTTACGTACAGAGTACATTGTATCATCCTTAGCATCCTTGAGAAAAATTACCGTATATTCACAAAAAATCCGTAAAATGTTATGATGCAGGCGCGGTGTAAGGGTCAGGTACCTTAGGTTGTCCACCAATGCTTAATATGGTTAGCGTCAAAACAAAAAGTCCATGTCCCGATCTGTTTTATTGACTATCCGCCATACATTACTGTCTCTTTGCTGGCAATATGAGTGCACCCATTCCACGCTTCCTACTACTACGAGGGTACGCCTCTCCCCATCATTTTTCAAAAGCTGTGAGGAGACCCTGGTGTCGAGACGGCCAGACATACCCTCTCTGCAAACGCGCATCCACCAATGCCCCTCCTCCAAAGATCATTCGACTCGAAATGCCTACCAAATTCAACCCACCCTCTCACGGTAGACGACTGAAGCAGCAGATACCCCGTCACTACGGCCCCGAGCTCACCCAACAGGAAAAGGTTGCACAGCAGACCAAGAAGTATCCCAATATGATGCCCCCACCAAATAGTTTCATGTACTGGTTTATCACAAGTCGAGGGGTACATGTATTCATAACTCTGGTAAGACTTGATTCTCGGCTCAGAGGTCGCTCTTCTACGCATTGAGGGTGTTGTCCGCTAACCCCCACCCTACCAGGGAACCCTCGTACTACTCGCCGCCTTCACCGCCTACGAGAACTGGAAGCGAGCTACAGTGTTCAGAGAACAGCTTCCAGATGCCAAATCAATCCTCGCACATCCCATCGTATCTATTGCTCAAGCCTTCGAAGTATGGAAGATGGATGTCGCTCGAACTACGGCCGAGACGCAAGAGAGGAGAAAAAGAGACTTGGAAGATGTTCAGAAGAGAAACACTTATAGAAAAGCACACGGCATGGCGGAAGAGAACAGCCAAGGCATGGGTGGGTGGCTGATCAAGGACGATGTTGAGAGTAGCACCCCCAAGCTCGGAACCGATGGGATTTCTAAGGGGCCGAGCAGTACGGAAGAAGCTGTTCTTAGTGATAGTAGTGTTATCGAGGCAAATGGCAGCAGCAAAGAGCGGCCTCTTGCGGACTGGAGAGGGCCCAAAAAACCGGTAAAGAAATGGTTCGGTATATGGTGAAAGTCGCCAATATTACAGTTCTGTCGCACCTCCAAGACCCTTCATTTACACTGCTTGGATTGAGTGCAAGAAACTTGAAATATCTCATTGTTCAGAGTGCTTTAGCGCAGGCGGTGTTTTTCTATTCAGTGTTCGAAGAAAGCAAAGGATGTTCCAATGTTGCTTGTATCCACCCATTACCTAGCCACCTCGTCAATTTTTACGCCACTTTCTCGGTCGACCAACGTCCCTCGGTTCAGAGAAACTTCTTATGGCTGGGCTGTAATTATCCAAACTCGGTCATGTCCACCGAACAATGACGATTAGAGCTTGTTCTTACAGGCATATTCTTATCTCTGGAATTCTAATGCTTACGATGCCTCCCAAAGGCCTCTTGGGGCCAGTCTTCCTAAATTTACTCTCTGAGCCGAGGTTTTCGAAATACCCGTGTACCTGGGGAGGATATTTCCTCCGCCTGGTTGGTGAACCCAGTGCCAAAAACCAAAGGGAGAAAAGTGAGAATCATTGCTGGGCAAATGGATTTTTTCCTCCTTCATTTGTGGGCCCACTCCTTTATTACTAGCCAGACGGCAGCTTGCGGTTTCATCTATGCTATCTCGCTTTTACTCTTCCCAGTGCTTGCCCCTTCTTGACGATTCAGTCTGCAGAGTTCAGTAACGCAAACGTGAACGACTGTAAAATGCCTTCAGCAGGAGATGCTTGGACTGCCATAGCACAGGATGAAATCATAGATGTCGACAACCACCTGGTCTGTCTCGCGGAGACACCACCTACCATTCCCGAGGAAATCTGGAACGAAACCTGGTCCGAGGAGTATGGTCCGGAAATGGAGCCTCTAAACTCGCAAGGGACGTTTCACGAGACATGCTCTACAGGCCACAATCCAGAGGTCCTTGACGTCGTCAGAAAGCAGCTTTGCATGATATATAAACTGCCTCCGGAGCTTATCGGGCTAATATTGGCGAACCTCGAGCATCGTGATGTCGCAAGTTTTCGCTTGGTCTGTCGAGAATGTGCATCTCATGGTCTCCCGTACCTATTCAAGAAGGGGAAAGCTCGACTTAGCCTTGGCCACGAAGTAGGCTATGGCATGGACACAGTTACAAAGAAGGAGATTAGTTGGAGAATCAAGGACCTTGAATTATGCGGAGATATGAAAGAACAATGTCTCGAAATTATCCAGAATCCGGAACATCTCCCCTCCCAAGAGGACTGGCACAGCGGGCACATACTCCACAATTTACGGAGCTTGGAGCTACGATTACAGCCTCGACATGAAATTCCAGTCCGCATCCATCTAGCTGCTTCTAACCTCCTGTTTAATTTCCTTCTCCACCTACTAATCATGCACAGCTCCCCAATTACAAACCTAAGACTAGTCCATGTTGGATGGTGGGGAAGCTACAAGGAGGGCACTACACTTATGAAGGCCATTTCTAAACTCGAAAGTTTCGAGCTGGTGGGACACCTGGACTCGCCCAATCATTATGGGGATGTATTGTCTTACCTATCGTCCATGAATGAACTGAGAAACTTAGTCATAGACTTTGGTATGAAGAGCGTCAATGGGCTCTGGGACATGTCTTACATCTGTGAATTAACATTTGATCATCTGCACTCGGTGCATTTTTCAAACCTGTCCACCAGCGAACGAAAGCTCCTTCGATTCTTCGAGCAACACCCCCAATTGCAGGACGTACATATAGGTACTATGTTGCTGGTGAACGGTTCATGGACGCAAAGTATTCATGCGATGTCCAGGATACTCCCGGATCTTAAGAACATCAAATTTTCGGGCCTGCAGAACTTTAGGAGAGGTGAAGGAGTATATGAAGAAGGATACATATGCAGTAATTCACTCAATGCATATATAAAGAGATTCACCTGGCCAAGTGTAGGATTGGAGCATCGTGCACGAGAACGGCCAGTCACGGTGGAAATGCTATGCCAAGAACGAAATATTCGGGATAAGAAAGCTGCTGCTGGGAATTCATTGACCAGAGAGATTTGCGGTACTTGTGGATACTTGCAGGAGTTCTGTACGCGTCTTACATAATGGGGTTAAATTGGAGAGTATCGTAGTGAGCTATGGTTAATGAGGGGTTGCGCTGGGCTGACACTAGCTTGATATGCATGAACAGCGTTGTGCTGCATTGCAACCAGTAAAGAGACGCAACAAGGACGCGACTCGAGGGCGATTCGAGGACGACGCGGGATGCTAGGAAGAAGCCAGCAGGGGAGTGTTCTAGAGTTTCTGAAAGCCGGCTTATAGCAAGCGACACTCGTCTATAGATCCGAGATATTATCGACCTCCTAAAAGTCATTCAAACATTTTCAGTCACGATCCCTCACTAGCAACGCCTCCTTTGCTGCGGAAAATCTAGGCCAAGTTTGGGCTCACAATGGCAGGGTGGTATCCATACGGTTCATACAATTATCCTCCTGGCCAGGGCCCATACCCTCCGACCTATCAGTAAGACCTCCCAAACCCAAGCATATATGAATCCGACTCATTATGCAGCAGGGCAGGATACGGGGCTGGGAATCCCCAAACATTTCCGGGCATGCCTAATATAGGCAACGGTCCCTACGGCATGGGCAACTCACCTTATACACCACCAGTACCACCTCCATTTCCCACACAACCTACATTTCCCACACAACCTGCATTCCCCACACAACCTGCATTTCCCACACAACCTGCATTTCCCACACAACCTGCATTTCCCACACCACCCGTGTTGCCCCCACCACCTCCAGTCGCCGCTTATCCGCCGGTCCAATACAGCAACAATTACAACGCCTACAACAATCAACCACAATATGTACCTTACCCAGTGCAGTATGTTGGCACCGCCATACCCCAAACTGAGGTGTCTACCACGAGGTGAGTAGTTTGGTTCTCTCACTTCCGGCAATCTTATATTTGTGTAATTCAAGAGCGATTTTGTCGGCTTCCCTGCTGCATTCTATCATTCCACCCTTCTCCACGTGATTTGAAAACAAAAGTACTGACATCATCTTCAACAGACCTACGACAGATCTCGGGACTGCCTTCTTTCATTGTGCCTATCCTGGCTGCGGTTTTTTCAGCGAACACCAGTCTGACATTGTTCACCATTGGAAGGTGCACTTCCCACCATGCGAGCCGGCGTATTGCTCCAGCAAGAGCTGTCGACATAAGAAACGACATACAATCGAGCACAGAGAGCGGCTACATGATCATATCGGTAAGATACTTGCAAAGCCGAAATGAGTCGCACCATTTTTTTGAAAGAGGAAGGTGCATTCGGAGGACTCCCACTATCGATCAGTCTATACCATGCCATCACGTACCTGTGCTCATTCTGCTGGCGGTCATGCACGATAGATCTGCGTTGGGTTGTTTGGCATACCTTCTCGGATACTGCTCCTTGTTTAGTACCTCGCTGCGGGCAGTCCTTCGTTATATAGCGTATCCTGGAGTCTGATTATGATCCTCTCTCATCATTGGAACCAATAGCTTGACTGGAAAAATTACGGCTCATGTAAGATGTCGACTGTACAGCAGAGAACCAAAAAGAACGAAACAACAGATCACCGTCAAGTCTCATTCCTAATTGCTTCACTCAATCTCCAACAATCATCTTTATTGCAAAGATAAGCCCAGTAACACTACCGTATAACCCTAACCCTAATCTATGTACCTGCCAAGCCTTGCGTTTCCATCCCACAAGCTTCCCAATATAAAAACCTTTCGTGCGCCTCAGCACAACAAAACTCATATATTATCGAGCTCCGCGGTTCTCCACGCCTGATACCACCAACTCCTCTCAATCTCCGCCAAAATTCCACGCCCATCCCCACCTACCCACATTCCAGCTCACCCAACACAATGCCCCCCACCATCCCCCCATCCCTCTCCCCCTCCGAGCTCTCCTACCTCCACACCTCCCTCTCCCTCACGCCCCCAATCCGGCCCGACGCCCGCTCCCCCACCTCTTTCCGCCCTTTAGTAGCAGAAACAGATCTGCTCCCCGCCGCGAACGGGAGCGCGCGGTTATGTTTCGCTGATGGGACGGAGGCGATTGTCGGGGTGAAGGGGGAGGTGGAGAAGACTACTACTACTACTGGGGTAAGGAGTGGGGGAAGGGAAGGAGGGATGGATGTGATCGATATGGATGTGGATGACGAGGAGGAGGTGGGAGGTGTGGGGAGGGGAGGAGGGGAAGGGAGATGGATTGAGGTGTCGGTGGATATGCCAGGGCAGCGGGACGATGATGCTATGGTGGTGTTTCTTGGGGAAATGATACATGAGGGTCTTGTTGCGGATCAATGCCTGCAAAACAGACTTGTTATCAACGATCGCTGGCATTGGCGGCTTTACATCGACGTGTGTTCTATCCCCCCTCTTCCTACATCTCCCTTTCTCTCCATCCACACGCAATACTAATCACATCTCCATTCCCAAAGATCCTCCTCCTCTCCCCCCCCCTAACCTACCCCCTCCCCCTCCTCTCCCTAACAACCCACCTCGCCCTCCTATCCACCCACCTCCCCGCTCCCGTAAAAACCATAGAAAAAGACGACGACCCCCTCTTCAACGACGACTGGGATGCTGCTGTACCATTATATACCCCTCCCACAACAACAGCCAACACACCAAATCCAATCTCGAACACAAATTCAAACGAAAACGCTACAGGGGCAAGACCGCCTATCACACTCCTAGTCATCAGCATCGGCAGCAACATATTCTTCGACCCATCTCACGCCGAACTCGCCGTCGCGGACGCCGTCGTAGCTGTCACTATTGCTTCCTCTTCTTCCTCTTCCTCTTCCTCCCCCTCACCCAATGAAGCCGAAGAACTAAGCCTCCTAGCCGTCCGAACAATCGATCCCCCCTCCCGACTCTCATCCTCTTCCTCTTCCACTGCAGATGCAGATGCTGGTAGGGAGGAAGAAGGGGTCTGGAAAGCAAGGAAGGGGGGTGTGAGGAGGGATGTGCTGGGGAGGATGATTGGGATGTGTACGGAGCGGGGAGGTGTGGGGGGGGAGGTTTTGAGTGGGTTGGAGGGGTTTACGTAGGGAGTGGGATGGGGGAGCGTAGGGATGGGATTGATGGATTGATGTTCATATGCTGCTATGAATGTGGATGGAACCCATAAGCATGCGTACGGAGGGAGGAGCAATCGATGGGCCCTCCCTATCTCCTCTCATTCGTTGAAGACGAATGTAAACAAAACAAACCCATCCATCTACACGTACACCTACATGCGCCTCTGTATACCTCCCCCACCCCAAATCAAAACAAGCCTCACTCGCAAATTCCTTTCTCAAAACACCCTCAAAACAGGCAAGCCATGCATCTTAGCGTGCCGAATTTGGGATTTTGTGGCGCTGACTGTGGCTTTTGATATCGGAACGCGTCGTCTGCTTTTGGTACAAGAAGGCTGCGAAAATCTCCACCCCATCCCTTAATCATTGCCCCCAGATTCCATTGGAATAGGGATATTGGAATATCGTGGGAAGGGGGGCTCCTTACCCCTGCGTCTGCGTGATGTGGGATCTCATCATCGGAGAATTTTTTGTATGCAGAGCGGAAGGAGTGCATATTTTTTGGGGGAGGGGGGGCGGGTTGCGGTATGGTAGATCGGTGCGTGCGGGCGGGCGGCGGGTGCATTATGCGGGGTTTGGGATCGAGTAGGGTACGTAGCGAGATAACAGGAGGCGCGTAAGCATCAAAGCATGAGTAGCATGAAGAAGTATTGTGGTTGAAAGGGGTGATATGTGATTACAATGCATGCAGGAAAGTATTAGAATATTACATGATTAGAAGATGAATTCCTATTTGTTATTTTATGGTATTTACAAACCCACTCCTCACAGCAGGCAAGCCAATCTCATCTCCATCTTCCACGAGAAAAGGCCAATCCATCCATCCATCCTCCACCATCATCCTCTCTAAAGCGAACAAATATGATACAAGAGCCACCCATCCCTTTTTCCCCGTTCCAATAATTGTTGATGATGACAAGTGAAAAAACAAAGAGATAAGCTGGCAAGTTATCTAGCTGCTGTTTGCATAGATGTTGAGAAGACCGATTGATTGATGACAAGGAAACATCTTGAGCGATGATGCTGATGGTTTGAGCGAGAGTAGATCTGTTGTAGACAGCACTAAAGATTATGATAAGTTTTAATTAACACGCTCGCGTAGCTGGCCTGGTGATAAAAGTCTATAGGGGCCGCTTCTGGGGTATGTGGCGAAGAATAGCAAAGTAAGAGTTCGATTAAATATAATATTCCGTCAGAACTGAGGCAGGCTCGTTAAGTGCCGTTTTCGTGTCGGAAATGATGCGAGACCTGGTTGGCCAGCAAGCAGGCAAGTGATTTGGGGATAAGTCTATGGACAGTGGCAGAGACGCCACAGATGCTGCATGGAGAGCTTGTTTAGTGTACAGTAAACGACGGGAGGCGTTTCCTTCGTAGTGTGGTGTTTGATCTAGTGGTAGACCGAGCCAGCGGCAAAGATGCTGGCTGCGGCGGATGCGGCCCATTCATTCTCTTCATAAGGTGGCGTGGGAAATCTTGAGTTCACTGCCTCCTTGGGCCGTGGCTTGTTAATGTTTAATGGTGAGACTGGTTCTGCCATGATGTGCTGGTCGAATAACATCCCATTCCTCTTGGCCGATGGTGATGGAGTCGGATAAGGGTTAAGCGAGACCATGTTGCTGGTCGCGTTTTGCAATGGCTGCCGTGACATTCTCTTTGAACGATCTGCATCTTCGGCTCTGATCCGTCGGTCCATCCTTCTGGCAGCGGTTGAAGCACTATTCAAAGCTTCGTGGAGCAGCTCGTCCTCTTCATCAGGTGTATCATACATATGGCTTGGATGTGTTGAACGATGAAGTGCTCGCCGTGTCCGGCTTGAGATCGGTGCACCGCTTCCTATGAAGCCGGAGTCCAATGACGGAGAGCTTGCGCTTTTGGAAAGTGATGGATGACGATCTGGAATGCTGTTGACAACCGTGGTCTCGTGTTGCAACTTATGAGAAGAGGGGATTTCGGGAGAAGGTGTTAATGGCTCTGCACCAGGGCGAGCTGATCGGTCGATGTCGTTGAAGCTCTTCTTCAAGACTGTGTCCATACTAGAATCAAGGACCATCGAAGACCGGTTGCTCTGCCACGGCACACAACCTGCATTGGCTTCGACGTCGTCCACGCTAGGTGTTACTGCAGCTGTAGGCTTTCCGGAAAATCTCCGTGCCCGCTTGCGAAGATGCGAAAAGAAACCCTCTTTTTGTTCGCTGGTAGGCGATACGGGCCCTCTTTGACCATTCAAGGCCCTTTCGGCTTCTTGTCGATGGTAGTCGGTGTAATGACTTCCACTTGATTGAACGGATAGCTGCCGACCAATCTTTTTCGACGTTTTATTGTCGGTTGAACTTTGGTTAGCGGCCTGATTGGCAGCGTTGTTTGTTGGGTTGTTGTGTGCTTGTGCATTCACACTATCGGAGAAAGGTGTTATTGGTCGAATAGAAGGCAATATCGGCATGGGAGCAGCATTGGTATTTGTACCATTGGTCCATGTGGCCCGTTTGTTCGCGAATGGTCGATATTTAATTGTAGGTGGGGCAGCGGCTGTTGCGTCAATATGGTAGGTGTTGGCATGAATGGGCGAGGGTCTGGGTGATGCGGTCTGATTTTGAACTGAATGTGCCGGTACTGCTGGTGATGGATCTCGAATGAGAGATCTCCTGAACCATGAAGGTCTGCTCGTATTGACAGAATTGTCGTTCGAATCGCGTGGTGCATTCCCCTCTATGTTTGAGTGTTTCTTCCCAAGGAGGCGATTTGAGCTTGAGCTCTTTGGTCGTAGAGGGTCCACAGCATCGGCGAAATATTCATGCCTCATTGCTTCAGCGGAAGTTGGTCGATTGCGGGGATCCCACATCAAGCACCAGGTGACGAAGTTACTAAGGGCAACCGGCCATTGTGGAGGTCGTAGTATAGTCTCCATGGAGTGGGGAGCCATCTGTAATATATTTAGCCTTAGTACTCAGCATAGAGACTTAGTCATACCTTAGGAAAAGAGAATCCCAATTTTTGTGCCAAGCGGGTACCGTCTCTCCAGTCTCCACCTCCGACTCTATTGCCTGACTTGTCATACCAATTACCGGGAGAGCCCATGATCTCACATACTCTCCAAACCTGATCAACCTCGTTGCCACCAGGGAACAGCGGCTTGAGATTAGCAATCTCTACCGCCATTGCGCCTATAGCCCATATATCAACCGGAGCCGAATATTCTCCAGCGCGGAGAAGCACCTCAGGTGCACGATACCATCTTGTGGAGACGTAGGTTGTATATGGATGTTGGGAATGCGTCTCACGGGCGAGACCGAAATCTGCTATCTTGATGGTATATAGAGGTGGCGTGGCTGGAGGTGTAATAAGTGCAGAGTATCTTCTGATAGCTGTGTTGGGTTCCAGTGCAGCTGATGTTGAGACTAAGATGTTCTCAGGCTTGATGTCCCGGTGGAAAAAGTTGTGATTGTGTATGTGATCAAGACCTGAGAGGATCTGAAACAGGATGCTCTTGACACTACTACCATCCAAGCATCTGTGGTCTCGAGCCTTCATGAGTTGATACAGATTACCATCCATATGTTCCATACATATGTGGAGTTTCTTTGATAAGGGATCCAGGAAGATGTCCAGAGCAGGCACAAGATGAGCGTGGACAGGGAGCGAACGTAGGAAGATGACCTCTCTCAATTCGAGACAAGGTGTAAATGAGTCGAATGTCTTTTTCATTGTCTTGATTGCAACCTGGTAGACTGTTAGAGAAAGAAACCATTGAGCAATCACTCGCGACTTACCAAACTTCCCCGTCGAGCAATATGAGCCCCGGCTGTCCGAACTCGGGCCAAAGCCACGCTCCCGAAACTGCCATCGCCGATCTCCTTGATGAGTTCGAATCTATCCTCGAGGCATACGGATGATAATGGCGCACCCTGTGACGACACTCGAGGGGGATATTCTTGTCCGAAAACCATTGTGACGAGTTTTAATGCTGATTGGGTCAGGAGCTTGTATCTGACTGTGAACAATGACGAAGTTGATTACTTCGTCAAGAGACTTGCTGGATTCGTCGAGGCCAAAAGTTCCAGCTTCTCAATCGCTGTCCAGGTTGCCGTACACCGATTGCTTGCTCAAACAACTCCAAAAGCGCTGTTATCTCCCACCGATAATCTGTCTATCTCAAGAGTGGAGGCACAAAGTACTATTTTGCGTCATAAACGGGCTCGCGTCGTTGTCATTGGGATTAATGAAACCCGAGAACGACAAGGCGTATGACCGGGCTTGTTTCAATGAGTAACGTTCGATTGTTCGACAGCAGGACAGGTGCCTTGTTCTCCCTCAACCAGCAAATTGACAATGGCGTGCTATGAAGGTTACGAAGTGGTGTTGTTGACCACGCGTAGGCCTGAGGAATGTTGCCCTGACACTAATTCCATATGACGATGCCAATTCTCTCCTGCACTCGATCTTGTGTAACTGTACGTCGCGATGTACCAATAGTTGGGAGTGTAGGAAGGAACGAGGAATCCTTTATCTGATCAAGTAGAGATTTTGGAAATCGGAGCTATCTGACAGTAATCTTGGCCCGTGTCAGCGTTGCGGTTCGTGCTAAAGGGTCAGGGAGACGGGACAATCGGCACGTACAGATTAAGAAAGAGTGTTGGGCAATGGAGCGGTGAGATAGATGGTAGAAAGATGGTCAAGGCATGTTGGATGGCGAGAATAGGTTGAGGGGTGAAGATGGGTCGTGCCCATTGAAGGGGAGTTGGGAGTTGAGCAATGGGAGGTGAGCTAGGGCGTGATGTGATGAAACCAGGGCGGTCTCTAATTAGAATCCTTCTTTCGGGCTGGCCCCCGCGAAAAAGCTGCGCGGGAAACGTGGTTACCTCTCCACCACAGCAGGACACTAACTATTGCTAGCCACTGACCTGCCCGATCTTCCACTAACAAACCAAGCTATCGCCTTCTACTGTCTAGAAGCATGCCCAATCCAGTCAGACAGGACAACGCTCGTCGTCCGTGATACGGGCTATGATGAGACATGATAGTGCACGTTGTCTAGACCGGAGCTACCAACTACCTAGAAGTACCTAGCATAACGATTCCACTAGAGTAGAGCTTCCCAAATGTCAAAATTTAGTCCGGTTGCTCCCTTGAACCCTGGAAGCCCCTGAGAGAAAAATGCAATCTCTACACCGTATTTGAGAAAATCAAAGACATTATGTTGGAAAAGGCCTGACCAGATAATGCTCATCATGCGTAGCGGCTACGGTCATGTGCAGTCGGCCAAAAGCATCACAGGGGATAAGTCCCTGCAGACGAGCTGCGCTGATCAGTGAGTGGTCAAGGAGTGAATATATGCTGACGACAACACATTTGTCTCCATTCGTCCTCGCCTACTAGTCTATGTCACTGCGGCTTTTTTCAATAAATACATATATTTTGTCAATTATAATTTTGGCCTTTGACATTCTTTGGGGGAAAATCAGTGGGGGGCCATAAGGAATTGGCAGGCCTTTTCTCCTTTTCATTTGACTGCCGGCCGAGGGCCGATCCGGAAATCTGCTTCCCTGGTGGTCTTGGTGGTCCGGCGCGCACCATGGACGTACACCGTATGCTAATCACAAAACAAGAAAGATACCCTGTCCCTGGCCAAAATGTTGCTCATCTTGGCAGCAATAGCAGCAGAGCTAATGCATCCTTGTGAGATTGTCTGTTCCTGACTATCCAATTGGCGGGTCCTGCATTGGCGTACGGGAGAGGGAGCTTATTGGCCCAAAGTCATGTCAAAGAAACGGCCTCTCGGGGGTAGTGTCCCGCTGAATCTTATTCCCCTGTCCCCTGGGAGCCACCACATGAGCCCCAGCGATCGTCAGGGAGCCTCATTCCCAGGGTCCTCCCATCATTAGGTACATAGAAAGTATCAGTATCTGTGACAGTCAGCAATTACTGATCATTTTGGTTGCTGCTGTCAACATTCACGGCCCTTGCCTTAATGCCGTCATGAGCCTGAGGAGCGGTCGGTGTTCGCCTCAATAAGACTCTTTCTCCGCTGCTTCGGTCCATTTGCCAGTCTGGCGTGCATAAGCTTGCCAATGTGTCTGTGCCCAAAGGGTCACGGCAATCTCTACAAAACGCGGGGCAATGTTCGAGAGCTCGTGAATGACGAGCTTTGACCACAGCTATCACGATACGGATTGGTACAGTGATGAGAAGGGTATGATTGGAGGTACCATAATGGCGGTAGGCAACATTAAGCTATCGGTGCAGCCACAATACGGTCACACTGAGATGACTGTTCGTACTCGAAGATATCCGAACTGAAACATGCAAGCACTTGCCATTTTGAAGTCTGAGCGGTGAAATTGCAGTACATTTCCCTCGACAGTGAACTGCTGTGGAGGAACGTGAACGATATCACGAGAAACAAGCCAATTACTCCATCCGATGGCATCCTCTCTGACGGGTACACGCGTGTTTCCTGCGAGACATCATCCGGACGCGTGCATATTTCTGATCGTGCTGCGGCTCGCAGTGGTGTCTGTCATAACCTCCATTTGGCCAAGAATCGAAATTGCTCGAACCGATGCTTTGATGTACAATAAGATGATTCTTACTATGAGTGAAGAATTATGCTAATGGTCCTCTTATGTGGTAGGTTGGAGTGATGAAGCATGTAGTGAAGTGAATGTGTGCCGGAGTGAAACCAAACATTGAACATGGAAATCTTCCTTCTTAAATCATCACTTTCCGCCATCCTCTCTACCCTTTCCATCCTCCGTCATCCTTTCCTTTTCAAATCCACTGGCCCTCACCAGCAGGGGAAATCACAACACTCTTACTCTGCCCCCGGTTGACTTGGATCACAAGCAACAAACGGTAAGATTGACACTTTGATCACATCAAGTTTCGCCTCACGAGCCTCAACACACGTCTCAGGGAGTCACCGCCCCCAATCAATTCCACCATGCCTTCCTCTAGTCGTTCCAAGCAGAAGCTCAAGCCTGCTTTCAGTGGGGGATGGACCCCTCAGCAAAAGGCTATGTGAGTGTACCGGGCCATCATCACCGGCTCTCATCAGTAGACAAGAGCACAAGCTGACTCTACATATTCAGGATGGAGGCTGTCGTTCTCCCCAAGCAGTAAGGCTACTTGAATCTACAACCTTTCATGACACTTGTCACTTACGTTGAACGCTCAGACTACGCTGCTACGAATGTAGCAAGCTCAGCCACGTCTCCGGTTTTTCCGAAAAACAGTTGAAAGACCTCCGCTATGGCATTATTACTCGCCAAGTCAACGCAGCGAAACTTGGTGAAGAGGCCTGGCTTCGCTGTCGCAAATGTACGGGCGTGCAGTCAATGGAATTGGAATGCATGTTGTGCGAAGAAGTCAAAGGTTACGATGATTTTGCCAAAAATCAGCGTAAGAATCCGGACCGTGCGGTGAGTGCAGCGTCAATATCGCGGTTCTCGTTATCAAAGACACTAAGTTAGTCACTAGACATGCAAGATATGTTCTTGGAATATCGAACATGAAACAATCATTGAAACCACAGCTGCTGATGCCTTTGCGAAAAGAAAAACTGGCGACGACGAAGAGTATGCTGAAGAAGACGGTAGTGTAGGGTATAGTAATGCTTACGATGATGTAAGCTACGTTTCTCTGTCCACGCTGTCCGACAATATAGTCACTGATGTTGATTGTAGTCTGATGAGGGGGAGAGCGAGGCAGGTGGAGCACCGTTGTCGAACTACGGACTCAGCGCTGCAAACTTGAAGAGTCACGACATGTCTACACGTGGACAGAGCTCTCAACCTTCTGGTAGCATGTCATCGAACACAATGTCAGATGCCAAACCGAGAAATATGCCTGAATGGCGAGCCATGAGCAAGAAACATGGAGGGAGTGTTGCAGACTCCACTTCTGGTGCACAGTTCACAGGCTATGACCCAGCAGGAGGGTCACACCAGAAGGTTCGTGCTCCTTCAACAGTGACCAGCGACGACTCCGAAGAGACTGCAACTGCAGACCATAGCTATGATCATAGCTACGACTATAAAGCTGAAGTGAGTACCTTGGATCGTCTCTATGCAGACAGGGACTAAGCAACGAGGCAGAAACAAGCACGCTCCAAATTTGCAAAGGTGCCTGGTTGGGGTAGATACGTACCTAAACCCGAGGTAAAGTCTGGTCGAATCTTACCACGAAGACACAACAGTGACGATGAGACCGATGAAGAATACTTCACCATCTAGGGTCTGGGTCAAGCTCTCCTTCCTGGAGGGTCTTTATGGAGCGTGGCAGTGTTCCGACATGGCGATTTAGAGTGTCACAGGAGGATGGTGGTGGAGCGTGATGTTGTGCTGGAAGAGGTTGGTTCAATTCATGATCGGCGGCCAGTTGATTTACTTACAGGGAAGATGCTCTACAATATTCCCCACAAACACAAAGCAGATCTACTGAAACTACCCAAACCAATAAATTGAATCCATTTATTCTATATTGATGACATATCCTCTCCGCATGTGCAGTTAAATCATCCAACCCCACAGAATAGCAGACTCGGCAATTGTATCAGATCCCTTTCGTAGGAGTGTTTCATGCGAAGAAGCGCAGTAGGAGGCCGGAGCTGAAACGCTGCTGGGGGCAGCGTGGCGCAGCATAGAGCTACGTAAACCCCGGTGAGGAGGCACAAAAGGGCCTGGAGGCGCACCCGCCCAAAGGAATTGCCTGAGACGCTATATCCAAGTTTCCAACGTTGCTAGTAAATTGTCACACACAGGATTTTCGGCCATTGATTATGGCTCCTTCAAACCGCTCTGCGACTTCTTTGTCCCTTGTTTCCATGTTGCGGACCACATGAGACTCAATCGGAACCATGCGTCGCACAGTGCGGATAGAAGTGATACTCGACTGTAGCAGTTTGACGTAGAGGGGCCTCATCCGATGTACTGCGTACGCACTTTATAGAGGTGTAGGAGTAACATGGTGTACTCTGTGCCGGTATCATCGTTGATAGAAGAGTGGAATCTGGTGTACGGCTGTTGTTGGAGTATGCCGTGTAGGGATGTGTAAGCGAGATGATCAGCCGACCGATAGGCTGTTATTAGGCATTTTAGATGCGTCATCGGCCATTTGGGTGGGTGGTGGGTGGGTAGTGGGTGGGTAGTGGGTAGGGGAAGATTACCCAAGCTCCTTCTCTGGTAGAAACGGGGCGCAAGCGAGAGGCTGGCAGGCTGCAGCGGGTTCGTAGCAGGATTATCCAGCTGCGCTTTTTGGGCTTGTTTACTTTCGTACTTGAGTTGATCGACAGCACCAAGGTCAAATTCCAGCCCAATCCTTACGCTTCCATCACCTGCTTCAGATATTGCTGATACCGCTGATACCCTTTCCAACCCACGTTTCACCCCGGAATAGAGTGGCTTTAGATCGCGGGACTACATCATTGTTTTGAGACTTTACGATTCCTCCCACTATCGACTCCATCCAAACCATCGCGCCAATCTAGGTATCCAAAGGATTCAAAGGACCACTATTGTTGATTTGACATTTGACACCTATCCTAACACTCACTACTGCAAGTCATGCGAACTCTGCTATAGCCCTCCTACACCTCCCACAACCACCTCACCAAAACAATCAGACCATCACAACATCCAGCCTGACAATAACTGTTGCGCCGGCGGTGCCGTGCAAGGTAAGAATGGCTTACGACCACTCCAGCATTCATTATACCGACCCCGGCACACAGGTACCCCCTCACAACAACCTCTTCGATTCCCAAACGTACAGACAGGGCGAGCGTTCAGATGTACATCAAGGATCGACAATGTCTGACCCAAATCGATATGCCCCACCCAATAAAGTGGATGAGGCTGTTACTTCAGCATTCGACCGTGCTGGTGCGGAGACCCAAAATTACGCTTCACCAGAATTGATCGCCCAGATAACGCAAAACGTTATTAAACAACTACAGTCGTCAGGACTCGATGGAACAACACCCGCGCCCCCGCAATCCCACTTCTCTACTCCACCACCACCACCAATCCAGCAGCCTGTGCCCCTCTCACCATCCACAGCTTCTGGAGCCTCAACAAATATGCCGAACAGAGTCTACACACCGCCTTCACCGCAGAAACATCCGGACTACCCTCTACATCCTTCACCAGAGTCACACACGCGATATATGCCGGACGGCCTACAAAGCCCTACCCAGTCCAGAGCAGCCCAATCTCAATTCAGCCCGCCTAGGAGATCCTCTTCACCTCAAAGCCAAGCAAGTGACGCAGCGGCCGAAAAGCCTGTTCGACCGAAGGGTCCTTCAAGACTTTCGACGAGTAAGGAGGAAACTACACTGGAGAGGATATGGGGCCCATTGTTCGACGAGGAGGGGAACTCCACCGTCAGGCTTTCTCAGTTCCTACGTGGCCTGGCAGTACATATTGTATGTGTAATCACGTTATATCATTATCGGCTATCGCTTATCAGGATGACAGATCGAAGACTATGAGCCACGGAACAGCATTGTGATAACGCCAAACAAAATGCAGAAATACTATGAAGAAGTTAAGCTCGCTAATGAGCTATATCCATGGTCAAGTGAGTCTTCAACTCTACAGATTTGAGTCTTCTGGAGCTGACATTTGCATTAGTCATCTTCGACGACGAGCGCTCCTCAATCTCGCGGATGTATCGAGATCTGGCTTGTCAGCACCATCTCGTCCAGGACAAATTTGACGAAAGACCAGATATACCAGGGCTTACGCCGGTGGGCTTCGAAAGATGGGTCACACTGCTCATTCAAGCACATCCTGAAGAGGAATTCGAAAGACTTCAGAAAGCCGTGTTGGAAATGCCAATCAGCAACCCGGACGATAAGAAGGAGCGATTTCCCAAGGAGATATCACGAAGACTCTTTCCAGGACACGGTGACGACAAAGTTCGCGATCGAATCGAAGAGTCTATACAAGAGCATGCAGCTGTTGAAATTCCCCGTCGCACAAGTAAGGAAGAACCGAAACCTCAACCAGACTCCCACACACCTAGATCCAGCGTTTCCGAACCACCACCCTATGTCCCACAGAATCACCGCCCAAGTGTCAGCTTCGATGTACCCTCGACCACCAACAATTCAACCTCTACTTATGTCCCTTCACATCTCGAACGAGAACGAAAACCTTACTCTAATATCCCTGCTGAGTGTGCCATTGACGACACAAATCCTCCTATGGTTCCACCCGCAGCAAACCCGATAGAGCGGGAGAGAAAGCCTTACAGCGCTATGCCTGGTGGCGGCAAACAATACGAAGATGAAAATAAGAGAGACAACACAAGATCTCGCTCGGATTCCTCCGCCCCCAAACCAAGCCGCGCCGACTCCACCGCACGCACTCGCCCGGTCATTGTCCCTCAATCCCGTCCAATGGAGATTCCCAAGTCAGATATCCCAAAGCCTCACCGCGCCCCAAGCAATGCCGGTCGTCGTAGACGCAGCCCATCATTTAGTCGCGGCAGCACTAGCTTCCGACAGTCAGATAGCGACCTAGGCCGGTATCCACCCAGCTCTTACCAACCTCCTTCATCTTTACCTCCAAATGGCCCACCTCCGTTCGAAGGCATCTACGATGAAGCAGATACCCGACGTCATTTCGAAAAAAATGCTCGGGAGCGTGTGGAGCGGGAGAGGGCACGAAAACAGGCCGAGGATGACTCGAGAATGTACGGCGAGAGTCCGAGGAGATATGACCGTGCGGGCCTTGATGACAGACCACCACCGCGACGAAATGATTACCAAAATGAAGAAGACTATTACAAGGCTGGTGGCAGAACTGGGTCCAGTGGCTATGAAAACTTTCAGCCTTATGGCGGCGGACCTATCTACCGATGATAAAGGCCGTGAAAGCTCAATCCACAATAAGTGAAAGGCGCATTTCCGGGAGTACTTTGAACCGTACCTGGGTGGATGTCTCCACCAACGATACGTAGAGAACATATCTCTGAACTCCTTACACGACGGCGAGACTACAGTGTGCGATACAGATTGCTTGCAAACGCTAATACGAAGAAGGATGGAGATAGCATGTCAGAAAGGAGAGGTTGTAATTGCTGCCCCCCCGGGCGTTGCTTCATTTGTAGGACAGTCATTCATTGGGGTTTCATTTCACAACAAGCGTTTAGCATTTTTTTCTTTTCTATCTTATGTTTACCTTTTCTTTTTTTTCACAGAGATACCATGAATTATTACTGTAAGCTATACTATGTTCGTTTGGGAAGGTGTGTGAGGTGTGTGTAGTGTAGTGTGAGACGCTGGTAGTCTGTCGTGTCTGTTTTGAGCCACTTAGGTATACCTACGGCATTAAACTACCTTTGCAATATAGATGTCGTCCCCAGTTTTTCTATCCTTATGCCCTACCTATGTAGGTAGACACGTGCGATTGAATTCGGAGATCTCCTGATTAGAATGTGCAGGCGAGGCTGACATGCCGATCCCATCAAAATGAGGCGTGCGTCTACCATGCGGGTAAGATCTTCCTTCCTCTTCAAGATCCTTCCTTCACTCCCGCGACTACATACATACACAATCCTCGCACATTCACCCATTCCCCATTCAGCATTTCTCGAGCGCCTTGTTATGCACTCACCTACCACTCTTCCCGCTATTTCTTCCTCAATATCGACCGGTGACGACCACGTGCAACGCAAGGATCCTATTCTATATTGAGGATTTGCTTACATAGAACCAATCATCCAGTGGACCCGACTCGCTCAAAATCACCCTCCACCATTTTCAGCCGCAAAAACGACAAGTGATGACGAGCATACATCATCTGCACTAACAGACATTCCTGCAGCCTTACAACCTCACGCCCGACTCCCTTCACCACCTATCCCAGAACCCCAATAAAATTCCCCCAAAAGGGAATAGCAACACCAACTAATGATCAAACCTGTGGTGCACTTCCATCATCCCACCTTTCCATCTTAGGTTACCGACAGGAACCCTCTACGCCCGACTTGCTAAGTACGACTCACACAGGGAGAGAATGATAGCGATAAGTACACTGGAAGACCTGATAGCGGGGTGGAGTAATACCCTTGTGACAGATGCAAGGCATGACAACACGAACCGAGAGCTGCCGATTGGTGGAAGGGGCTGAAGGCTGAGACCACACCAGCATATGGTAATGTAGAATGTAATATCTGACCTCCCTCATGAAGGTGGGGTGGGGTAAACCTCGCGATGGATGCGAGGAAGGCATGATTACACGAACCCTTACCACCAATCGGCAGCTCTCGGTTTAGAAGGCTGAGACCAACATGCATATGTAGGGAGGTATGGCTGCACCTTTCGTGTGAGATATCTGACACGTCCGGGTTCGAGGTTCTCGGATGATTGGCTTTGCAGTAGGATCATTAGGGTAGGAAGGAGGCCATGTGCTTCGCCCAGCTAGAGTGTGTGCAGACGACGCTCGAGTTAGATCTTACTATGCGTCTCTCGGAAGAGTATTGTGCCGAATGCCGAAGCTGCAGCGTTAGGAAAAATACACTAGCGTGCAGTGATCCATGATTTGGTAACCTGTTCGTTCTCTGGACTAAGTCTGAGAATTCATGCTCAAAGCTGTCCCACGGTGCAGAGCCAGCTGGGTTACCTTTTGCAAGCCTACTACCTACGTAGATGTGCGAAGAAGGACCAATCAGGGGTGAACTTAGATTGAACTGTTTTCTATAATGGTTTCTTCTGGCGGCGATGCTCTAGAAAACATGTAAATATATATAATTATAGACGACTATAATATTTCTAATCAATAAAAGATTGTGCAGTACCCTTCCTTTCGGCCCAGGGAGCACTAGGAGCGCCAAGTGGATACTATATCTTCCCCGGGAGCCCCTAGCGGCCCCTAAGTGGTCCGACCTAAGGTTATCCTATAAGGCCCTGTGCGATTCTTAGGGGCCGGGCGTAAATCTACAGGGCGCTCTATCTGCTCTATCCACCCCGTATCCACCACCCCCTGTCCAATTCTATCATCCCGAGCTTTCCCCCCCATCCATCCAACTACTAAGAAATAAAGAACAAAGCCAATTCAATCAGAATTCAGATATATTTAGACCATCAAAACGTTAATGTTACTGTTAAATAGATATTACTATAAACAGGTACAGCTACCCATTAGAAAATTGTCTTAAGTGAGTGGACTTTCAAAGCCGTTAAGTGACTACCTAAGAGAAGCTATGTTCGAAGTCAGCATATGACTCGACGATGATGCCAGCTAGGACCTATTTGCGGATGAAAATTATTGGAACATGAAATCTTTCAAAAACAGCACCACGCTGAAGCATCAAACTATCACTGATAGATTCGTACGCTCGCCTAAACTTCCCTGTCGCCAGACGATCTCAGAGCATTTGACCGCACGAGTCATCAAGCTCCAAGAAGCATCTCGAAAAGCCCATCATAAAGCCTTTTCTTTCCGTCGCTCTTCGATTGATTTATCTAAACTGAGCGAGCACGCTTTTACAGCGCCTCGAGCCGTACGCGCAAGTCGACGCGAAGCAACAGAGCGTGCGGCTCTGCGGCAGGGGGTAATTGTGCATATGGTCGCTATTGAGCATGCCTATTGAATATTAAATGTGGGCTTGGCTTTTCTGATGCCTGAGCGGCGATGGCGGAAGGCAGATGGAGGCTATGCGCAGTAGTAAGGTAATAGCACGCGCTGTCTATTGGTGTCGATCATGTAAAAAGGGTAGTTCTGAGTACTAAAGTAGGTGGGGAGCGTCTTGTTGGTGCGTTATACTGGCGGTTGAGTGATCTATTTTGTATCAATTGGGAGAAATTTCAAAACTTTCTACCTAGTATGGCCCTGAGCCATTTTGGCCAAAATATTTTCATGCTCCTTCCTCGACAGATATTCGAACTTTCAATGAATCACTGGAAGCATTCAGAATCATTCTGCTGCAAAAGATATTTGTCTGGAAGCACCACACCACAAAATTCGGATGCTTTTCGAAGATCGTTGGTGGCGTCACGCTGAGCGACTCGAATCGTCCCAATGTCTTTTCAGTGTCTTATTGAGAAGTAGGGTGGTCTTCAGAGATTGATGGCCATTTATGAGTACAGAGGGTGGACTCTCCCAGAAGAATACAGCAGGGGTGTATGTGAAGACTGTGTCAATGGAACGATTCGCAGTCTTCTGGTCAAGGACACTACTGTGCGTAACGAGGCCGCCGCAATTTCGTTCCTGACGAAGCAGCCTATGTTTTACCCTTAAGCGTCACCAATGTAGCCCAAGCCCAGTCCAACGCGAAGCTGATGGCGATCGCTGAGATTGCAACGAACCGCCATATAAGGATACACTGCACGTTACCGTCTTCGAATTTGTTGAAAGCCGGAAACCTAGTAGCGGCATTTGACAAAGAAATGGCTGGGATGACAAGTGGACACCATAGACCGCTGAGCAACTCCGGTAGTTTCCATGTTAGATGGTTCAACGACGTCTAGCTAACTGCATGAGACCAAGCAATCAAGCACAAGAAGACACAACTATGCCAGATCTTCGCGACAATTAAGGTATGCTGGAGTCTTAAGCATGACTACCCTGCCAGTCCGCCATAACCTTAGTCACATCGGCCATTATGGGACCTTTAGCGAGATTTATTAGAAAGGGATGCAAGATTCAACCAATGCTGGCACTCTATGCAATTTGAGGAGCACTTCAATGGGCATTCTCCACTTCAGAGACACAAATCTTCATCTTCAGTATTCTTTGCTTCGGAGAGAATACAGGAACAGACGGAGGCTGCTGAGTATGGGTCTTTTTGATCGCATCAATTTGAACAAGCCCGGCAAAATTGCTTTACGAGGCTCAAAGACACAACAATATTCATCAAATGGTCACTATGGGATCGGACGTCTGAGAAAAAGTTGGGCAGCACATCTGCGCAGCTATTCTATTCGAAGCTAGTATCAGCTCCTTTATCATTAAGAGATCATACCTGTTGAGCCAACATGCATCTCGGAGAGGATACAGCGATACCCATAACCACATCACCTTTTCTTCGGCACGATTTCCTCACCAAGCGGCGTTGCCGGCGCTCGATAATACGAAGCGTTGCAGGACAGGCTCTACGACTCGGAGAACATGACAGAGAATAATTGCAGTACCTCTGCACAACTATCATTTCAACACCAAAAACACTTCAGCACGACTATCGCTCCAATTTCAACATTTCTTTAACACAACTATACTTCAACACCAATATTACTCTAACACGACTAATACTTTAACACTCCGAGTACTTCCATACGATTATACCAAAGCCTTGGGAGCGGGCAGCCCCCCTTATCTAACCTTTGACGACGGATAGGGGGGCTGCAGTCTACACAGAGCTTTGTGTATTCCTGAATTATCGAGCCACTACAATCAACTAAGTACAAATAGCCTAGAATATGGAGATGCTCATTCTCAGCTTTCGCAAGGCTGCGTCTTCACCTTTCCAGGATCCACTTCACGAGACCCTGGATGCAAAACCACCCTTGCCAGAAGATCGATCTATCGCCGCCTATTTAGCTTACTTCATGCGTCGTTCATCCCATACCGACGAGACCAGCGCTCCTCCAGATCACTCACGTCTGGAATTTTGATCACTACGTCTACGTCTACGACGGCTCCTCTCCTAGTCACCCCCCAAGGAACAGGATGTCAAGCACCCTAGCGAAATGCGAAGCTACACAAAGCAATGCTGCCGTCTAGCGGACCTCCAACATCCCACAATCCCTCCGAAACCAAATGACCGATAGAGTCCTGACCAAGACCACCAACCGCATCAGTATTTGCACCAAAGCATTCCAAGTTTCACCTCCAGCTCGTCCTCTGCGAGAACATGATCAAGCCTTACAACTACACTATTTTCGCACATCTTCCCCAACGGCCTCCCACACTCAAATATCAAGGACAGTGACTCCGCTCGGAAGGCGCGGGTGTCACTTCGATGAGCTTGCAGATTAGGAAATGAATGGGGGAATAGTTCCGATGCCGTCTTCAATCAAGCGACCCCGGTTCCAATTCTCGACTTGCCCTGCATCACGATAATCGGACCTAGTCACACCGTCACAACTCCGCACCACCTCATCGCCGTCACGAAGCCTGAAGTGGAGGGGAAATCACTTATGAGAATACGCGGGGCTACATGACGAGGCTGCCGATCAGGACATAAATCCATGTCTAGTCCAGGTCTCCTTGCTATGGCAGAGATCTTCTGAACAAAACCTACACTTTCAATCAAGGAGAGATAGACAGCCGTTATCCAACCAGCCTACCACTGGACCTCTCCTCGAAGATCATCATTGCGAATCAGTGTCATGCTAGCTAAGCTCAGTCAATGTATATGTTAAGAAAGCCGAGAACACGGAATGCCAATTCCAGCTCTGCCCGCCTAGCACGCTGCAGCTCGAATTCTAAAACGCAGTTCCTGCACGCCATAACAACGCCTTGCAACCGAACGCCTTTAGAAAAATAGCTGGAACACGAAGCCATTCCCAAAATGAGAAACCTTCAACTCCTTGGCCCATTCCCGCTCGCTACAACAACGCTCCCAAAACCACGCGTACAGAAATCCCATCATCCCTCATCATCATCATCCACATCATCAAAGTTCATTACCCCATCCACCCCCATCCCACCCCCTCCCCCCCTCTTCTCTCAACCCCCAGCTCATCCAACCACTCACCCCCTCGGACTCCCCGGCGGCGCAAAAGTCCCCGCCCTACTCCGATGCCAACCCTTTGAAATCCTAATATTCCTCAATTCCTCGGGATCACTCTGATTTTCCATCTCCGTACAACTCCAACCCTCATCCCCATTATCATCTACCAGCGATGATGCCGGTGGTGGTAGCAATGTAGGCGGAGGAGGAGGAGGGGTACCAAGCAAATTCCCCACGTCGTACAAACGATGGAATTTGGTAACTCTGCTACCGCTGAGCTGCTTCCTGGGCCCGCATCGTAGCGATCGAATGGGTGTGGTGGTGACGACAGGAGTGCATTCGCTGCCGCGGGGCCAGGTACCAGTGTTGTATATTGTTGTTGGTTGAGATACAATAGAGGGGCGAGTGCGCAGCCAAGTCAGAGTATCCGTACATTTGAACATTCTAGCGAGAAGGGGCGGGAGGACGGGCATGCAGGCGCTGACGATGCCGAGGCAGGGTTCGAGACAGCCCCAGATGGTGGCGGGGAGGAGGCTGTAGGAGAGGTCGCTGAAAGAGAGGTGGAGGAGGGAGAGGATGCGGAGGATGGTTATGATGCAGACGCTGTGGGAAAAAGGATTGGGTGCGTTAGATAGGTTGCTAGATGAATTTATGGTCGTTATGTGTCCGCTCTTCTTCGCATACGCAATGAAGAAAATGGATACTTACACGACGCCCATACTGAAAACGCCCATGACTGCTATTCTCTTGGATAAAGGCATCTGGAGTGTCCACAGGAGGGGCATTGGTAGGCCAAGCACAACGACGTCTAAGATTAGATTTATAACGGAAGCGCTGAGACAGACGGCAGATACGTTTAGACAGGTACGATTCACGTTGCCTTGCTGGTCCCATAGATATGCTCCTGGAGAGCAAAGCAGAAGGATGGGAACGATGGTGCCGCCCCAGTAGCTGATTGTTAGAGCCATTACGCCGTAGACGATGTAGCGGAAGTCTTTGTTAGGGAATATGCGGAGGTAGAGATGCATGATTGATAATTTGACACAGGAGTTGGCGGAGATGCGGAGAGTTTCTGCTGCGACGATGGTCTGGAATTTGGAATAAGCTTGCTTCATGAATGAATTGAGCAATGTGACGGGTTTGAATACCTTACTCAAGGCTGAGATCTCTGATGGTGTTAAGCTTGCAGTATGATTTCCTATCTTACCCAATAGGATAGCTTCAAGTTTGAGATTAGCAGGCATAGTGCACTGAAAGATTCATGATTGTACTGACATAAGATGACTGTGACACAATCGCCCACAGCGAAAACCTTGCGCTATGTGAGCATTGACTCTAAATAAAACGTTGATATCTTCCTACCCATGCAGCAAGTATGGCATAGTCGTTGAAACACAAATGGCAGCCTTTGATTCTCCTAGCCAATAACCGTAAAGCGACGGCGCCGGACGCCAGTGCGAAGCAACTAGCACTAATGACGAGTAGCTTAATTGCACGAGCATTGATATTGCGGACATCTGGTATTGTAGAAGTGTCATTCATCTTGAATTGGACGGTGAATTTAGCTTCTGGATACTCCGAAGGTCAAAGCTTCTTATAAGATAAAGGCTGAGAGCTTAGTTGAGGGGTGCTCTCCAACGTGCTTTAATCTTTCCTAGAAAGCTTACCCAAGGGCAACGTTCTGTCATATTCAATGGCTCTTATCGTCCAGTGCCGGGCTACTTCGGTGACTTCGATTCGAACTATGCTCAACCTTCATGTTGCCATCATCCGTCGATACCGTAATGACGTCCAATCATCGTCGAGCATACCGTGGGATGAAGTCACATCACCGACTAGTCTCTTCGCTTTGCCATTGCTCCAGGTCTTTGGTTGACAAGGCGTCAAGATTGCAGAAGATCCCAAGGTTCGAAAGGATCTGTTTCAACGGCCCGCTGTGGACATACTGATCGGCCCAATCCCTTGGAGGCCCAGCCAAGTCTCTTGCACGAATCTTTGCAAGATATCTGGCAGGATCTCCTCGCAGCTAGTACCAATCTCGTAAAGATGCTGACAGCATTCATCAATTAAGGCAACCGCGACAGCAACTGGCTATCCGGCGTTGGGGCCGAAGTATACTTCATAATGGCTGCCTAGGCTAGTAGAGGATCTACACATGCATAGACCGGCCTGCACGTACCGTAAAGACGTCCATCGTTTCCCAATTGAGTCATTCAAATCCAGTCACCATCGATCTTCGCTTGTATCCCACCACCGATATAGGACGCCATGAATCCAACGCGGACTGTGTTATGCAGGTCGTCAGTATATTTTTATACGGCATTTTCCCGAAGAAGCCGCCGCTAACATTCTATGCGCACGCATTAGAATTTGTACCTTGCCCGATGAACACGGTAGCAAGGCACCCCCAATAATTCTACGCGATCTTCTCCCCGCATCTTGTTTCAAAAACAAAGTTGAGGGTATAGCCGACCCAAAGATAGACCGGGTTTGGGTGGATGCCAGAAGCTTGAAGTCATTCTGTTCGTCAGGATACCGCAGTATACACCGATGTATGCCATCAACAACGCGGATCGTCCAGTCCCGGAGTGAACCGCTTTAATCCATCCGCACAGACCATATCTCTAATGCAAGGCATCATATTCTCCGAATGCCTACGGATTGGCGGCCGGCCGGAGAGACAGCTGCCTGTGGTCACGGCAGCAGTACGCCTACCCTACTACCGCGAATGGGGAGCGAAGTAGCCATCCCGCGATATGCATGGTACTTATAAGCTTCCACAGATTGATCAAGGCCCCAGGTACGTGC
The DNA here is from genome assembly GCA_000482085.2 of Cladonia metacorallifera KoLRI002260. Lineage (NCBI taxonomy): Eukaryota > Fungi > Ascomycota > Lecanoromycetes > Lecanorales > Cladoniaceae > Cladonia > Cladonia metacorallifera. The sequence continues at coordinate 1,398,112 of KI911129.1, forward strand.
ATGTCGGTGTACGGACATCCTAAAACCTGAAACGCAAGCCTTAGCTATGACCAGATCTAATGGCGTAATCAGCGAATGCACTATCTCTCTATCAAAATCGTGTCTGGAATGAGTGAATGTGTTTGTCATAATAACTAAGAGGTATGGAGAGATGCAAGTGATGCCTCAAGGCTCGACGGCAATGATACGTCGTTTGAGACTCTGGCCAGCATCACAGAAAGTTCGGCTTAGTCCTATTGAGACCTGTTTGGATTTGGCTTAAGGGCAAAGTTAGTACGTAAGAGAGTGGACGATAAGTTATGCATATGAGTAGCTACCAGTTGATCCACTGATTGACGAGGCTGCCCAATATCTGCGTTAAAGGGCCAGTGAGTTGCTGAAAAAGGCCTTCAATGCTTAGTAAAGGTTTTGTACCACACTCCTGTTGGGTAACAAGCCCTGTGGTTAATGTATTTGCTGCTCAGCAAATATGCTATATTCCAAATTGCTTGCATTGGTTCCCTCTCCACATGCATGGTTTCGGCCTCATTCTTGTAGTTGAATTTGCTCGTAGGTACCTTCGCCAGCCGGTCGACGTCAAAAATGACCATGATCGAAAATGAACCTTTCCATCGGCCATTTGGTGAGCGAAAGATACCTGGTCTGATCTTCAGCAGTCCACGATTAAGAATTCATAAATTCCTTCTTGGAGTAACCGGTTCTACATGTCTAGAGCTAGCACAATCGAAGTGGAGAGGGAAGTGTCGACCCAACTAAAACGAGATTGACTGCGATTTCGGTTCTCGTATGGACCCAGGTCTACTGAGTCCATAAGAAAGGACATTGTAAAGGACTCATTATCGAAGCTGTTGCAAAAATTGGGGTGCCGGATTGAGAACAGCAGCCACCAGCAAGGTAATCTACTTAGTAATGAAATTATCAAAGAGAGATCTTACAACGGCTTGCCTTGGCTGTTGCATAACAGCACTAAAGCTTAGCATGACGAATTTCTGCTGCGTTTTACTCGGCATGGTGACCCCACACAGTCCCAAACAAGAAGTACTTATCGTTCAGGCCAGCAGCTTTCAAGGCATCATAGATTTCTCGATGGCGATTTTTAGCCGCGCAGATCAGAGGGGTATCAGAATCGTCGTTCTTCACGTCAAGCTGCGCACCATGTACGATAAGTTTTTGTAAAAGGCCTATATCGCCATAGCAGGCAGCACATATGATCAAGGGTGAATGCGGGGCACTCGGGTGCCGAAGATTAGGGTCTAAGCCAAAGTCAAGAAGCAGCTTGAGAACTTCGACATCGCGCTCACGCCATCTGTTGGGTTGGGCATGGAGAGTCTTTATCCAGCTGGCCATTTGTTGTCGATGTGACTCTTCCATCGGGACGAGTTTCGTGAGGATGATTTCAATGACTCGCATCGAACCGCTTTGCAAGGCAATTTGCAGATTTGGTTTAGCTCCTTTCTCCAGGAGCTCTGCGACAAGGAGTTCGCTACCAGCAGTCTGTCGCTGAACAACCACATCAAGCAGTGTTGATGTCCCTTGGCCTTGGTGACGCGGATTTTGGAATTCGAGATTGGGATCAAGGTCATGCTTCAGTAGGACACGCAAGACTTCGCAACTGCGGTCGCTCCACTTCCTGTCCTGTACCGAGGAATTAGCTGCCCATGACCGCATTTGCTCCCGGTGTTCATCGCGCAATGGAGAGAGCGTGGCAATGACCAGTTCCAATACCTCTGGTGAAGCATTGACCAAAGCCACAGTGAACAGAGGCTGGCCTTGGCCACTTTTTGTGTTCAAATCAGACCCTGCCTCTAGAAGATCCAGCACAATAGCTTTGGCTTGAAATTTTGTTGACGTCAATGCTAGGGCTAGTGCAGTATCACCGTTGTCGTCCATGCACTGAACACTGGCTCCCTTATCGAGAGCGAGGCGGACACCAAGATGTCTACCCTCGACAGCTTCTTGCAGCAGGAGTGTCCTGCCATTAGGACCGATACGGTACTCAACATCTGCACCAGCATTCAGGACTTGCTCCATTCGCTCCAGTGGGACCGTAGTACGTAGCTCTTTGAGGGCGGCATTGGGGCTGCCTAGCAAGCAGATAGCGGACGAAATGTCTCCAACGTGTAGGCACCATTCAAGTGGCGTTCTAGTCCACTCTGTCAGCTCAACGCATGGAAGATGATGTAGAAGGGGCCGCATACCGGCTGTTCAGTGGCGGGGGCTTCTTATTTGTACCTGTAAATAGGCGCTTGCGATTCAATCCATGGTCCCTGACCTTCTCCATAGCAGCCTGATAGAGCTGGAGTGCTGAGTCCAGATCTTGACGTTGCTGCATCTCTGCCGCAGAGGCCAGTAATTGGAGGATACCCTCTTCGAGCGCGGCTTTAGGCACCGGAGCAACCTTCCGTGCAGGTCTATCACCTGCTTCTGTATCCCCCAGCCGAATTTGTCCCTGCCGCTGTGAATGCCAGCTCTTTCTGCTCATGGTGGCACCCAACGAGGGGACGGAGAAGCCAATCTCAATGCTCTCTTATGGAGGCATGATATTTCGACCGGTACTGGTGAACATATCCAGTCCGAAAGTGGCATACGTGCTAAGCAGCACCAGGTGCGTGAAGAAGTCAACGACTTCTTAATATACGCCGAGAAACGCAGGCAACAGTGATAATGTCCGTAAGGCTGAGCCCGCCAAGAAATTAGCGCAGGGCAGCTCCAGACTCTTCAAATCCATAAGGTACGTACGACAATTGGACTTTGTGCTACTAGGATAGTAAACTTATTAATTTGAGTTGTTTAGTAACGTCTAATTCTTGGGATGAAACACAAAGCTAAAGCTGAGAGTTGCAAAAAATGAATTTGAACACTATTTCACTGTCAATGTGCACGTTCCAATGAGGCAGGGATATTGCTCTTGAATTGCTACTATCTACAAAACCCCCTTCCTTTCCTTTTTCTTCTTTTCCACCACGCGCGATTAGTCTCGCCACAAACATCCTCCTCCGAAAGGAAGAGCAAGAGAGCAAGACAGGTAGCAGCAGCGGTTCCTCCCGTAAAGAAGCGGAAGAAACTGTATTTGGAAGGTGGCGTAGAAAGATTGCGCGCGATTAACCTGGCCCGTAGTGAGTGGTCTCGATATGTACTTGTCGTCCATGAGCATTCAGATGTCGGAACCGAAACCGGCCAAGAGTGCCCAGTAGGTAGCAGCAGCATTTCTTTCAGTCGTCAATCCACCAAATTTCTCCTCCATATTTCTCGATCCCCGACACTTGAATCTAGCCCGAAATTGGTATTGAGTGGGCCAGGTTCCTGCGATCATCCAACCAACCAACCTAAGACGCAAGATAAAATTACTGGAGTGATTGCAGAGGACACAGCCTCAGAACAATCAATGCTATGATACACAAACTGACGCTTAGCGCCAGATACAATATTCTATACATCCATTCTCTCGAGGACAGTGCAAAAGGATCGTAAAAGTATGGATTTTGATAGATGAAAAGCAACAGACTCAAGACTTCTCATCTTCAACTGTGGCGTAAGAGCTCAAATGCTGTGGGGCCGCATCTTGTGTAGGTTCTCTCAACCCTCCGTAACCCACTTTTTCAGCCGGATACTCATCGTCATCGAAAGGAGTATCGAAGGGATTTGCATCACGGGCGTGACTGGGTTCGCTAAAGTCTGGGAAAGCTGTTCCTGCTGTCGTTTCGTCCCGTCGTGGTGGTTCGTAGGCCGGTGCAGGTCCAGAAGTGGTATACACGGTATTTCTATTAACGTCTTCCATCGGAATATCACCAGCATGCGATGGACCTCCTTCGCCCCTAGTCTTCTCGGGTCTGTATGTGAGATAGAGGGCACGGGCGACACCGCAGAGCACAATGATCAACCAAGCGAGTACGAGAGCCATGGAAATGAGAGCCTCGTTCCTGATACCGTCGGCTAATTGGTTTACAACCTTTGCAACAGCGCCCGTGATATCGCTTTGTGCAACACTACCTGGACTAGATAGGAAGCTGTCACTTGAGTTTGAGCCGGCAAGACTTGCCGCGGCGCCAAGGGAAAACGTGTTGTTGGGGAGCTCAGGAAACTCGACTTGAGCGTTATCACTAACCCACGTGAGACCTTTCTGGATGGCAGCGACTTTGAGACCAATCAAGCATTCGAAGAGACCAGTTACAGGATCGTAAAGCACGGTGCCACCGAATGTAGAATTGAGCTCTCCAATAGTCTTGTTGATGAACGTATTAAGAGTGTCGTTGATGGCACCAGTGGTTGTGTTGACCCAGCCAAAGATGTTGTGGTTGATATCATTCTGGACATCCACGATCGCGTCGTTGGTCCCATTAGCCCAAGCTTCAGAGGCGTTGGTGAGCTTATTGACAACCAAGTCTGCGAATTCACCCACGTCAGCGGCGAGCGCAGGCACTTCCTTGACCACGAGCTTGAGGAGAATGTACTGGCAGAGACAAGCTAAGAGGCCGGTGATGCCAAGGGAGAGGACCACTAACGCTGGTGGTGACGTAGCGTAAGCAATCACCCAGCGAGTAAGCTTTTGTCTTTTGGTGTCCTTGAAAGGTGCTGCTGCTTTGATTCCCGCTGTGGCAGTGTAAGGCCGAGACGCGATGTAAATCACATCTAACGGATCAAATGATTTTTCCTTTACAAGGAGAGCTCGGTCCTGCATGGTGTGCCAGCGTCGAACCTCCTGTATAGCCATCGGAATACAAGCCAACATAGCAAGGATCAACAAGACGATGAGGAACACGTGGGCGGCTATTGTTACAATTTCGGCGAGACCGTCAAAGAATTTGGAGATGTCACTGTTCCCGGAACAGAAGGTGAGCTGTTCCTTTTCTGGCACCGGAAGTAAAGACCGGTTGAAGCTGAAATGCAGTGACCCGTTAACGAGGCTCTTGACTTCTTCGAATGGCATACGAATGACATTATCGGTGAAATTTTGGACGTCCTGAAACGTGGGGATCGAGCTGTTCAGTTGTTGTAGATCCTGAGTAAAGTTGGCAGGAAGCTCGAGATTCTGAAGCTTGGTCAAATCACCGGTAACGTTGAGCGTTGGTATGGAGCCGCCTTTCGCACCGAAAGCCTCCGGAATGCTATTAAGGCCGCTCGTAAACTTGTTCAGGTCGCTGGTAAAGTCACTGATTCCCGAAGCTATGTCGTTTCCGATGCCATGGAGCGTGGTATTCAGGAAGCCGCTGATATCTTCAATCAGGTCTAAAGCAGCATGCAAAGCTCCAGAAACCACGAGAGTGATGAGGCACATATAGGTCCCAGTCAGCATGTTGACGTAGAACACGATGAGCTCTTCAACGCCAGTGATGGTTAGGAGGAGCATGGACATAAGGCCGTGAACGGCCTTCTCGACACCGGAGCCAGCCAGCTCATTAACTCCTGCAGCAAGGTAATGAGGCATGGAGGCCAAGGAGCTGCCTATAGACTCGACTCCTGTACATGCTGACATTGCTTCAGCCTTGGCCGAGGCGATGTCATGATGCAGACTACCGATGGCGATGAGAACCCTGGCGAGAATGAGAAGTATGAGAATGGTCCATCTGTTGATCCAGACTTGGGACAGTCGAGCACGAAGTCCGAGGTAGGGGGTGATGTTGGATATTGTATGTGGTGTAGGTCGTTGTGTGTCTTCAGCGTCGTAATTATCTCGCATCCCATGATCGCCAGCGGAGAGAGATGGAGGCACAGCCGGAAAAGAAGAAGAATGCCTGTTCTCTTCAAAAGACATCCTGTTAAATGAGCGATATTAGGTGCGTCTGTGTCCGTCCAGCGGATATTATTAGTCTAAGTCTATATGCAGATTTCTGGAGCGAGAGTCGTGACAGCGTATAGAAGAGTGATGAGAGGGTGAGTCAGGAAGAGGAAAAGAAAAACCGAAAGAAAGTCGTCAAGTCGTGGCGAGAATCACAGCATTGCGCATTGGTAGGAAAGACGTGGAAGATAACAAAAGAAAGTGGACAAAGGAAAAGGTATGTATTGTGGTTGGGTGTTGATGGCGGGACAATAAGAAACAAAACAGAAGGACAATGTAAGAATAGTAACACTCACACTCGGTAGGTGGGCAGCGAATCCACCACGAAGCCATGATGATTCACTTCACTCCGAAACATTCACAGTCACTTGATTTCGTTGTTTCAGATTTGAATCGTCAAGCCTTCTTCAAGGCTATTGTCTTTCGGCAGGCTATTGGTTGAGAGCGATTCAGCGTAAGCGCGCTCCAGCGACCGTGGATCAACTGGCCGCCAGCGACCGTTATTCTTGTCATCAGCTTGCCCTCGTTTCAGACAAAGCTTCAGCGCGACACCTATCGAGGTGTCCTCTTTGCCTCGCTCTTTACCTTGTCTCTTGACTTGCGATTCATATTGCCTTCACACCATCGTGCTGGCGCGCGTCGCCGTAGAACCCTAAGGACTGATTCTACCGAACCTTTCAGACCGTCCTCGGTGGAATAGACCATCTCAGACACATCTTTATAGAGACTTTGGGGACGAGAATGAATATCGCAAGGGGACATCGCCGTCAGCGACACGGCGATGCCCATCTTTTGAGATTCTGGGCAATGCCAACTATTTATTCTCCTGCAGCAGATGACGAACAAGTGGCGGGTCTCGTGTCTGATTGGTTCCACTTCCCGCCGCTAGTATGGGGGTTGAAATTGGTCTCTCCTTTAGTAAGCGCCAAGACTTTGCAGGACTCTCACCCACGCACTCCTTGTCACCCTCTCTGCGACTTGCAATCTCCCAAAATCTACTCTTCGTCTGACCATCTTAAGTGTGTATGGGCATATCGTAACAGAACAGTCACGTGAACTAGGACAATTGGCAATGTTCCACGCGTCTCAGCTTCACCTCTATGCATCCTAAGTAGCACGTTCAACTCCACATCTGATTCGCCATCGCAAGACTAAAGACTAAGTGGACCAAATGCTGGGTCGCAGTGTCAACGCAGTGAACAGGCATGATTAGAGTGGTATGATAATTCGTGGCACCTCTCTCACCGCTCAAGCCGCAAAGTTAAACACAATTGTATTCTCAACCTGTATATGAGGCGATAATGTCGGTCTCTATTAATGCTGGGAGTCTTGAACATGTATTTGCCGGTCAAATCTGAGTCCATTGTTTCCACCACTTATATATTTGTGCAACTTGCCCTCCATCTTTGCTTTCTTTCTATATATTCTACGCAAGCTCTGTCTTCTGTCACAATTTCTGCTTGGGTAGCGTCTTTACTATGGCCCCCGCCTTTGCGTCGGTGCTGCTGATGTCTGAGGACTCTGGAATGCTCCTTTTCGGCTGCCGTCACCATTCATGGTGACATTCGGGCTTTGAGGGATGCGAAATCATTCAGCAGCCTTTAACGGTAGCGCCTCGGTGCTTGATCGACCTTAAGCTCTGCTCAGGACACAGCAACAACGACACCAGATGCTGGCTTGGCAGACCACCTTTGCCCTTTTCAAGGACCACGATAATAGCTGTTAGCCCGGGGCATGGACCCGTACGCGTCAGACATCCTCAGCGCCTAATGAAGTATTCAGGCTGGCCACGCTCAGCTATGCAGAGTTTGGCTATCTCATCTCTTTGGAATTGGTGCTTAATCATGAGCTGCGCTCAAGTCTCGTATGACGTTTCATATTACTTGAATTGACAATCTCGCATTGATAAGGGGAGAACGCTGCGTCCGGACCAAACATTGCTCGTTCCTTCAAAAAGGACTCAGTCCAGTGCCGAACTTGGTTTCTGAAAAGGACCGACCTACAACAGATCCAGAGAAGTGCTCTGCATACAAAGTAAGCCTCATTAATGAGATGGAGGCCGGGTTGTCGCTTGGAACCGATGGATGACAATGTGGCTGCCTAGTGGAATAATGACAAGAGTCATCCATGGCGTAAAATGCAGTGCTGAGCATAAGGTGGCTTTTCAGCAGTGTCTTGAAGCAGCAGTGGGCTGAAAAAACCGTTAGTCTCGTCGCTAGCAAAAGCCCAAGTTATATCGGGCAATTCCTATCTCTTCAGCCCAATCAAGTCAGGTCAAATAGAGGCTCTAAACGCGGCGGCCTGTCGCCGTCACGCCGTCACAAGCTAGTGCGCAGCTACTTGTGACCGGATGATATTGCCTGGGCTGCAGTAACTGCAACGAGCAAAGTTTAGGCAACTGACAGCTGGAGACTGCCAGAAAACGATAGGAGGCTTTGCGCTGGTGGCTGACCAGCTTCATGTGATTCTGCCAACCCCTCGGGTTGCGGCTCTGCGTACCTATGGGATTGGGATCTCCGGAGAAACGTCGACGTCTCACTGAATGATTAAAAAATAGCTGTCAACTGCTAACGCCTCCACGGTACAGCTTGATATACTGTGTATTCCACTACCCTGCACCTTAATCACTCTTGAAGTTGGGGAAATGGCTATTCGCACCCTGTCATACTTGGCGGCGACTAAGGACCTACGCAACCGGGCAAATCCATCGGTTCGCCTGACGCAAATAGTACCCAGCCTTGATGATGAATCAACGAGCCACATCATGGCCTCCGGACCTCATGATCATGGCGGAGCTCTGTGGGAATGAGCCGCCCCTACCTAGGGTAAGCGGGATTTTCTGCTTCTTCAGACTTCAAAAATCATTAAATATGGCTTCGCTGCCACTTTGGCGGTATTGCAGCTTGTTAATTCATTGTATATCATAGTATACCAAATATAAGCGACCCCGATCTAATTGACACGACCCTCTAAGCAACACCAGTGCCCTGACTTGGTCCTTCGTCATGTTGCTCGACTACGAGCCCCAACTGGTCCGTCTAATCCTACGAGTCTATTTCAACCTTGTCTTCATCGTCTTCGCCATAATCGGCAACCAATGTGTCCTGTACTCAACTAAGCTCAATATCTTGAGGAAGAGTAGCGTGGATGTAACAAGAATGACCGGCTGGCTGGGATCTTTCGAGCCTTTCCTTACCTCTTTATCGATGCACAAAATTCCTGGTGGCTGGCTTGGCGGTCTCATGATGATATCAGTCGCGCTATCCTACATCAGCGACATCGCAGTCAGCGCTCTTATCAAGCCGGTTCACGTCCCTGCTCGATGCCCATTCACTATCGGGCTTTTTTCGCCGACTGATGACCCCTTGGCGAAAGTACCAGTCAATGGGAGTCCCTACACCCTCGTGTCCAATGCACAGCTCTCTAGCCTTGCGAACGGAGGGCCAATAGGAATCTACCCAAAGGTCAATGAGGACCGCGATTTTCAAGCACAGACAGACGATATCGCGGGAACGTGGAATTGCAATGACTTGGAAGACGATCAAGTTTATGAACTCGGTACTAGTGTAGCCGACATTATCCAAGACCTGCAGAGCAGAGGTCTTCTTTTCGGCACAAACGCCACCTACGAATCCTCAGCAGGGAACAACTCCTTCAATCATCTTGTCGCCCTGACCAGCTCACAATCAGATGATGCCCTACAACCCTTCGACGTCCGGGCCTCAGTCCAACTCGAAGCTCTCTACGACGGTACGAAAACCATGAAAAGCTTCGACTGCAATATGGATGCTCCGTCAATGGAATGGGTCCTTGGAAATATGTCCAGCCAATCCACCCTCCAAGAATGGAGGCTCACGGCCCAAGGCAGCATGTACAACGGAACTGGCACACCAGCTGCCCCAGATTGCGACGTGAGACTTTCATGGCTTCTGAATTCCATGGTCATGGTCGGTGCTGGAGGAAATTACCTCCTCAGCTCCGCTCCACCTGGGAGCACGCAAGGCTGTCTCGCTCAACGAGCTCTTGTACCAAACGCCGTCATTGCAATCTTCGGCATCATCACGCTCATACTTATCTTGCTTCCTCTGTATCTAATCACGCTCCTGGTACAATACCTCGGCTACCCATCCTCGGAGAGAAGCGGCCTGAAGCATACGCCCAATGGTCTTGTAGACTGGATGGATCATGCGGCGCTTGCAAGTTTGAACGCGGAACATAACGACGCCAACGAGTATGTTAAGTCGAAGGAGCTGAAGCAGTGGCAGTATGGTATTCGTGGCGGTAGAGGGCATCCAAAGTTGTTTAGGAAGAGGGTTGGGGTTTTGGAGCCCCCTGTGGGTAATGATGACGATCATGGTATTGGTCTCATGAACTTGGGGGGACATGAAGCGAATGGGGGCCTTGGAAGGAATAGTCGGCTGCGTAATATCTGATGACTTGCTTCACTGCACGTATGGTTTTCTAACAAAGTTCTGAGCATTTTTTGTAAGCGAGGAGCTACCCATGAAGATAACGCGTGAATATTATGTCGGCTGACGAAATTTACCTACCTCTACTACAAGTCTCATCCCTCCCATCCCTGCTCAAGCTACTTAAAACTCCTCAAACTCCTCAAGCTCCTCAAACTCCTCAAACTCCTCAAACTCCTCAAACTCCTCAAACTCCTCATCCTGATACCTTAGCCTGCTCCTCCACCCCTGCCACCCCTCATCAACCTCCTCATCCCACCACCCCCTGAAAACCCTCAACCTCTCCGTTCTCTCCACCGCCATGGCCCTCCCCGTTCTCGTCTTCATCATCAATTCAAGCCTTTCAAGCTTCTCTTGAAAGTGAGTAATAGCCTCCTGCAAACTCCCCTTTCCCTTCGCCGCAGTGTACGCAAAACACCTTCCGATTCCTACCGCCCCAATGGCGTCGAGGCGATCGGCATCTTGTACTACAGCTAGCTCAGGATTCTCGGTGATTAATTCTTGGATTTTCGATGGATCTTTGATCTCAATGGAATAGGAGACGTGAGAGACAATTTCCTGTACCTTTTTCGCCAAGGATATGTGTGCGCCGAAATCCAGTAGGATTTTCTGAACCATTGTGGAGCCATCTTCTCCTGGCATTAGATATTTCTTGTCACCCACGTCATGTAGCAGGCTAGCGAGAGCGATTAGGTTGGGGTTATAATGGACTGGGGGTACCAGGTGTGCTTCGCGGTTTGAGATTGTGCGGGCGAGATTGTAGACGCGGAGAATGTGCGCGAAGTCATGAGAGGCGTCGAAACGGGACATGTAGTCCTCGACGTATGATTTGACTTTGGTGATTAATTCTTCCATCTGTTGCAAGGCTACGATAGATTTAGTAGTAAAGAGTGGTCCGGGAGCCCGCAGAAGTACCGCCTTGCGGGGCTGATGCCTGAAGAATTCGAAAGATCCCTAAAACTGGTCCCCTGGTAAACGAGATATAGGGGTAAGAGACCCTGCTCTAGGAATATATTCCAACGTCTAGGTCACTGACTCTAAGCTGTTTCTGGGGGCTATATGGTTGCTAGGTGTACTTCATACGGTTAGGGAGACTCGCGGGCTCCCGGACCACTATTTAGTACTAACTCTATCGTACAAGGCTCAAGGAAGGACTATCGGAGCCCCCAGGGAGAGCCGGTTGTGGGGGTTTGGGGGTAGGTAGTCGTTGGAGCAGCGGAGCGAGTTTCAGGGGCCGCGCTAGGCTTCAGCCCTATGCTGCCAGCCTACCTAGGGTTTTGCTCATAATCCCTGCCCCATCAAGTTTGAGGGTGACGAATGCTCAACTCTCGGCCATTGCATTCGCAGCGTCCACTATCACAGTCACTCATTATGCTGTCGAGGAGCTCCTAGGACGCCATGTAATTCAATCAAATACACGTGCAATTGTACTCTGTTGCATCATGATGAGACCCACTCCCCCCAGGTACCGCCGCAAATCCTCTGTCTCAACAACCTCCAAAGCCTACCCCAGACCCGCCCCTCCACGCCAGCGAACCGTCCTCTACACAATAATTGTAGCCTTCATATGCGTCTCTATCCTCTTCTATGCTTCACCCTCCGTCCCAGTAATTCAAGATCTTCGCCTATTCCACCACACACCAACACACAAACCTCCAGCCCAGAAAAATAGCACAAGCGGAGATACCAAATGGTATAGTGATTGGAAATGGCTCAATCCGTTCTCGGCTACTATCACACTTGAAGAGGACCGATCTGTGCTTCCTCCCCTGCCACAAAGGCCGCCAATTTACACTTTCTACGATGCAGACGCTGAAAAGGGGGAGAAGACGAAGACTGCGGAAAATAAGCTGTTGTTATTATGGAGGAGAGCATGGTGGGCGCAGGGCTTCAAGCCAGTGATATTGGGAAGACCGGAAGCGATGAATAATCCGCTCTATGAGAGTTTCCAAGTGCACAAATTACAACCGCAGCTGGAGGCAGAATTTGTGAGATGGCTCGCTTGGGGACATATGGGGACTGGGATATTGGCGAATTGGCTGGCTGTTCCAATGGGTCCTCATGATGACAATTTATTGACATATTTGCGACGAGGTGAATACCCAAAGCTTACACGCTATGAAGGTCTCGGTGCTGGACTCTTTTCTGGAGAAAAGAACGCTATTAACGCGGTCATTGAGGAAGCTCTGAAGTCTCCCAAGCTAGAGCAATCGCGTTCGCTCCTTGATCTCGTTGAACATTCTGCCGTTACAGTCGAACACAAACCCGACGCTATAGCTTTCTATGACGCTAACGCAAACGCGGAGCACTATAAAGCCATCACCACAATGCTGGCTGACGAAAAGGCTGCTGGGCTTCAAGCTCTGGCTAAGCTGATAACGTCTCATCTCCACCTTACCTTTCTCAATACCTTCAAGGACGGGTTTGCAGTCCTCACTCCGTACCCGGACAATGCTCACATCCTTACCGAGCCTGCACTAGCCCTCGCCGACACGCTACGTTCTTGTCCTTCGTCGCCGGTCCCGTCATCATGCCCTCCAAACCGTCAGGACTGCACTCCATGCTCGTCTATATCCCCACCGCCCGTGAAAATGCCAGAATACTTCACCAATTCCTCGACTGTCTATACCATAGGCACCGTTCCTCATCCTTTCACCCTCGCCTCCCTCCTGGCCAGCAAGAAAGAAATCACTACACGTCACATTCGAAGAGACACAGCTCGGGATCGCTGGCTCACTGCTATTACTGAGAATGCATTAGGCAAAGAAGTCGGTGGTGCCTCTCGCGTTGTCAGCCTTAAGGAGATTGTAGCAGGTGAGTGGGGCTGTGCACGCGGATTGTGGATTACGGAAGACCCACCACCGGACCACAAAGACCTAGAATACCACTTCGGCTTTGAACTTTCGCCTTTCAACGTCACCGCAAGGGATCCGGACACACTACCTGGGTCCAGAGCGGAAAAGAAGGCCGCTCAGAGAACGTTACACCTCCAGAAAGACTTGCTAGCAAATGCGAAAGAGGTGCTGAAGGAGAGGAGAGCGGGCGATGAGAAGACGCGAACAAAGGAAATGGTAGAGGCATGGAATTTAGCGGATACAGAAGCGTGGCGATTTGTTAGGGCTTATATGGCAAGGGAAGGAGTGGAGAGGAATAAGTGGGAAGAGGAGGAGAGGGCGTTTGCTGGAGCAGAAGAAGGAAGGGCGGAGGGGTGGGGTAGTTGGTTTGATAGGCGGTTGCGGCGCGATTGGATAGAGGGTATGGAGTGAAGGAATCTGTAGGTGTCGAGATCACGTCATGTACCTTGTCGGATCAAAGTGGCTGACATGGATCCTAGCTTTTGATCTTGTTCTTACTGCTAGGGAGTACTTATACTGGCAATCTTATGTACAGCATTCCAGAATGTTGTTCTCACGATAATCTTCCACTTTGTCACTGTCCTCGCAAAGCTAACTGCGTTGGTGGCCTAAGCACGTAAGTAGACCAATAGGTAGGTCATCTACTTAACGTTGTTTCTGAGTTGGCAGGAGCTAAAAGCTTACCTATGGAATCCTTACCGGTGTTTTGGTAACCTGAAACATAGATCGTCAATTGGGCTGTGTAGCTGAGCTGTGGTTGGCCGCCTGATATATTTCGCTGACGGCGATCCCTACACAGCTCAGCCTTTGCCGCATGAACCCCCATCATACAAAGTGACTTAAAAATGGTTTATGAACCGCTGCAACATACAATTGTGCATCGACTTTTGACACTCGTCCTACAATTTGATACGGTGAGACTCCAATACTACTCACCATGATCGAACCGATAAGCCCAGAAGCCTACCTGGCCATCGCGTCCGCTGCAAAGAACACAGTTACTAGATACACAGATAACAGACACGCGAAGAAATCCGCAAAACTAGCCAACGCCAGCAGCCAGAACTCAAGCAATGAAACTTCTCTGTCTAGCGGTTCACTAGACGATCTCCTCACGCAAGAAGGTCTACAGCTCGACGAAGATGGATACGTTCAGTTTAGCTCTGACAGTCCAGCACATCCTATGGCATGGTCTCAGGCGCGAAAAGTGTACGACATGATGTTAATCATGTTCTTGAACTTTTTCATGAGCGGTATGAGTAATGCTGGGACGCCGGTTGCAAGACATGCGATGGAGACTTTTGGGGTCAGTCGTGTTATAGCATTGCTTGGATTCACTACCGCGTAGGACTTGTTTACATGAAATCCTTGTTCGAAGAGGTGACTGATACTATCCAGCTATCTCATCGGTCTGGCCATCGGTCATCTACTCTTCTCACCCTACGCTGACAGTTTTGGGCGGAAGACGCTCTACGTCGCCTCAGCATTCCTCTTCAGTGTTTTCTGCATCCCGGTGGCCGCGACACCACATATCGCAGCCGTGTTCGTAGGCCGCTTCGTCACAGGCTTTGTATCAGCTATTCCACGCATGACTGTCACTAGCAGTATCGATGACTTATTTGGCAACTCTCAAGGACGTAGCTGGGCTTTCTTCGCCTCAGGATTGACTTCGAATATTGGTCTCATCATAGGACCTATCTTCGCCAGCCAGATCGCCGTTGCGCTCAACTGGTAATCGCACCTCCCTAACCCACCAAGACAGCAAGATGTAATGATACTAACTTTCTCATCTACTCAGGCGCTGGCCCTTCTACATCTCAACCATCATCTTCAGCATCCTCTCCCTGCTCTTCCTCACAACCAACGAATCATCCCCAAACAATCTTCTCAACAGCAAAATAGCTCTTCTTCGATCCAGCCGGCCCGATATCGAACACCACGCCGCTCCCCGTCCCCTCAGCCCTTCTCCCTACCAACCGCTTGTCCTCCTCTTCACCTCTCCTTTCGTCCTCCTAACAACATTGATCGCAGCACTTACCCTCTCCCTCCTCTACATTCTCCCCATAATCCTCCCCCTAATCTACACCGCCAACACCTACAAACTCACCTCTCAGACATCCATTTCCCTCTTCTCCCTAGCGGTTATAGGCCTCTTATTCACCGTCCTTCCTCGCTATTGGAATCACCTCAATTCCTCAAGCGGCCAAAGATCAGACTCAAGCGGCCAAAGATTAGTGAACAAATACGGACCCCTGACCTACCTTGTCGGAGCTCTAGCTCTACCGATCGCGCTATGGTGGTTCGCGTGGACGATCCCTCCACATACTACCAGCACTCCATGGGTCGCTTCAGCTCTATCGCTCATCCTATTGGGCTACGCAGTTGGCGAAATTGCTGTCTTCCTTTTACAGTACTTTAAATTTTACTCCCGCGCAGCTGCAGACGAGAGGAGCATCCTTACGGCTACGGCGTTCTTGCAGGCTATTTTTGGGGGAGGAGGAGTGTTGGTAACGGAAGTTATGTATACGAACCTAAATAATAACATTGCGACTTCCGTTCTGGCTGCTATCGCTACGGTGATTGGGCTCTGCATTTTGGTATTGGTTTATGGTACTGCTCATTCCAGAGAGGTTAGAGGTGTGGCGGGGGAAGAAGCGGGGCAGAGAGGGTTATTGGAGGAGAAGCAGAAGAAGAAGGAGCGAAAGGAGAGGGAGAAGAGGGAGAGGGCTGAGATGGTAGAGGGAGAATCCACGAGTGTGACGGCGGCGGGGGCTATGGGACTGGATTTGGAGAGGTTGGCTATCTTTCCTTACTTTTTCTGATGCGGTAGGAGGGCACCGGGGCGAGGTCGGCGTGTCATGGATTGGACGGTGTTTGACATAGGGGGTTTATGATGGGACACGATGGAAAACGGTTTGGGTTGAATAGCGAGGAGTCAAGGAGCTGTATTGAGTGGGCATTTCGGTATTTCCCTCCAATAATTTGGCACGGTCTCGTTCTACATTGATAACTTCTTTGATCGACTATTCCAAGGAAAACAGATTGACTGAAACATATCTCATGCCCCATCTGAACAGTCCTCCGGCTCACTAGAAAGCGATGTGTAAAGGATTAAGAGCTATCTCAAAGTCCACAGCTCCGTATTTACACACACCCAGACTCTCATATCATGCTGCCCGTTCACTGTTTCATTATAAGACTACAAATCCTGCCTCAGGCTACGAGGCTATCTCAGGATGAGTGCTTAGGGCTAGGGCTACCCCACCCCTACATCCCCCACCTCTCACACATTGCATCCCCTCTATCAGCACTCGCTCCTTGCGTTGCAACCATATAGATGGCGACAGCAGCTCCACCCACCCACAGCCACGATGGCGTGAACTCCCACTCCCACTCCCACGAATTCAACGCCGCCGAACATGGCCACTCGCACGAGATACTCGACGGACCAGGCTCCTACACCCAGCGCGAAATGCCACTGATAGCAGGCCGCGACTGGAACGAGCGAGCATTCACGGTGGGCATTGGTGGGTAAGCTCTCTTCTATAGTCTTTTACCCAAAATCACAGAAACAATCGAGAAGAAGTTTCCAAGTAACAAACACATAACCAGCCCCGTTGGCTCCGGCAAAACCGCCCTAATGCTCGCCCTCTGCCTCGCCCTCCGCGACGAATACAGCATAGCAGCCGTAACCAACGACATCTTCACCCGCGAAGACGCCGAATTCCTCACAAAACACCACGCCCTCCCCCCCGAACGCATACAGTAACCCCCACCCCTCCCCCCCTCCTCCACTACCCCCACCACCCCCACCAACTAACACCCCTCCCCCAACAGAGCAATCGAAACAGGCGGCTGTCCCCACGCCGCCGTCCGCGAAGACATATCCGCCAACCTCCTCGCCCTCACCACGCTCCACCACCACTTCCGTACCTCCATCCTCCTCATCGAATCCGGCGGCGACAACCTGGCCGCCAACTACTCGCGCGAACTCGCCGACTACATAATCTACGTCATCGACGTCGCGGGCGGTGATAAGGTGCCGAGAAAGGGGGGGCCAGGGATTACTGGGAGCGATTTGTTGGTGGTTAATAAAACGGATTTGGCGGGGGCGGTGGGCGCGGATTTGGGGGTTATGGAGAGGGATGCGGGGAGGATGAGGGAGGGGGGGCCGGTGGTTTTTGCGCAGGTGAGGAATGGGGTGGGGGTGGGGGATATTGTGGGGTTGTTGTTGAGTGCGTGGAGGGGGAGTGGGGCGGCGGAGGTTTGTAGGGAGAGGGGAAAAGTGTGAAGATGGGGATGGGAAGGAGGTAGATTAGGGAGGGGGGTGGGGTGGGTCGGTAACGTCGTTTTATACCTCAAAATTGCATGTCACGTTATTATGAAGCCTGTGTTGGGCGCGGAGGACTTTGATATAACGATATATGTAAATACGTTCGTTCAGTCTGTTTCAACGAGTTCAGCATATGATACAATATCATTCCATAACACTGCAAGAACCATCCGATGCATATAACATTATTGTCCAACTTCGCTCTCGACAAGCCCTAGAAACCGAAATAGTAAAGCTCCCAGAGCTATTGATCCTCTCAGGAATCACATTGCTTCATCTGGCAAACAAATATCATCTTCTTTCCCACCCCACCCCGTCCACCCCCGGCCCAAAGTAAACGTCTTCAACCCAGTAGACAACCCCAGAAACCCATACCCCGCAGCCCGTCTCTGCCAAAACACTTCAGTAGGATGCTGCTGCCTTGACGCCCTCAATATCCAATATCTGTTCTCCAACCACTCAACGTAAGCCCGCAACCCTAGAATAGGAGATGGAACGCCAAAGCCGTTGGTTGTCACCAATGAGCATACGGCCCAGTGGCTTTCATGCCGCTGCAAATGTTGGCCAGCCCATTCGCATTCACAAGGAGGTTGACTGCTGAATGTAAGGGTGTTGAGCAAGCCATCGGCGAATTCCATGCTGAATTGTGTGTTTAACGCGGTTTGTGTATTGAAGTCCCATTCTCCTGCTGTGATGAGGAGATGGCGGAGTAGGCGGTAGAGGTAATTTAGGACGTAATAGTCATTGGTGTCGAGGAATGCAATGTTTAGGAGTCGCTCAATACGGCTGTCCATCTCGTTCGCTTTTGGGTCCGTTTCAGGCCATGATAGGGTCCGGGCTTTCAGTGAGCAAGTGTAGAACAGTGTATAATGCCCCTGATTATATCTTGCGAATACTTGCTGAAGTTGGCGAGCAGCTGATCTAATGCCATGTTTCTCTTTGATCGCTGGGAATTCTCGGCATGAGTTTGAGCGTTCTGCGCCGTGATCTATAACGGAGATTATCACCAGATCTGAATGACCGCATTCTTCCCAATGGTCTTTGACATCTTCCGCCAGATGCTGGAAACTGCAGTAACGTACGACGGTTGTAGGACCGCATCCGGGGCAGATGTGACTGGACGGATTGTCGTCTACGACTTGTATGTCGCAGCCAGTCTTTCGGCAGTGCAGGAAGCTTCTGTTGTAACGCGAAACACAGTAGCCAGCCGCTTCAGAAGCTTGGTATTCTACCAGCTTACATGGAACAAGAAAGTCAGGATGGCCTGGTGTTGCGCGAACATCTGGCCATGGCATGGCGTGTGGGATTATGTGGATTCTCGTTCCATCGTATTCAATCATTGGCCGACTATCGCCAGTAGTCTGATGGGAGATGAACACTGGAGGAGAAGTTTTAGATTGATATGTCTTTATATCAAATACACGACAAGGCTGTAAATATCCGCGAGGTTCATTCCACAACCACACTCCTGCTTGAAGCAAGTCTGCATCAGCTTCTGTCCGTGTAGCATAGGTCCACTTGAGACCCTGAACTATACGAGAATCAGTTGGCTTGACAGCTGTAACTGGCGAAGAGTAGCCAGAATCGTGGTGGAAGGATTCCTCGACTGGGGTACTTCTCGAGGCCGATTGAGGCTGACAAGTAATTTCGTCAAAAGAAGTGCGAAGTATCAGTTGAGGGCGGCCGTCGGTAGGATTTTCCGTAGGCACGCGTGCGGTTATATTGGTAGTACTTGGGCAAACGGAAGTCCCCCCCGAGTAGTTGTCTGAAGACGGAGAC
Source organism: Cladonia metacorallifera KoLRI002260 (assembly GCA_000482085.2). Taxonomy (NCBI): domain Eukaryota; kingdom Fungi; phylum Ascomycota; class Lecanoromycetes; order Lecanorales; family Cladoniaceae; genus Cladonia; species Cladonia metacorallifera. Next base: position 1,417,324 of record KI911129.1, read on the forward strand.
AACTGTAGAGAAGAAGTACTGGGTTTCTGGCCATGCATGTCGCTAATCGTAGATTCTTCATCGGGTCGACTTGCGTCGTACGGTTCTTTCAGGTTGGCGTGATCAACAGTCCAGATCTCTTCATTTTTAAGCATCTCATTCGACACAGTCTCCACCAGCAGAGTCGGCTCTTGAAGTGTTGTCTTTGGAGGGGTGCTCGGCGGTGTTGGAGGTAGTCTGCCGTCTTTGAAAGCTTTAGGGAAGGATCTTTCACGAAAAACTTCGGGTGTTTGAGATGGCGGTTCTATTAAGTGTCGTACCTTATCACGTGCACCCCTTTGTTGACGAGGTTTCTTCTTTGTTTTCTTCTTTTTCTTAGGTGGATGCACTTCAAGCGGTTCGGCAACGCTTGGAACGGTTTCTTCAATTGAAATCACTTCCTTGGCCTGTTCAGGGGCTTGCTCATCCTTGTCACCCTCTTTCAAGATCAGCTTATACTCCTTAGATTGCTGTCGTTCTGCAGATGGCAGCTTATGGTCATCGGTTGCCGCTTGAGAAGGTTGCACGAGTCCTTGAATTTGAGTTGTCACCTTTTCTCGCGTTGCACATCTTTCTGTCTCACAGGTGATCGGTACTGGCTTCGTGTCCGTGGATCTATCGGTCATCAAGGACAAGAGGCTGGAGTCAATTTTGCCAGCATTGACGAGTTTAGCAGTAGCCTCGGCAGTCTCGATATCCATTCCGAGTAGAGTGCCATGTTTACTGATGATGAGGCGAGCTTGTTCTACCGTTCGACGTATCTTTTCATCTTCTACTTGGGGCCTCGGCCGAGGACCAATCTGGGTTTCAGGTCGTACGAAAGGAAGGTGTGGTAGGTTGCTTTCCTAAGACTTGTCAATGTATCGAATAGATAATACACTAAAGGCTCAGAACCTACCAAGGGCTGCTCAATGAATGACTTTGCCAATGGTAGAATAGTTTCTGCGTACTGGGCCTATGGCGAGTCAGAAGAGCATGAAAACTATTAGATGAAGTAGCTGACCGGATCTTGAAGAGAACGATGCCTGACCGAGACCACATGATGGCATAAACCTCTTGGGCAAATGACGCTGAAACCGAGATGGAACGGCAAGAAGCTGGAATCCCAAACAACGGTATAGTCTTCATATTGGTAACAGCCTCGCTGGCTTGCTTTCTCCCTTAGGGTCTGTGCAATCGCATCCGCAATCAATTGAGGATTTTGGCGGATCAGTTCGTTGCGTGCTGCGCGATCGAGTGGCGCATATCTTCGATTTTCTTGTTTGTTCTGACAATAAATTGTAATTCCATTCCTGCCACAGCTACCTTGTTCGATTTGGCCTTCATCGATTTCCCGAACTATTAACGTTAAGCTCCCTCCAATCTTATCTTGTGTCTGTGGATTAGCCAATATCGTTTCCAGCCTGTTGGCCATCTCTACCTATAGGTACAAGTGACATGAAGTGTTTGTAGTTCAGGTCTCTACACTCGCTCTAGCACTGGGTATTAGTAGAGTTGTAGCTGACAGAGATCCGGGACGGTCTGGAATATCGATCAGATGGCAATATGTGTTAGCGATGCTGAGAGGTATATTTTGTGTTGTCTGAGTCATAATGGAGATTGCTATGAAGATGACGGTTGTTGTCCCGGCTTACGCGAGAATAACAAAACAAAACGAGTAGACATCAAGGATGGCAAAAGCTCAACATGGCAACAATACCTCATGCAACAGACATTATTCCACCGGGTCGTCAACGTGCATCATTGAGATAGCGGTATATGAAGTTCAGGATGATCACGAAGTGGGAGACTTGGTATTACATGTATTGGGGTATCTGAACTGTCATGTCCACCACTGCACGGCACGACTGGATGTTTACGAAACGGGTTAAGGCATGGTGCGACCTTACAGATGTTGTTCAAGCCCGCCGTCGTTGCAAGGTCACTAGAACTACGCAAAGAAGCCGTTCCGGTGTATTAAGAGACCCAAGCGTAAGGAAGAGCAGTGTGCAAGGCTTATGTTCACACGGAAGGCGGGAAAACCCCTAGCCACCGCAGCGATGTTGAAGTCAACGCACCTACATCAATTGACTCCGGAGAATACCGCTCCTGAAGCCCGAGGCTATGGAATTCAGTGACGAAAAGCATTAGAGATGTGCTGTAGCTTGGTAAATAGCTATCTTAAATCGTACATTTGGTATGTATGATCGTATTGTGTATCTCATAAAAACGAAGTGAGATATCAGGTGTCCTACATGTCCTACACGAAAGGAGACATTGGTGCTGGCGTAACTAGTGCCGGGTACCAGGTACTAGCGCTGCATCAACAGCACTAATCCTCAACCGTCGCGTTTGTCGTCAAACAGCTTCCGCGAGCATCTGAATGTTCCGGTGAAGCTACTTATATTCTTACAACAAGAAGTGATTATTTGGGTTCACCATCATATATGTGGCTTTTGTGAATGTTTCTGTTGGTACCCTTATCAGTCTCACCTCCTATAAAATCTAATGCCCTCGCCAATGACAATGTGAAAATTTATCATTCACCGACATTATTGTGCCAATATTGAAACACTATGGCAGAACAACCAAATATCTCTCAGATTTTGGCAGCGTTAGGTGAGTCGTCAGGGCGCATTCTCCTACCACAGCCTGAGACTAAGCCGTGTGACAGCAACTCAACGCTCCGGCGGTACTCCCATCTCACAACCCCCACCTCAACAGGCACCTCCGCCTCATGCCTACCCCTCCTATCCACATGCAGGACCTCCGCCAGGGGTCGCAACTTATTCGGTCCCTCAGCCAAGCAACTCTGGTAGCATTGACCTTAGTAACATCAGGCCCATAAACTCAGGGTCAGTCAGCTTAGCGGACGCAGTGTCGAAAGCACGTGGCATAGCTGCTGACAATGGCTTGGTCTATGGTGGACGTGATGATGGACTGGCTGGCCGTCATTTTCGACGCTCTAGAACACGTTCAAGGTCTCCTCCGCGAATGGTACAAGGCTTTCGAGACAATTACAATCCGTATCGCGATGAGCGGCGCGACGACCTGCGAAGGCCCAATCACATGCCATACGGACGTGAGAGAACCTATTCCCCTGATAACCGAGCTCCTCCATTAGGGACTCGCTTCACACCGCCTCCAGGACGAGGCTTTGGTGGGCAAGACGAGCGCTCTGTAATGGGCCGTCGTGGTGGAGATGATAGTGGAGTTGAAACAATACCAATCGAAGCGAATGTCGTGGGTCTCATCATTGGCCGTCAAGGTGAAACATTGAGACGGGTGGAAGCGGAATCTGGGACCAGAATTCAATTCATGACCGGAGCTGAGTCAAGCGGACCTATGCGTCAATGTAAGATAACAGGGCCCCGCATGGCGCGAGATACTGCCAAAGCAGATATATTTCGGATCATCGAAGAGAATGGTAAAGCTCTTGGATCGGGCAGAGCACCCCCACCTCCCGACCGTAACATGGATGGCGGTATGGGTAGCGGTATGAAGCAAGTTGGTGCCCACCAACCAGCTCTGAGAACGGGGGAAGATGCAACCCAGATCATGGTGCCAAATAGAACCGTTGGTCTCATTATTGGAAGAGGCGGCGAGACTATTCGAGATTTGCAGGAGCGTAGTCAGTGCCATGTCAACATTGTGGGAGAGGAGAAGAGCGTTAACGGGTTGAGACCGGTGAACTTGATCGGCACGCCTTCTGCTGCTGCTATGGCGAAAGAACTCATAATGGAGATTGTCGAAAGTGATAACAAGAGTCAGGCAAACCAACAGGGCGGTATGCCGAGGGATAATCCAGGAATGCCAGCGATGGGAGGTGGTGGCGAGAAGATTAACGATAGAATCATTGTGCCTTCTGAAGCTGTAGGCATGATTATCGGTAAAGGTTGGTTCTCCCCCTCGTTGTTGGCAATGCCGGTTCTCTGACGAGAACTGCAGGTGGCGAGACAATCAAGAACATGCAGACAGATACTGGTTGCAAGATCAATGTCTCACCAGCTGCCGGGCAAGACATTGAGCGTGATATTGGATTGGTTGGATCTCGCGACTCCATTGAGCGGGCTAAACATGCAATCATGGAGAAGGTGCATGCAGTAGTAAGTCCATGTCTTAGCAGTCAAACCCCTCTACTTACGCTTCAACAGCAGGAAAAGAACAACCGTACTAGCGGTGGAGGAGGCGCACGCCGCGGAGATGACCGCCAATTCAGCGGTCCCTCTTATCCCAATAACCAAGCTTCGAGTCAGCGACCTTACGGAGGTCAGCAGGGCGGACCACCTGCTGATGATAAAGCGGACCCATATGCAGCCTACGGTGGCTATGAAGCTTATGCAATGCTTTGGTATAACTATCAGCAACAAGCCCAACAGAACTCCCAAGCTCAAGGTCCATCCGGCTCATGATGTGATTCGATTTCAAATTCGTTGATGATGTGACGCTGTGACATGATACAACTTGCATTGCATGAATGAAAGCGCTTGATACCCTGGAAACTCACGCACCGCATTATTCGCCGCACCTTGGATGGCATTCTACCGGACAAATACTGTCTAGCATTGCTAGCGACTGATGATGACTCTTCTACTGGATCTGAGTCTGCCACTCTTGGCAGTTTCATCGCCATAAATTTTTCTTGCCTGTTCGCATGCATGTTCTGGAATGCTTCGTTAGCCGTGGCTCACAGCTATCCTATGTCGTTTTGATGAACATCCGAACAAGATGGGACAGAACAGGTTCTTGTAAGATACAGTTCCCACTGCGGAAGCAAGCGAAGGAGAGGAGAATCGACTTTCTTTGGCTAAATGGCCTTGTACATACGTTTTCGGAAATTATTCCCAGAATCTTTTGCTCCAGAATCCGAGCTTGTGATGAACCAGGAGGAAGCTTGGATGGAGCGGGGTTTCTCTACAGACGGTTTCTCATGTTGTCACCCCAGGTGGAG
>KI911129.1:1423142-1435152 GCA_000482085.2 Cladonia metacorallifera KoLRI002260
CCTCCTCGCCACCACCACCCCCACCACCCCCTCCGCCGACACCCCCTCCCTAATAACCTACCGGCACTACGCAACCCTCTACTTCATCCTCATCTCCACATCCACGGAATCCCCCCTCGCGCTCCTCGATCTCATCCAAGTATTCGTCGAAGCGCTCGACCGACTTTTTGAGAACGTGTGTGAGCTGGATCTTATTTTTAATTTTNGTTTGTTGCTATGATTGGGGGTGGGGGTGGAGGGGTTGGTGGGGATTGGGAGGGGGTGGAGGTAGGAGGGTGTGAAGAGGGTTACGAGGTCATAAGGACATATAGATGCATGAGATGGGCGTTTATGTGGATTACTATGGTGGGGTTCTGTATTGCTATCGAAGATTACTATATGCTTGCGTACGCTTGCTTCCATATACCCTTTCCGGATCTTTTCTTACGCTCTTGGAGTTCCACGGCACTTCATTCCGTTCTACTATTTGTGGCCGTTCTGGTCGTGGACCGGCACACAGTCATGAGTATCACTTGAGACGGATACTTGATTTTAAGTAAATCGTCAAACAAAGCTGACTGCAGTCATGAAGTTGGGGAATAACATTACTAACGACAATGATACACTGACTTAATTCTATCAGATCAATGAACCTAAACCATGACTAGAGGATCCTCCAACTATAATTCCATTAGAGTGGGATAATACTCCAAACAGACAACCACTGTCAGCGCCACCCTTTATGTGAGCAGGTGTGCACATATATTGTGCACATGTTCCTCTCTTCCAACCTCTTAGTCTTTCAAAGCTACACGAAACGGTCTACTGCGCCCTCGCAAGTCACTCCCAATATCAACTATGGAATCCGTCGCTTCACGGTGGAGGAAGTTAAGGGTGATAAATATGGAGCCCCTGGTTGTGTACTGGCAACGGTGAAGCGTTTTATCTATCGGAAAGGCCACCAGTCGGGGGGCCATTTGCGCTGCGGACAGAGCTTACGGCAGTGAGTTTGCGGGTTGCGCTAAAGGTTTATGGCAAGGTAAACCGGTACGAGGTTATTTGTCGGAATTAGGACATGGTCTTCCTGGGGTTGCACCTTCTCCGCGAATGGGATCCCTTGGATCATGTTGGATATTGTTCACAAGTTCGACCAGATTCTTGGTCTCCCTTTGCTTCAATGCCAACGTCCCTTGATTTTTCTGGCCGTTCGGTGTCCAAGCCATACCCCATACTGTCAGAAGCGGGGTGCGTTCTGAAGATTAATGTACTTGTACGTCGTCGCTTAAGCAGCAACTGCCACCGGCGCCGCAGGCTCTCCGCTTCCATCTTCGTTTGGCAGGTTTTCCTGTCCGCGAAAGTCAGTGAATTCGCTTTGTCGCTGCCACATGTCATATATTTACTGCTTCGAAGATCACTCTGATTTGCAAGCTGCAGCTGGGGCAAACAGCGACCTCCTCCCCATCGCGAAGATCAGCGAGGCAGATCTCGAACTGGTCTCCACAGGGACATGGATAAGTATAGAGAGTCGTAGCGGCATCGTAGGTCATATCTTCGATTTCGATCTCATCGTAGAAGGACATCTTGGGTTCCCTGAAAGTTCAGCCGCCGGTAGTGGTTGGTTGAAAGATGAGTCTTTGCGGAGAGACTCAAAAATTTATTGCGGGGGCGGAAGCATTCCGGCTCGTTAAAAAATCCCAAGTCCCACTTAAAGATCTATCATATTGTAGCTTTTGCCCAACACAGGACAAATTTGCGAGCTCTACAGTTGGAAAGCCGACAAAGTGGCTTCCATTCCCTTCAGATTCAAAGCTGGCAACAGCATGGCTCCTCTCACTGAGGTTCATCACCATAGAAATACCACAAAGGTCTCGCACAAGCCATTTAAGTCGCGGCATGCTACTAAAAGTGTGATCAAAGATATAGCAAAAGGCAAGATAGAAGGCACAGAGAAAAGGGGCAGCAGGAAGACGCCACATCAACAAGTAATGTCTAAATTTGATAGAAAGAATCACGCCAAGCAGATGCGGCAGATCAAGCATCAGCAAAATCAAAAGTCTGCAAGTGTCTTTGCTGGCCACAATGGAGCTCCGCGTGTTATTGCTGTGGTACCGCTCTGTGAGGGTATGGACGCGGTGGCTGCAGTACAGAAGCTGAATCAGGCTGTCGATGCTGAAGCTATCTGGCCTCTAGAAGGACACATGAAAGTCAGAGTAGATCGATTCAAACAGAACCTAGTCTACGTGCCCGTGGAGCGGGATCTACTAACTGCCCTCGAGGCTTGCCGATGTGCAGACTTTGTTATCTTTCTATTGTCGCCAACAGAAGAACCGGGAGTCGAGGGCGAACAGATGCTGAAAACCATCGAAGGACAAGGCGTATCTAATGTACTTACAATGGTACAGAATCTTAACAGTATTGAATCCCCAAAGACAAGATCGCAGGTTGGCTCTTCGTTGAAAACTTATATTACACATTTCTTTCCTAGTCAAGAAAAGGTACTCTCACTTGACTCTGAAAGCGAGTGTGCCAACGCAATCCGTTCGCTATGCACGACGACACCCAAGGGTATTAAATGGCGAGAAGACAGAAATTGGATGCTAGCCGAGAGCGTTCAGTGGCCAAAGAACCCTGAAGTAGATGCTACGCATGGTGAAGTACTAATCACAGGGGTGGTTCGCGGAAGGGGCCTAAAGGCTAATCGACTTGTACAAGTTGGAGATTGGGGTCATTTTCAGATTGAGAAGATCACTGATGCAACTCTTCCAATTCCGCGCAAAAGAAAGGCGGATGAGATGGCTGTTGATGAGGCCAAGGAAGAAGTCATACTGGAGGCACCGGACATGGAACAGGATGATCTTGCAGAGCTTGCACCTTACGAGGCTGTTATGGACGATGCGGACACTATTTCCATTACAGAAGCACCGACGGAGAGACGAGGTGTGCTTCTTGACGACCATCACTACTTTTCAGATGATGAGACCCATCTGCCCGAACCACCAAAGAAGTTACCCAAAGGGACGTCATCCTATCAATCGGCTTGGTTCCTGGGCGACATGTCCGACTCGGGCTCAGACTACGACGACGAAGTAGACAACGAAGGGGATGTAGCTATGGAGGCTCCTGCTTTACCTCAAGATGGATTGGAAGGTCTTGATCTGGCGACGCAGAAAGAATACACTGAAGCAGGGCCATCCGAGTATCCGCAGTCAGAGATGTTCCTAGATGCGGCACCTGATGATGAGGCTGCTCAAATAGCAGAATATAGGGCGTCCCGAAAGAATGAAGCCGAAGAAGATCTCGAATTCCCAGACGAGATAGAGCTCCACCCCAATGTACTTGCTAGGGAACGACTAGCAAGATATAGAGGCTTGAAGAGCCTGAAGACAAGCCATTGGGAAACGTCTGAGGACAGGGCTCATGAGCCTGAGGACTGGAATAGACTGCTAAAGGTGTCTAACTATAAAATGGCGAAGAAGCAAGCGGACAACGATGCTTTAGTTGGAGGAATACAAGCTGGCAAACGCGTCAATGTACATCTCCGCAACGTGCGCCTTTCACTTCAGGAACTTCAGAACCCCGGGAAACCCTTAGCTCTCTACTCGCTACTAAGGCATGAGCAGAAGCGTACAGTACTCAATTTCAGCATGGCATTGAGCTCTGAATATCCAAATCCCCTCAAATCAAAGGAAGAGTTGATCATGCTCTGCGGCCCTCGTCGTTTCGTCATCAGTCCTCTGTTTTCGCAACTAGGTGTCACACCAAACGACGTCCACAAATTCCAGCGGTTCCTTCATCCAGGGCAAACAGCCGTGGCATCTTTCATCGGACCGCTAACATGGGGCTCTGTCCCTGCCCTCTTCTTTCAAGCATCACCTAGCACTCCTGGCACCCCCCTTAAACTTATCGCAACGGGGACCTCCTTGCCGCCCTCGACAAATCGTGTGATAGCTAAGCGTATCATCCTGACTGGACACCCGTACAAGATACACAAAAAGCTCGTAACAGTACGCTATATGTTCTTCAATAAGGAAGACGTAAATTGGTTCAAAGCCTTGCGACTGTGGACGAAGAGGGGACGTAGCGGATTCATCAAGGAAAGTCTGGGTACCCATGGCTATTTCAAGGCGACCTTTGACGGAAGAATCAATCCGCAAGATGCGGTGGGCGTGAGTCTGTACAAGAGGGTGTGGCCAAGGGAGGCGAAGCTTTGGAGACAGGGAGAGCCTGTTATCAAAATCCAGGAATTGGAGGTGTGAAGGACAATTGATTTGCTACATATTTACGACAAAAGACGACGAGAATGAATTTGTAAGGTGCGACAAGTTTGCCTTACCTTGGCTTGCCACCCTCGGCTGATCTGAATATCTCTCACCAAACAGTGAATACACTCATCACCGCGTACCCCACATCCTGCTTTTTATTGACCTGCAATCACAGAAGGGTCAGAATTTAGCTTCACTCTGCACATTCAATACAAAGAGCTGCAAATCGAATCATGTCTTGCCCACCATCCGCTTTCATAATATCCTCCCCTGCATGCACCAGCCAGCTACTTCATGCGCTGCTCTAAGAATTCGGTCGCACAAACTGCATTATCGAATCAGGGCTCACAGCGTACCACCCATCCATTCCGAAGAACATGACTTACAAACCAAACAACTCGTCCTACATCACGCAACAAGTCCGCCTCACTTCCTTCCAACCCACCTACTCGCTAACAAAGCCCCAGCAATCACCGCCATCATCAATCTACACCACACCACCCAGCACCTCATCCAACTCTTCCCTTCCCATCAACACCACCACACCAACAACCCCCGACCTGGGCTCCCACCGCTGCAAAACCCCGGAACCCCAACCAGTGCAACCCTCCGTACAATCGCCATCCACACCGCAAGCCCACCCCCACACCACCAAAATGTCCACCCTCCTCACGCATCTAACCTCCCTCCTCCCCCTCCCCTCCCCATCAAAAACCTACGCCTACAAACCCCCCTCTTCTTCATCTTCTTCCCCCACCACCACCTCCCCCCCCTCCTCCCCCGGCTTCCCTTCCGACGATCTTGACATCCCACCCGGCTTCCCCTATGACACTTACCACGGCTTCTATCAACTGTTCTTAGAATATCTCTGGAGCTTCCAAGCGCTGGTATGGGGTTTGATGGAGGGGTGGAGGAGGAATGAGAGTGGGGAGGGGAGGGAGAGGTGTAGGTGGTGTGGGGGGTGGAATGAGCGGTCGTGAGGGGTGGGGATAGGGGAAAGGGGAAAGGGGGGAGGATTGGAGGGGTAGGGAGGGTGGGGTGGATGGGATAGATGGAGAATGGAGGGTAGTGATGAGGTTAATTGATGGGGGTTTTGCGTTGTGTTGTGTGCAGATGCGTGCTAAATGGTTGATTCGAACGCGGATGACCGATCTATTTCGATATCATGGAATTTCTGCCAGATAGTTGAGCATCCGTACTTTTGAGTTCATCACCTCTCGATCCTAAAAAAAATTCATCGGCTTTTCATTTGCAAAGACTAGATGAAAATCTTCATAAATGGTTATGCTGTTGAATAGTCATGATATATTTGGCTCTCCGCTTGCAGAGACTAAAAGGATTGATGACCGGTATGGCTGTTAAGTGGTCATGATTTATTCCTATAAATTCCCCCGTATGGGAAACGATAGCCATGTACAAATGTACAAGCAAAGCCGAAAGCTGGGTATAGTGCTGCACAGAAAAAAAAGCGAAGAAGAAAAAAAGGAAAGACGTATGTACATTATCGTGATGTTTCCGAACATTATTGCGCTGGTACGTTTGTACGCCGTGTTCCTGATCAAACGAGACTGTCGTATACCTCCCTAAACCCCAATATTGCTCCTCGCTAGTATCAACGCAAAGCCGTCCACAAAAAAAAGACCCAAAATCGATCCACCATATTCGTTATTCAGACACTAGTTAATTGCGCTTCGCGAGCACCAGGCGAAAACGACAAGCCATTGATCCTCGCGCCCCCGACAATTCTTGGCCCAGTAGTTCTCTTCTTCGTTGAGGATGTCCTCTCAGCAGACTCGGTTCCCCTATCAGGCTCCGGTGTAGAGACGTCGCACATTGGCTGATGGTACATGAGACCTCCTCGATTCTGATAGGATTTGCCGCACTTGTCGCAGATGAAAGGACGAGGCTTCTGTGGGCCGTCCTCGCAACGCGGCATGCTCGCTCGATGGTAGTTCAGACCTCCTGGTGTGGTGTACGATTTGCCGCATTTTTCGCAGGCGTAAGGACAAGGTTTCTCATCCCTGAGAGTATCACCGCGCGAGGGGCGTTGAGAGGCTCGACGCTGGCTTTGTTTAGTAAGTTGGCATATTGAATGGAGGCTGTCTTACGTTTTCTGTTTCCAGCGTCTGGATAATACTCTCACCTCGTTGTTTAACAGAATCACGCTATAAGTGTCAGGAGATGTAGAAAGTTCAACGGATGTCGGTCCTTACCTTTTGTCTGCTTGGATCTTGATCTTGGCGAGGTACAGTTGAGCTTGGACCTTGCTCTGGCCTGACTTGAGTCGGCGTTGGGCTTACTGCGCTCGTCTCCCGACTTTTTGTTTTGGACGGGGAAGTGGCCTCGGCAGCGGCATCAGCTTCAGCTGTAGCGAGGACATGGGCTGCAAATTCAACGGGCGAACTTCCGGATGGTGGTTTTCTAGCAATCGTACTCGACTTCGGTGGACCGCAGCCCCGACCACTGCGGCCCTCAGCTTGCCGTTTGGCCCACGCCTTCCTCATCGCTGCACTACGCCGTTCACGCGATTCCGCGGACTCGTTGCGATGACCTTTTTTCCCTCGGGTCGGTCCTGTCTGCTTAGGTGGCGTCCGTACTTTAGCAGCAGCGAGCAGAGGCTGGCCAACTGTGGGCGGGCTCGCCGATATAGTCCTATCAGTGTCCCTAGTTAGGTCAATTGGGGTAGCTGGTGAGATAGGAGCTTTGCCAGAGACTGGATCACTACTAGCATGCTTGGGGTCATGCAGGGAAACAGGATCTGTATGACTAGAAGTCACCGCGCTCGGCGCGGGATTAGCAACGAATACTGGGGCCCCTGTATCCGTGTAGAGGATACCTGGAAGACGCTGTTCTAAGGTTCTAGATATTTCATTCACTTTGGCAATAACCTCCCACGGCTTACTACGGCGTGTATCGTTCAGAGTTCGATGCCGGAGCATATCATTCACTTGACTTTGAGAAACTGGTTTCTGAGGTTTTTCTGCCGTCGTACTATGTTGTGCCGTGACTGGCATTTCAGATGACGGTGTGCTCAGCTTGCTACTATTGGAAATCGCTGGGTTCTCGCCAGAATGTTCGCCTTTACTGGCTTGTTGCCGCGGGAATGTTTCTGGAACAGGATTAGGTTGGGGAAATGGTTGCTCATTGTTTCGCTGCGATGGTGACGGGTGACTGGGAGATATCGCTGGGTAGGGCGGTGAAGGCTCTGGGAATGTCTGCTGTTGTGGGACCGTACCCAGTGGAGGCGCTGCCCCAGGAACATAGCCTGATTGTCGGCTCATCTGGTGACGGATATTTGGGGGGACCTGGGATGTGTTCTGAAGCGGTTGTTGATTGACTAATACGCCAAAACCCTGGTAGTTGCCTCTGTTGGATCCGCGGTCAGTTCCACCAGTCTTGCCTGGCTTGTAATCTGTGCCTATGACCCCTGGGGCGCTTAATTTTTTGGAGTAGTGTGATGTAGTCTCTACATTGTTTGTATTCGAGTGGGCAGTATCGGCTCGGATCGTTATCTGGACTCGGTTCAACGTTTCTGCAGACTTTTTCAAGAGCGCCTTCGAATAGTCAGCGGCCCCAGCACGCTTCATAGCCTCTGCAACCAGGTCCCATTTTTCCCTTTCAAATTTGGCTTCAACTTCAGCTAAAGCGGCAAGGAGGTGGAGTTTCTGTAGGCGTAAGTATGAAACCACAAGCGAATAGGGACATACCTACATCCATGTCCGTGAGACACTCGATGTTTTGTTTCGGCGCCACTTGAGTAAGGCCTTGATTGTTGCTATTCGGGACTTTTGGTTGAACAGCCCTTATACTCCTATATTCTCTGGATACTTTGCCGTTCACAGGTGTGAAGCCGGATATATGGGTGTAACCGCGATCAACATCTCCACCCTCGGCACTGGCCAATCCAGACACGGATTTGTTGCTCTTAATGCGCTCTGTAGTGCCATTGGCGATAGGTGGGTTGTCTATCGTCCTCTCTGTTCCAGGCTCTTTCTTTATGTTGCTCGGACCCGCCTCATCATCTACTGAGAAACGTGTACGAAGCGGGTACGGTTGGGCTTCTGGCTCATCCAATGCATAGGATTTTCTCTTCAGGACTCCACTGGTCTCCGTTGCTGTCGAATTGCCGTCCAACAGAGCTTTCGCTGCCGATCGGGAGTTTCCTGGTGGACTAAGTCCTTCAGACCTCTCAGGGGGTAAGGTGAGCGGCTGCATTTCCCTGGAGAAGCCAGGATGTTGCTCGATTCATTGGCAGATGTACTCGGCGATTTCAAGGCTTTTCTGTCATTATTGTATTACAGCATCAGGGAAAGAGCGACGGACATAGACATTTGCGTGCCAAGAGTTTGCAAAGGCCCTTAAATAGTAAGCTACTTCTATCCGGAGATAAGATTAGCATCCCTGTATCCGATCCTCGCTATGGCGTGAGCCAATGCCTGCCGGCCACTTATGCACGCTCCGCGCCCCATACACCCAGTCACTTGCATCTACGGAGTTCAACTTTAGAGTCGATGATTCGTTGCCTAGGGCTCATTTGAGCCCCGTACCATATAAAGCGTCTTCGCCAATAGAGCTTCAAGGGTATATATGGAAGGACAAGAAGGCTAAAGCATGCGCAACTAGCCTTGAGGAGAAGGGCAAGCAGAAGGCGGAGCACCAGCTCCAGGCTCCCTGTCCCAACAACAACATGAAATTCTCACACAGCATCCAGTTTAATGCGGTGCCCGACTGGAGTAGTCATTACATCGCCTATAGCAATCTCAAAAAGCTGTAAGCTTCTATGCTATTGTTCCTTCCACTTTGGCGTTGAAAGTTGGAGAAAGTTACTGACCATCTTGCTCACACCTAGTATCTACCAACTTGAAAAGTCTATCAATCAGTCTTCTACACTCGCTCACAATGATGCCGAGGCCTCCCCACTAATTAATGCTGATGATCCTGACGCCGTATTCCGTCGTGCTTTGGATCAAGAGCTGGAGAAGATATGTTCCTTCTATCAATTAAAGGAATTAGAGATATACGGGGAAGTTGGCGATTTGCTGAAGGATGAAGAGGAGTACGAGGTAGAGGCCGAAGGTGTAGATTTTGACCAGCTTGAAGGAACTGGAGACAAGAATGGAAGGCCACGACGTGGAAGTTTATTCAACAAGATCGGCTTTGGCGGTAGGCAGCGGCGGACCAGTACAATGAGCGCTTCGACGATTGAAGAAGAAGATGCCGACAGCGATGAAGAGGTAGACGAAAGAACGGGCTTGAATATGAGCGGTATATCCAAAAAACGAAGAAAAAGCTCCGACGCCAATACAGCAAGGGCGGAAGACGACTTGCGGAGCTCCAGAGAGATGCCATTGAAAAGACGAAGAGCCAGCCAAGTATACGATGACTATAGCGACCAAGCCTTCTCGACGCTGGTAGCGTCTGGCATGACATTGAAGAAGCGAACGATTGGCCTTTACGTTTCCCTTTGCGAGCTGAAGTCATTCATACAACTTAATAAAACAGGATTCTCAAAGGTCCTGAAAAAGTATGACAAGACACTAAATCGAAACCTCAAGAACGTCTACCTAAAAGAGAAGGTTACAACCGCATACCCATTTAAGGAGGTGACCATGCAGCATATAGATGAGAACATTTACAATATGGAGAAGGCATATGCTGATGTTATAACCAAAGGCGATGTACCAAGGGCTAGGCGAGAGCTACGTTTGCATCTACGAGAGCACGTTGTCTGGGAGCGCAATACCGTTTGGCGAGAGATGATCGGCATAGAAAGGAAAGCCCAAGCTGCGAACATGGGCATAAGGAGAACGCTACTCGGTGGAGATCACGACCCAAAATTGCAAGGGGACGAGAGCGATGAGGCAGCTAGCAAGGAACTCATTACGCCTATTGGGAAATACCGGTTGCCACGCTGGCTTTTCAGTCTGACGTTTTACACTTTGTTAGGCATCATCGTTGTTTTTATAATACTGCTGGTCGCCCCCATCATGAAGAAATCAGAGCAGCAGAACTGCCTAGCGATGTTGGTTTTCGTCAGTCTATTATGGGCAACAGAGGTGAATTTTCGAACAAGATTGGATGACAGCTCGTGCTCACCCTGAAACAGGTCATCCCGCTGTTCGTGACGGCTCTGCTAGTACCATTCTTGGCTATCATACTGCGAGTGGCGAGAGAAGATCAAAAACCGCATTCTCGGTTGGCACCTAAAGACGCGACGAAGTATATCTTTGCGGCGATGTGGACCCCGGTCATCATGCTGCTGCTCGGAGGTTTCACAATTGCAGCAGCGCTTTCTAAATTCCATATAGCCAAAATGATGGCAACCTTCGTTCTCAGCAAAGCAGGCACGAGGCCTAGAACAGTCTTGATAACTAATATGTTTGTTGCTATGATACTAAGCATGTGGATAAGTAACGTTGCCTCACCAGTACTGTGCTTCTCCATCATACAGGTACGTTCTGCCAACCCAAACCAGAATAGGGACCTAACATGTTCCCAAGCCGCTCCTTCGTAACCTCCCTTCCGACTCTAAGTTTTCGAAAGCGCTCATCCTTGGTATTGCACTGGCCTCTAACATCGGTGGGGCGGCCTCTCCTATTGCTTCACCTCAAAATATTATTGCCCTACAGAACATGCGGCCGCAGCCAAGCTGGGGCGTATGGTTCTTTGTCGCTTTACCGGTCTGCATCATTTCCATTCTTCTAATCTGGGTCCTCCTACTTGTTACGTTCCAACCTGGCAAAGGCACTACCATCGTGCCTATACGGCCAATGAAAGACAAATTTACAGGTGTACAATATTTCATAAGCGTTATTACCCTTGTAACAATAATTCTGTGGTGTGTAAGTCATCAGCTGGAGAACGTTTTTGGCGACATGGGCGTGGTGGCTATCATTCCTATGGTTGCCTTCTTCGGTACAGGCATCTTGACTAAGGAAGACTTCAACAATTTCCTCTGGACAATCATCATCCTCGCAGCTGGCGGCTTATCGCTTGGCAAAGCCGTCTCCTCTTCTGGTCTTCTTCACACCATCGCAGCTACGGTAACGGAGAAGGTTGAAGGCATGAGTCTCTATGGAGTTCTGGTTGTGTTTGCTGCATTGATCCTTGTCATAGCGACATTCATCAGCCACACAGTTGCTGCCCTAATTTTCCTACCGTTGGTACACCAGGTTGGCGCTGGGATGTCCGAGCCGCACCCGAATTTATTGGTCTTTGGTTCTGCATTGATGTGTTCTGCGGCTATGGGTCTTCCCACCAGCGGCTTCCCGAACATGAGTATGTCTCCCTGCTTCGCGAACCATATTATGTTCGAGACTGCATTACTAATCTATGTCTCTAGCTGCTATAATGATGGAAGATTCACAAACAGGACAGCGGTATCTCAAGGTGAAGCATTTCATCTCAAGAGGTATACCGAGCAGTCTCCTTACATTTTTGGTCGTGATATCATTGGGATATGGCCTGTTACGCATTGCGGGACTTTAACTGATTTTGCATTACGGAATATTTGTATATGATACCATTGTTGCGAGCGTCTTATATATACGGTCGGGAAATATAATAATGGCTCTGCATGGCGGGAGTCATTCGAGGATATATTACAATCATTATGGTCTTCTACTACTCCTACGCAGCGAAAGTCATTCCGCAACTAAAAGATATCACATCTAGTCATCTTTGCGACCTTCACGACGTCCCATTCAGCCCCCTAAGCACCCCCCTTCCCCCTCCCCCCACAAACCCACCCCACCCAATCCAACCCCTCC
>KI911129.1:1435297-1464028 GCA_000482085.2 Cladonia metacorallifera KoLRI002260
CAACAACCCTCTCCCCACAAATCCCCCACCCCATCCTCCCATAAAGCCCCCCGGCATTCCGAAAAGGCGGTGCCTGCCAAAACACCGTCTCCCCTCCCTCCCTTCCAGCAAACATCCCCCCCACATACTCCAATAAATGCCCCACAGCATCCTCACTCCCAGCAGCTATATGGCGGATATACCAACCCCCCTGCTCCCCAACGCAGTTTTCGCGATGCGTGTAGAGGAGTTTTAAGGCGCGGGCGTAGGCTTTTGTATCCA
This sequence comes from Cladonia metacorallifera KoLRI002260, assembly GCA_000482085.2. Lineage (NCBI taxonomy): Eukaryota > Fungi > Ascomycota > Lecanoromycetes > Lecanorales > Cladoniaceae > Cladonia > Cladonia metacorallifera. The sequence goes on from KI911129.1 coordinate 1,435,559, forward strand.
TAGTCTGTGAGATATCTCGTGGCTGTCTGCCGATGTGGATGGGATAGCGGGGTTCCCATTCTTCGCCTGGTAAGAAATGTTGGAGCCATGCGATGCCGAGGACGCGGGCGTGGGGTTTTGATTTTGGGATCTGCGGGGTGGTGGTTCCGGGAGGAGGAATTGATGTTAGTGGGGAGGGTGTGGGAGGTTGTTGGTGTTGTTGTTCTTGTTCGGTGGTATTGTTGTGTTGCCTTATTGTGAGTTCATGTTTTTGGTCTTCTACGGCTACTAAGGCTATTATTTTCGCGCGGGGATCGTGCAGGGCGGCGGTGTAGAGATAGGTAGCGAGGGTGAGGTGGGCGGTGGGGTTGGTCAGCTGGGGGAGTTTGAGCATTAGTGCTGTGAAGGGGTTGAGGGGGATGGTGGTGGTGAGGAGGGGGAGGAGGTAGGGGAGGGAGGAGGGGGTGCAGGGGAGGATTGTGAGGGTTGTGGTGGGTGGTGGGGATGGGGTTGGTGGTGGGGTGAGGGGAGGTGGTGGGGTGAGGGGAGGTGGTGAGGAGGAGGATGGTGAGGGGGGTGGTTGGGCGGTTGGGTGTGCTTTGTGATGAGTGGGCGTTGACATTGTTGGAGCTGGAAATGGAAGAGTTGGAATGGATGGGGAGGGGCCGTGAATGTCCATATGGTGGTAGTGTGATGCAGGTCAATATGTCGAGAGGGAGTGCGAAGAGGGAGCGAAGAAGTGTGTTACAAGCAGGAGGCGTAGATCAGGTGGTGTTAGCATATGTAACACCTTCTTACGGCCGTAAGCTCTTATAAACCATCCCGACGATGAGCCTCATCCGTCGTCTCCAGTAACAACACAGGTTAGAAAGGTCAATGGTGAGTAGGGATTTGGAGCTGCTGGGGCCCGACAGAGCCACAATATGGACAGCTTCAAGCGTTGTCTGACCAGAGCCCCAGCCGGACATGCTTCTTTAGCAATCCCCCAACACTACAAGCAATCAATCCGTCTCCGTAACCATTGTTATAAGTCTTGAAAATGACAAGCGGCGTTGAACTATAGCGTGCAAGCTCCCGTAGCTTTCACTGACCATTGCAATGATACTATGTTAGGTGGAACATCGGAACCAGTTGACACTAGCTCTTGGTATCAATCAATCCCCATTACTCAACTCATTGGCCATTGCCATTGCATGATTCACAGAAGCCAAACAATGAGCAGAAGATGAAGCATGAAAGGGACCAAATAGTAGATTATACCGGCGAACAAGCCTCGATGACTGAGACAGAGAGCAAAGAGCCGTGAAAAGATAAACAAACGCGTGAGTGAGTGCGTAATGAAAATAAGGCAGGCTTTCCTCCGCCCCTAGTACCACATAACGTACTGAGCTTTGATACAAAGACACCTTGAGTGTAAGAAATCTTAGTCAAGACTGCATAGGTCCAGGCGCAGCCAGACCTCAGAGATTTGTAGGTACTTTGCACGTACAACTGACAGTCAGCTGGCCTCCGCTCCTTAGCCATATCTCCGGGCCAAAGAGGCATCTCTCGGCGCCAATTGACAAAGAGTAAGCGTCTCCGGACCGCCGTTGTAAGTCAGCAGCGCGAAAGCCAAAGGGGAAACCCTCAACTGCTATTTCTTCATTTAAGAAGATACTGAAGTGGAGCATTTTGTGTAAAGTAAGCGTGAGAGTCTTTGGTAGGTGGGTACCTAGGTACCTTAGGAGGAGCAACTTACATGCGGAATAGAGGTGCAACCCTAATCCTCGTCCACACCACCAGTGGGTTCTTCTGTGTTCGCTCACTGACCTTTCTTCCTTTAATAATCAGGGTATCAGAGGACACAAAAATCTTGAAGCCTTATCATTTAAGGTAGATGAGAGCTCAAAATAAGTGGTTGAAAGCGTGATAGTCTTTCACTTAAGATCATGTACGCGTAGATAGAGCACGTAGATTAGTGAGACCTTATGAATGACTGTCATCTTATTCGTTAATTATTAAAGATTATTTAAGGTACGATACCAGTTCCCGTATCCCCAGTACCCTATAAGTAATACACAAAGACTCCCAGGCCTATCATTACCGTGCTCCAAACAGTGGTCAACCAGAAATCGGCTCTATTCAAAGAAGCTTTTCCGGTGAAAGCAATTGGTTGGGTGTAATTGCCTCCTGTTGGTATGATATAACCACCTGACGTTATGCCGAGGACTGTGGTGGTGGCACCGGTAAGGGTACCACTGAAGATAGAAAGTGCAATTGGATTTGGCGTCGGTGTGATAGTGGTGTTGCCAATGACAATCTTAGGCACGGCAGCTGAAGGGAAGACAGTAGTCGATGGCGCACCGGTAGTGGATCCTGGAGAGGCAGAAACGATTGGAACAGATTGCTGCAATGGGCGTTAGTCATAAGTACTTTATGTAGTGATACACTATGCGATACTGGTCGAACGGTTTTGATAGGTCGAGGACGGCTGACCACCAACGTATGAAAGCATGTAACCTTATTCTTGCGCCCGGAACCATTGCTAGGAATAGATATAGACTTACTGGAGCAATTGTCAGGGTAGCCAACGCCGCAGCTAGCGGTACATTCGAGTAAGTACTTGTCGTTGAGGCCGTTGTGTTGGTGACTTGAATCAAGGCAGTAGGGACAACATTCTCGCCGCCACCAGAACAGCTGGAAAACCCGAGGAAGTCAATGAAAGACTTTTCGCCATTTGCGTCCAAGACTACCTGGCCATTCGCCGAAACCAAGGTTTCCGTATACGCAGAGCTCAACGTCACGGGAGCGCCAGATGTTGTGATGCAGACGCCATTAGAAGCGTAAGCGGACGTTATTGAGTATGCTACACATACGTTAGAGTCTATGCATTCAACGTTATGTGTCGTCATACCAGTGAAAACATTATATGCCGTTGGCGAGGTTCTACCTGCTGTCAACACCTTGAAAGATCAATCGGATAACTTTGCTTGACCTACAGTATAGCTCCTCCCACATTGACAGTGGGCTGGTAGTTTAGTTGTGTCAGAGCATTACCAGACACAGTGGCCGCCGGGTTGAATGTGAATTCCCCCTCATTCTCAACGATTGATGTGCGTGTAGCGCTGGTACCATTCCCAACGCCCACTGATACGTATGCGGTTGCAGCTGTGTTTATGAACACTTCCGAGTACCAAACTAGTCCTGCAACATCGGCGACAAGGTAGCAGCCACCGCACGATGGTGTCGTCGCGGTAGTTGGACCTGCCAAATCCGGAGCTGGGCCGGATTGCAGGAATTCCGCCGATGCGGTGACGGGTACGAGGTTCTCTGCTCCAACTGTCAGCTATGCATTGGCAGATAGGACGTCGAGGGGCATTGTACCTTGTGGAGCGCAAAAAGCAGGACTATATACAAAGCTCAGAGCGAGCGCAACGCACGATGCAAACGAAGTCATTGTAGGTGTGAATTGGTCCCAAAACGAGTGAGAGGTGGAAAGCTGATGTCAAAAAAGATGGCCTAGGTGTAGGTAGCGTGCCTCGGGCAAGAGCTTTCATATATGGGTCGCGACTGAGAGACCATGCCAACAGCTAGTTGGAGGGAGGATCTTCCGAAAGTCAGGTACTCAGTGCACCCGTCCGGAGGCTTGCAGGAAGTCAATCGAATGACGTCCCATCTTCAAAAGGGTTCTCCGTGACAGTGACCGCTTTTGAGGCTTTGATCAAGCCATTCTGGAGCATCATGGCCTTGAGCAGTATGGTGCTTCGTCATCGGGCCGCTTACTGGACCTCTGCTGGGTGCTTTGCTGAATCATTGGGTTTGGAGCCATCCAGCTTCCTACTTCGGATGGTCCGGTACGTCGTAGGGCCCAGGCGTCCTGCTGTGGGGAATATGTTGGTTGGATCTGCTATTGAGTGTGGGCGGACGTAATCGCTTGGGTCAGGCAGCGATGCTCTTTGGTGGTGGGCTGGTCGAAGGATTCAAAGTATGCACAAGATCCATGTAGAGCAGTGGACTATGACTGCAGGTCGGCATGCACTCGGTTGCGATCCGTCGCTATTGGTCGAGTGTTTGCGCCATTTTGTACTGATTTACAGGGTCCCTGCTGTTGCATGGGTCCATTTTGCCTTCTTTTGCGGAGGTTGTGCAAGTAGTGTGCAGTTGGAAGGTGGAAGGATTGAGGCTAGATTGTTAGGTAGTGGGGGGAGTTGAAGTGGTGAGTATTGTTTACATTAGTACATATTAGCGCTGTTTCTAGCGCTTACTGTTCGCCATGGCTCTCCCGTCTCTGCCACCCCACCTCACACAGCTCATCCAGTCACATCTTTCACCACTCACTATCGCCATAATTCTTTCGATACTAAAGTACACACCCTCAGCCTTCAGCCTTTCTTCTCGCCACTAATTACATACTTGTGCCGTCCTGCCATGTGTCGGCCCATCGCAAATCTGTACGGTTGAGGCGCGAGAAGCCACATGGCTATGGCGAGTTCACGAGCAGCCGCGCGAGAAGTGATGGCCGACTTCTACAGCTGAACCATTTCCACATGCTGGACGAGAAGGCGTCTGTCCTTTGGTACCGATGGCTCACCGTCTAAATGTTGCAATGGAGGGGTAGGGTATGGCAGAGAATAGCATCATGCACACCATGCATCCGATCGGGCCAACCAACGACTGCATGGCACCGCATCCCTACTGGTCTCTTCCCACGTTCTTCCGAACCACTGTACGCATACCAAAGACTTAGAGACCTAGACCTTTCCTTAGTCCAGTTTTTGCTAGCATCGAGATGCGCTACCGTGCCTTCCCACGAGGCCCACTCCTCTGGGATTCTATTGATATACCATGACAGCGCAATAGTCGGCCAGTCTGTATGCTTACTTTTGCTGACCGACCGGCCTTCATGTCGGTATTAATGTGATGAATATTCCATTGCTATAATCTTCTCGTCTTTCGTTCTTGTTTACATCGCAATTCTCGCTACTTTTTTTCTTTTTAATGAATAATCATAATGACGATCGAAGCAGCGCCGATCGCGGTTGATCCGAGCGGTGATTTGTATGTGATTTCACTTGCACTGTATTTGGCAATTGCTCACAGATCAATTGCTTACTAACTACGCTTTTGTAGCCTTGGTGTTGATGGGGCATGGTCAACCTTTTTGATAACTGTTGGAACACCACCTCAACAGCTTCAAGTCCTTGCATCAACCGAGGTAGCGGCTACCTGGGTGATTGCGATAGATGGTTGTGGCCCCAATGATGCTGCAAATTGTACCCAAGCCAGAGGTGGAGAATATAATGACAACAAGTCTTCTTCCTGGAATCCCAAGGCTATCTTCCAACTCGGCGCAGAGGACAATTTGGGCTATAGCGGTAATGCCATAAATGGTAGTTATGGCTATGACACGATCGGACTACTAGGAAAGGCTGGAGCAAACAATATCTCCGTAAACCATCAAGTCATAGCTGGATTGATCACTGAAGCTTTCTACGTTGGCAGCCTTGGACTTTCAAATCAGCCTATAAATTTCACTGATAGCGGCGACTCATCGCCGAGCTTGCTAACCTCACTAAAAAATGAGAACCTGATACCAAGCATCTCTTATGGCTACACAGCTGGAGCGTCGTACCGTGGGTGTCCGTAAGCGCTCTTACATATTCCTCACTAATAGCTTTTAGAGCCAAACGGCGGCGTCGGTGCGAGCCTGACACTTGGAGGTTACGACTCATCAAGATTAACACCCAACAATATCTCATTTACTTTCGCACCGACAGTGGAGAGACAGCTTGTCGTAGCAATACAGTCAATCACATATTCGAATAAAACCACTCAAACGCCGCTGCTGTCTGAGGGTATCGTAGCACTCGTGGATTCTACAGTGCCGTATCTGTGGCTTCCTGAACAAGCTTGTTTAGCTTTTGAGTCTGCCTTTGGTATCACCTGGAGTGAATTGCACAACCTGTATCTTGTCAACGATGCGCTTCATGAGACACTCGTTCAAGAGAACCCAAGCGTTACATTTCAGCTGGCTAATAGTCTTACTGGACCATCTGTCAACATTACTCTTCCTTACTCCAGCTTTGATCTTGTGGCTCAATATCCACTAGTCTTGAACGCGTCAAGATACTTTCCTCTGCAGCGCGCACCTGACGATAATTCCTACACGCTTGGGCGAACACTTCTTCAAGAATCGTCAGTATTTGAACTATGATTGGCACTCCAGCAATCGCTAAATCATCCCAGTTTCCTGATCGTCGACTACGAAAACTCGAATTTCTCCATTTCACAAGCTACATTCGACCAAACTACGCCCAGTCACATTGTCGCCATCTCATCTACTAGCACAACAGGCAGTAACCCCTCAAATCCGACCTCAAGTACAACAATAACCAAGACACCAAACAATACTTCCTCCGGCGTCGGTACGGGCGCAATAGCTGGTATAGCTATCGCTATAGTCCTTATTGCTTCGCTTATAGGTGCCTTCTTCCTCCGCAAGATGCTTCGGAGACGCCGTGAGAGGAAATTAGCAGAATCTCATGGTGATCCTGAAGATACGCCAGACATGTTGGATATGCAAAAGAGCTACTCTTCAGAGGACCCAGAGGTGGAATATAAAAAGCCGGCCGTTGTCACGGTTATGACAACCGAAGTCCCTATGACCCCACCAGGCCCTCCAGAAATGGACACCGGTACAATGGGATACTTCGGCCCCAAACGTGCTCCTAGTCAAAGAATCGAACTTCCCGGCTCTCCTGTAAACAGGTCCGAACTCTCAAGCCCGGCTCCTCGTTCAGGTGCCTCATCCCCTGATCCCAACCAGCTTCGCTCGGAACTCTCCACGCCTGAGCCCATGTATTCCAATCCTGAACTTCCGACCCCAGATCCAAGCCACGAACTCCCTTCCCCAGCTCTCAGCACCCCCGGCTTCGGTGCCCCTTCAAACGGTGACCGCCAATCCGCTCTCCATTCCCCACTTCCCATCCAACGGCCCACCTCCGGCCGCTTCGACTCCTCCGAGTCTGAGGCCGGATTTACCCGTGACGGGATGCCCACGCGCCCCTTTCCGCACCGCCGCGGCGGCTCTGACGAATCTGGCGTCTCCTTGGCCTCCTCTCGCCCTTCGAACCTCCATTTGCGCATGGACTCCTCCTCCTCAGACTCGGAAGCCTTTATCTACTCAAACAACGGTCCCAATGCCGGCGACTCCTCAGACCCAGACATCATTACCCCGGCTGCCACGACCACCAACAAAGATCACAATAACAATGAAAATAGGGTCACGTATCTCGACTCCCCGACCTCCGCATCCGACACTGACACCAACACCCAAAATATCCGCATCACCCTCTCTCCCTCCCTCACGAGAACCCACAATCCACACCGCAACCGCATCAACCCTGTTGACTCCTCCTCCGAATCCGAAGCACCCACCACCTCCACCGCTCACCAAGTCCGTATCACAACCTTCCACTCCTCGTCGTCCTCTCGTCCAGCAATAAGGCGCGTTTCCCCGCGTTCGCCTACACCGCAGACGGCGGCACGAACCCATACACAGGAACAAAGGGCTAGTACGAATGTAGCTGACGCTGTGAGTCGAAGTGATAGCGAGACATTGCAGACGCGGTTGGAGAGTCCGAGTGAGGAGAGTGGGGTGTCGAGATTCAGTTCGTTGAAGAGGCTGGGATCTCTGGGGAGGCGAAAGTGAGTGGCACCACTACATGATACCCAGGGAATATGTGTGAGATACGAGGATTGCAACGAACACGTGAAGGAACCGGAGTTTTTTGGGTGCATATCAGGCAGCTTGGTTGGGAGGGCGTTGAATCTTTTTCTACCGACATTGCGAAAATGCTCGTAAGCTACCTATTCACGTATGATATTTGTCTTATCTGTTATTCTAGACCTTAGAACTTAAATCTGAAACCTTAACCCTACAAGATCTATACAAATCCCCATTGCCTGTCTCACAACACAGCATAATTACCCCATGCGGCCTGGGCCAAAATCGATATGCACATCTGCAGCTCCAATAGCCGTTAACCAGCCATAACAAGTACAACGACATAACACCACTCCCCTTAAAAACAGTACCCTCGAAGAGAGTGAACCGCAGAACACATACCAATGCATACCTTAAAAATAAGCACAAAATGAGCTACATACATTCACCAAATCCAATAAATACAGTCCGAACGCATTCAATTTGTTCATTCATTCGTCAGCCTCTCTCCCCCCACGCACTAGAAAACACCTTTCATCCACCAATACCCCTACACCACCCTTCTCAAAAAAAACAAACCTCCTACCCCCTTCCCGCCTTATCGAAGCGAGATTGAGCCTCAAGTACACACACACCTACCTACGCTCTCCGCCCCACAACCACCCCACCTCCACATCTCCCACAGAAAAACAAAAACCAAAATAAAAAAGTGGCGTATGTAATATTCGGCCCGTCACAGTCTCCTACATGAAGAAAAAGAAAGAAACATGCTGATCCATGCAGATCCGTGCGAACGCAGCCTATCCAATTCTAGTCAGAAAAGAAAGAAGAAAAAAATAAGGCAACTATGTAAGCCGGAAATGTGGCGTGCTTACATGCCCAAAAAGAAAAAGACAAATCTCATGCAGCAATAGGAGCCCTGCCGAATCGGGACGGAGGGGAAAGAAAAATCCTATGCGGCCGCCGAATCATGCTACTCTAAAGACATTGAGTAGGGCGTAGGAGAAAGATGGAGGGGGCTAGGTTGGATGGGGCACACCTTGCGGTACACTCATTGTCAGCCGCATCGCTTCGAATACTCTCCTTTTTCATTCTTGGAAGAGTATGGGTGGAGCGGTAAGAAGCCGAGTGGGCGATGCGAGTGTGGTGCATGCATATGTATATGTATGTGTATATGTGTGTGAGGTAAGGTAAAGTAAGGTAAATTATCTCTTTAATCCTCTCTCTCTCTCTTCCGGGGTCACACTGCAAGGAGAGCCAGCATTATTGTGTTGTGTGTGGGGTAGTAGTAAAAGAGAGTGACCGATTGGCTGGCTGTGGGTAATTATCGCAGAGAAAAATAAAGTTTGATGGTTGATGGTTGGGAAGGTACATGCGCCTGGGATTGAGGAATACTTTAGTAGGAAGATGTATCAAGTGACTGGGTATCTCATGTAAGGTATGCATGTGTATATGCAAGTCATTTCCTGCAGCGCACAAACCCCTTCAGTGGAGGGGTGCATGAGGATTGCATGTGAGTACCGTATGTACACCGTACGTCCGTCCAATCCAGCTTCCATCGCATCCATCACGTGGCGTCTTTCTTCTTTTGCCCCACTCTTCGCTTTGGGTAAGCAGTAGCAGCCCATGTGCATATGCGTGAGAAAGAAATTCCGGATGGCCCGTTGTGGGCGTCGGGTTTTTCCCTGCCTTACCAATTAGATACGCGTCCCCATGACTTCCCCCTCCCCAGTCGCACAACCAATCGCGCTTCACTGAATCGTAGATCCCTTCCTCCTTGTCCTCCTGCACTGGTAGGCCTCACTGATTCAACAACCCCAATATCACATTCCGAGAATGCTCCCCCCCAAATCGCATAGTCCTCCCCTCCTCCGTCCCCCGGACCTGGTATACCACACTAATTCAACAATCCCAACGTCAGATCTCCCCGTAATTTCGCCTTCAACTGTATCTCCACATCCAAATTCAACTCCAGCCTCAGTCGCAACTGCTCTCCATCTCCTTTCCCTCCCTTTCCCCCTTCCTTCTTATCTCCACCAGTCAATCCCCCGACCGTCTTCCCTACTTTATCAGTCGCACCTCCAACAGTATCTTGCGCCTTATCCACCGCGCCTGTCGCCGTCTCGCTAACTTCGTCAAGAGAATCTAGAGGCCCGCCGCCAGATTTCTCAGCCTCCTTTGTTTGTGGTGGTCCTTGCTTCTTCTTCCTATTGCGATTGCGACGGCCACCGGTGGGAGCAGACGCGTCGGAGAGGTCACTGCGGGCTACGCTTTCGGTGTCGCTAGAGGGTGCCTGGCTCCTTCCGCGTCCCCTCGATTGGCGGCGAGATTTGCTTTTGCTTTGGGCGCGGGATTGGGGTTGGGACGCGTTCTCTGTTTCAGCCTGTGAGTCGCCGCCCTTTTGTGTTTCTTTTTGGGGCGTTGAATTGGAGGATTTCTTGGAGTTGAGTTTGGGAGGGGTGCGTTTCGCGGACTGGGTCTGTTTTTCGGAGGATTGGGCGTTGATTTCGCCTGAGCCCTCTACGGAGGCGGAACCGGAGGCGTTGGCGCCAGCGGTGGCTTGCGACTCGTCGGTTTTGGTCTGTTCTTCTGCCATTTCGGATGGGTTGCCCTTCGCAGGTGTGTCGGGAGGTGTTTGCATTCAAAAGTTGTATAAAATGCGATGGAATTTGCGTGTACTCGTCGTGTATGGTAAGTATGACGCTGATTATATTGAATATATTGCTGGATAGAGAGCTCAAGCTGAGCAAGAGGCTGTAAATATGGATATGGCTGGCAACAGAAGACTTATGACGTATGGTAATTGGACAGGTATGCCAGCCACTTCAAGCCTGGTTCGGCCATTTTCCCTGTAATTTCCCCTGTCGAATTATCATGTGCAAACAAGATGCTGGTGGTTCAGCCTTCTATTGGTGCAGAGGGACAGGGGCCTCCTCACGAGAACACCACCGATTGGCGTTGGTTGGTCATCGTGCTGCACCATGACGGAGCGTGGATCAAGGGCGAGCTCCATTATGAGTTGGGTATTGCGTGTATAGAATCACTCCATAGATGATGTTGTGCAGCTACCCAGTTGTTGGAGACAAGATAGAGGTCTGAACCACGGACTCCGGCCACTCTCAACGCCGACAACGTGGAAACAACGTGGACGAAGTCAATTGTTAGGCAATTTAACGGATCCACTGGTTAAAGACTTGGCAAACGCGGGTGTTGGAATACCAAACAATCTGTTTGTTCAGCCTTGATATTTGAAGCACCCTTCGACTTGTGCTTGACCAACAACCTCTCTCTCCTCCGTCCAAAGACCCCCATCTCCCAACTCCTCCCCCTCAACCACCCTCAAAACCCACAATGTCCACGTCCACGTCCCCGTCCCCACCAGACCCCAAAACAAATCACCAACAACCCACCTCCCATTCTCCATCCCCCTCGCCCTCACCCGCCCCCGAACCTCGCTCACGCTCCCAATCCCGCCGTGCTCGCCGCCGCAAACAAACAAAAAATACCACCCAAAAAGCACAACAAGAGCAGTCATCCAAAATGCCTCCTGTTTCCGAAGAAGCAGACGCTGAAGAGGAAGAAGAAATGAAACCCTTTACGCTCATCAACCCCTCCGACTCAGCATCCATGCCCGGCCCCGTTACATACGCCAGAGCGCAGCGGGGTGAGATACCGAAACAAGTTGCTCAGGCGGGGAATGAACAAGGACGTAAAGATATCAAAGATGAAGATGGGCTAAAATTAAGATTGGAATTGAATCTCGATGTGGAGATAGAGTTGAAAGCGAGTCTAAAGGGGGAGATTGTGTTGGCGCTTTTGGCGTAGTTGTTGGAGGAGGGATAGGGGGTGATGGCACCAGAATTCCTCTGCTCGAGCGCTTTCTTCCGCTGAGAAAGCTAGGCCAGGGTGGCAGGGGAGAGAACGTGAGGGATATGCGATGGAGGTGTTGGGATATATTTATGAGGAGGGATATCGGGGTGTATATGAGACGTGATATGGATATTAAGAGCGATGATTGAGCATAGCGTTTGCGATATCAGATGGTTTACAGTACTAGCACTGAGCGAGCGATTGCAAAGCGAGATACCCTACTGGTATGGACTGGATGATTTGCGCCGGTGGACGGTTGGGGCTGGGAGAAGAATCAAGGGATGGGGGCGGTTGAGTCCTCAGATTTTCTTTCTTATGTGTGATCATGTACAGAACAAAAGAAATCATCCTTGCCAAGTGGTATAGAGTCTAATGTTGATTGGAGGCCCAGATCGAAACGGGACGAAGGACGACGAGGGATATCTGGGGAAACAGGATGCACACCCATCTGGTATTCCTCTACTTAGTTTAGCAGACTATTTACGGGCAATCCATACAAGTATTGGGTATTTCAAACCGGTCCTTTCAATAGCGAATAAGTTAGACAGCCTTGAATACTATGGTACGTAGCATGAAGTGATCAAAGAGAGGCTGCTAAAAAGCGCGAAAGCGTAAGGGCAAGGCATAAGGCCAGTGGCTTGGGGCCCGTATGGTTGCTTTTTACGAGCTGGCCTTGGCAAGACCCCCAATCTACCTGAGCCAGCAGCCTCGCCTTCCACGTTGCATAACGGAGCAGACAACCACTGACCCGAGCGTCGATAGCATGAAGAGCTGTCATGAAGTCGACAAATATTCTGCAGTCGCTTACCTTACGTTGCTAAGTCTAGGCGGCAAAAAACTCCCAACGGCAAAAGACCACACCAGTTCCCACGATGACCTCAGAAGTGGCTCCAGCATCCTCGGAATCTCCAAAACCTCTACGGATTTTGTGCCTCGATGGCGGAGGTATCAAAGGCTATTCGAGCCTTTTGATCTTGCAAAGATTGTTCCGAGAGATCCAACATCAAAATGGCGGAGTGGAACAGCCACCATGCGAAGTCTTCGACCTCATCGTGGGCACATCGACCGGCGGGCTCATTGCGACAATGCTCGGCCGACTTCGCCTCTCTATAGATGATTGTCTTACACAGTATCGGAAGGTGGGAAACAAAGTTTTCGGTAGAAAGCCCATTGGCGGAAAGGCTGGTAGAATTTTACGCGGCCTAGTCAATTCTCCTTTTTACGACATCGAGAAACTACAATCAGAGGTCAGAGAACTCGTAGGATTGCAGAGTGGGCCGCAAGGCACGCCCTTTGATCCAAAATTCTGCCCAGTCGCGCAGGCTTATACGCGAGGAAAAGTGTGAGTATGAGGCAAACGCGAGCAGTTGAGGACATACACTGACGCACGGAACCAGGATGCTGTGTGTGACAAGGTCAGAAGCGCAGCAGCCTGAGGTACTTCGTTCGTATCCCACATGGGCTCCTTCCGAGGAGAATTATGACTGCGATATTTGGGAGGCAGCGAGTGCCACCACTGCTGCGCCGATATATTTCAAGCCCGTACCATTTGCTAGGACTGGCGAGAAATGGTGTGATGGTGGTTTGAAGAGAAACAATCCCATTAACGAGGCGCTGAATGAGGTTGCTCGGCACGAAGAATTCAGCGCTAGAGAGATTGGATGTGTTGTAAGTATTGGCACCGGAATTACTAACACAACAGGTATCTCATCAAACCTGCTTGTCTTTCTTCAGCAAGCCGTCACAATGATGACAAGGTCGGAAGAAATCGCGGACACTTTTGAAGCATCAGAATTAGGCACACGGCTATCCATGAGCAAAAGGTACTATCGTTTCAACGTGCAACAAGGTCTGCAAGATTTTGAAATGGATGAGTTGGACAGACTTGAAGAGATGGACGCTCTCACGAAGGCATATTTGCGGAAAAAGGAATGTGCCAAGGCCATCGCAGACTGCGCAGAGTCTCTGCTCAATCCTGAAGGAAGATGTCAGTAAGTGGTGGTCGCGTTATGGTTATTCATCAATGCTGATAATTGTCAGTGCAATCAGCGGTCGCGAAACCACTCAACTTGCTGAAGAGTAAAACTTGTAACCACTATTTGTCCCGCCAGGAACACCTGCTCTCCTTGGAATCCTTTTTCAACGGCCAAGCTGCGGTGAAGCGGTTCGTGCTCTGGGGCACCGGTGGAATGGGGTATCTATCTTCAAAATCCGTGTGAGAGGGCTACTGACTGGTTCAGGAAAACTCAAATTGCCTTGGAATACGCTCAGAATCGGTCTCGCAATGGTCACGTATTCTGGGTACGGTGCGAACAGTATGCAAGTTTCGGACAAGACTTTGGCAGAATCTTCGCGACACTCAAGGAGTCAACCCAGAGTATCTCTGAGCAGTCCAACGATGATATGATACTGAAAAGAAGCCGTCTTGTGCTCGACGAGCTTGACAATTTTCTGCTAGTCTTGGATAATGCTGATGACTTGGATCAATTCTTAGGAAGGGCTCCTGGAACTACGAATTTGAGCTCTTACATGCCAAGCAAGGGCAATGTTCTGATCACAACTCGTGATCCACGGTTTTTGGGAGGATTTGTGCCGGCCGGTCAAGGCAAGCGTGTGAAAGAGCTTGAGCGTTGCGATGCTCTTTTGCTCTTCCTCAAATCAATTCCTGATCATCTTGCCGGCACAGCTCGTCAAGAGGAGACTGAAAACCTTTTAGATCAGCTCGGAGACCTTCCGCTAGCTATTGCTCAAGCCGCGGCAAATGTGACTGAATTGCAGATCGATCTTTCCACCTACATCTCCGCCTATCAAAATAGGAAGGAGCGAGCCATTGTTATGCAAGAGCCATTCTTCGACAGCGAAGCAAATGACGAACGCAATAAGCTACAATCAGTCTATGTGACATGGGAGATATCCTTTGACTTTTTGGAGGCGAAACATAAGCTTAGTGCAACTTGCTTACAGGTCATGGCACTTCTTCACTGGACTGCTATTCCCTTGGATTTCTTGGCATCTCTTCCCTTCTTTGGAGGTCTGACCCCATTGGAGTTCCATGCAGCAATCAAGAAGTTGCTGCACCTGAGTCTGATAGAAGAAAGTGGTGATGATGGATTCGTCGAATACAGCTTACACCGAATGGTCCACGAAGTCATCTTAGACCGGCTGAGGAGAAGATCACACAGCACCCTAATCAGTCTATTGGAAACAACGGCTGGACATATGACTGACATTTTTCCATTCGTTGGAGTTGGAAAGAAAGAGCATGAATTCAAATTCGCCCGCTATCTCCTACCTCATGCATTGAGGCAGCTGCAACTGCTGGAAGACCTGCAAATCGTCAGCCGCATGAGAGCGAGACTTCTCCAAAGCGCAAGCAATTATTTGGCAGAATCGGGGCAATCACAAGCAGCCAATCACCTGAGCACTGAGGCATTAGATGTTGCGCTGCAAGTCTGGCTACCTGACGACATATCTATCCTCTACATCCGGAAAACCGTCGTAGAGTGCCTGGTCCGGGACGCAAAGTATGGGGAAGCTGAAACGGTGGCACTCCAATGCCGTGAGATGCTTGAATATCGAAACATCTTAGAGAAACTTGACGACCGTGATCGGTTACTGGTGAAGGTTGATACCTCTCACCTCTATGAGCAAAGCCTCTTTGGCCAGGGCAAAGTTGACCAACGAATGTGTTCATTACGAGAAACTATTGATTTTGCTATGAAAGCCGGCCTCAGTCGCCGATCCATGCGGCCATTGTTTCATAACCTTGCACACAACCTTACTGATATTGGGAAGCTAGACGAAGCTCGCCAGCTGAATGATAATTTGATCGAAGAGGTTTCCGGGGATCTCGAGTATTTCCGGACAAACCGGGCATTCTTCGGAGTCACCCTCAACCTAAAAATCAAAATTCTTGAAAAGCTCAACCAGGGCAACGATCTTGCGGAGAAGGAACAATTGAGGACTCAGATCTTAAGACTTCGTGAAGAAGTTCTCGACCACAGCCTTGCAGACGGAGGAATAGAAAGCCTCGACTCGTGGAAAGCATCAAACAATCTCCTAAGCGAGTACATCAAGGATACCAACTGGAGAGGAGGCTTGGCCCTAGCAATTGATGTGCTCAAACTAGCACTGGACTCAAATGTGGTCATCCAAGGCCAATTTCTAGACCCCTTCAAGAGCTTCGAGTCCTGTGTAAGCACCATCTTAGTAGCAGCAGGCACAACGCCATCAGTAAAAGTGGAACTACTAAGGCATTTATGGGACAATTTTATGTTTGAGCAAAATCTCACAATTAACGACCTAGATAGAAGCCCGGGCGTCCTGAATCTCGTTGCCGTACATTTGCAATGGGCAGGCCAATTCGAAGCAGCTGAAACCCGCCTTAGATGCGTTCTAAAGATGCCAGACTTGGCAACAGCAGGATTGAAGGGTCTTCCGTATTACAACCTCATGCTGGCCATCGCGCAGCAGCCCGGACGCCAGTCAGAAGCATTACAGTACAAAAAGGACCATCAATTCCTCATCATGGAAGAAGAATCAATTTACGGTTCACTGGAGCAGCGCATCGAAAGATGGGACACGGAGCGCGGGCTCTATGCTAAGGCAAAAGAAAGAATCTCATCCGGTGATTTGGATTGGCACAGCGATTGGTGTCAAGCTCACAAGAAGGAGCTTGATAGAGCGCAGATGCGCTGGGGCTGGTTGTATGATGAAGCTAATCCATGGCTTTAATATGACAGTGATTGCAATGAACAAATGGAAAGCAGCTAGCTTGTGGGAACAGGCAAGATGGCGCGAGATGTGTCAGAAGAAGACTCTGCAAGACAAGACATGATGGAATTCAATATTTCAGTATTGGGGAGGCTGCCGCGAGAGGAGTCGGGAGAAGACTTTGCAAGACAAGCCATGATGGAATTTAATGTTTCAGTATATTGGAGGCAATTTTCTTCACGTGTTACTGGTGTTATGATACCTCTGGCTTTGGGTAGGTCCGGTGTCAAGGTGCCTCTTCTCCACTCTGACAAACGTTCAGCGCGAGAGGCCAGTACCCTCCCTGCGGCCTCGCCATCCCAGCTATCTGTACAAGCACCAAAAATAGGCGGTGTGCTCTCGGGGTGCTGAGTATAGGGTTTCGGTATGGGCCAGGAGATGGTGGAAGATTGAGGACGGGTATAAGCAGACCTCGTTACGACTAGACCCTAAAAGGATGATCACTGGTGGTAATATACTAAACTGGATGTTCAAACACCAAGGCTTCCTAGAGCATATCACCGCTGCTCATCACCTCCCCCAGCATAGAAGACGAGCGCCCCCGCGGATAAGAATGAAACCTTATCATCCTAAAAACAGGGGACTTACTGCCTGGGACTTAAACCCTCTACCTTTCATCGCCAAGCCTCCTACGTACTATCGCACCGTGATCGCCAGATTGAGGACGGGTACAAACAGACCTCGTTACGACCAGACCAAAAGGGTGATCACTGGTGGTAACATACTAAACTGTATATTTGACCACCAAGGCTTCCTGCAGCGTGTTACCGCTGCTCATCAGTGCACGACGGCTAATAATAGGACAAAACCAAACCACGAAATCAATGCTCTTAGGTAAATTTCAATGGATTATCAGCTTTGATACCCTTAGTTTTATATCAATCTACTTATTATGCCCTTAGATATACGACTGTATTACCTACTACTAAATATGCCCCCAGGAGACCCACCCGAGATATGCCCCCCGAGCACCCCCCCGTACATGCCCCCATAAACCACCCCCCGTACATGCCCCCGACTTTGCCCCTAGAGACCCGAGTATATAGGTGCCGATTTAGCATTAACTTAGCACTGATCAAGCAGCTACTGTCGCTAGGTGGGGCCATACAGGGTTTTATCTAATGGGGTTCCCAAGGGCATATTCTGAGGCATGTACGCAGGGGCGCTTAGGGGGTTATTGAGGGAAACGTGCTCGGGGGGGTACTTGGGGGCACGTTCGGGGGCATCTATGGGGTTATATACAATTTAGGGTATTCAACACGAATTTTATTTGTAATTCAGAAAGGCTGATCTCATGGTTTGCTTTTATCCTACTATCAGCCGTCCGTCATACGGAAGTGTGTAGCATGGAGCGGATGTTGCGCTACGCAGATGTCTGTCGCCTTGAGATGCCAAGCCATAACGGCCGTCGGTTGCAGGAAGGGGGCAATTGGGTAAACCCCTAATTGCTTATTATGACTTATGAGAGAGCATCCCAATGCGAGGCTGCAGGTGTTGCAACCATGTCGCTGCGGGATCATGTAGAACTTTTGCGGCCAAAGGCGTAAAAGTATTGATATTTCTGACCGTAAACATGCAAGCCATGAAAACAAGTAAGAAAGATCATCAAAAGAGTGGTCGAGGCCGCGAATTGAGCGGCACGGGTCACGCGCGGTCGAGAACCGGCCCCGAAGCACGAGAGTGGCTTGCTGCACAAGAGACCATGACTAACATACCTGCAGACCGCGCTAGGAGATGCAACTATTTCAGACCATTCGAGAATGGTCTCTTAAGCCATGGTCCCAAGCCATGCCCTTCTTGCAACCCAGAAGGCGGTATAGCGCCATAGGTATTTCGAAGAATGGCATAAGCCAGGGAAATCAAATCTGTCAGCAATTAGTAATTGCGAAGAAAGCCATATCAGCAAGTGTGATGTACTAGGGTTCAAGTACAGATTAAATGATATGAATCGCGACGGATCCTAACATCTTATGCGAAGCGTGCGTCCTCATCTGAAAATTACCCGCGATGCCGCCTCAAAACGTAGCGGCGTGGATCCGCGCCCCGAAGGCTGACTTGGAGATCGATGAAGCACCATACAACGAGCCCGGACCGGGTGAGATACTGATCAGAGTAAGCTGAAACATATCCATCCTTAACATACCTACTAGAAAGGATGCATATTAGAATGAAGCCATTGCAATTCAACCACTGGATGCGAGCGTCCGTAAGGCAGCATATATGCCAATCCCCTATCCATTCATCCTTGGCAGCAATGTCGCTGGCACGATCGAGGCTGTTGGCGCCGACGTTGAGGATTTCAAAGTCGGTGAAAGGGTCGTAAGCAGCACACCAACATATGTCACTAAGGAGACGAAATGGGGAGGATGGCAGAAGTTTGTGTCCAGTAAGCCAGAGATAACGGCAAAGGTAAATCGGATTCCTATTGTGGCAACAGTCCATCTGAATGGGTAACGCTAGATCGGAGAAGCCAATTACGATCGAGCAGTAGCCATTTCATTTCCTCTGTCCACAGCTGTTTCGGCGTTGCAAGTATATGCGGGAATGGCTAAGCCAGGCGAGGGCGACAAGAGCGTCTATGAGCAGGAGAAGGTCTTGATCTGGGGCGCAGGTGGAGCTGTTGGGGGGTAGGTCCTATTCACAGAGCTGCAAGGCGACCCATGCTGATATTTAGGGAAGGTATGCCGTACAATACGCCAAAAGCGTAAGTGAACGTCCGTAATCCCGTCGTCGTATTCCATCTCATCATGATCAGGTCGGCCACACTGTGATTGCAACCGCGTCTCCTCGTAGCTTTGCTCACTTGGAAAGGGTAGGTGCGTCCAAAATTGTTGACTATAAATCGCCGGACGTCGAAGCGCAACTTCGAGAGCTAGGCCCTTTCAAGTTTCTCATGACAGCAAGTGGCGATCCGACATCTCAGCAGGTGCTGGCTAGCCTTCTACAGCCGAACGGGGGCCGCTTCATCTCCGTTCGTGCAGGTGAGGTTGAGCTTCCAAAGAACGTGGAGAGAATCTACAACATGTTCGAGGCTGCCGGTCAAGGACCAGAATTCCGGCATTGGTGGTATACAACATATCTCCCCAAAGCCATTGGTGGTGCTGTCGAGCCAACGCCAATAGAGAAGAGGAGCGGTGGCTTGAAGGCGATCCAGGCAGCTGGTGATGATGTCTTCAGCGGCAGGGCCAAGGACAAGATAATTGTGAATCCTCAGGACTAAATCTAGTCCATCTGGTGATCAAGAATTGCAAATCCGAGAGTTGTGGACACAGAGAATACGAGTCGTGTGGGGGCGACCTCCACATTCAGCACTTCATAGTGTATCAACTTTCAAAGTGTACAGCCCTTCCTTTTCAATCCTTCCATCTGGCCCTTTCCTAGCCTCGTTCAAGACTTCGCCCAAGTCTTGTGTAGCGTCTATGTATCTGCCACTCATTAACTTCGCATCGGGATCGGCAGCTAGTGCCACGAAGGTATCAGCTGGCAGAGCCACTGTGTCTTTCATGCTGGGCTGAAACTCGCTCATGAACTGCCTGAGCCCTTTCGCCTTAGCATATGCCTCGAGATTGAGGGCACCTTGACCCAATGTTGTATCGGCAGACATGCAAGGATGTACAGCGTAGGAGTAGATACCATGAGGTCGAAATTCCATGTCCATGATCTGTGTAGCGCGTATGAGGCCGGCTTTTGCTGAGCTGTAGGCGGGGAAGTAGGGAAGTGAGATTGTGGCGAGTACAGAAACAACATTAATGATGCAGCCAGTCTTGCGGGAGATCATTGATGGGAGCACAGCGTGAATGAAAGCAATGGTGCCTCTCATATTGACTTCGATGACCTCCCAAGCTTTAGACATGTCCTCCTCATGCTCGATGTCCGATATCCGACTTATCCCTGCATTATTGACCAGCACATCAACAGGTCCCAACGTTGTCTCGATTTCTTTCAAGACTCGTCCAGGCGCCTCGGAATCTGCGACATCTTCCATGAGTGCCATGGCGCGAGGGTATCCCTTCTCTTCGGTTTGCTTGACCACATTTTCGATATCTGAACGAGTTCGTGCCATGCAAGCCACCGAGGCACCAGCCGCAGCGAATGCAAGGGCAGTGGCTTTGCCGATCCCACGGCCAGCTCCTGTGATGAGGACTACTTTGCCTTTTAGAGAGTCTCTGTATTTGGTAGGTGATATGTAGTCGTAGGTATCATGATGGTAGGTTATTGACGATCCCGGGTTGCGATATAGATTCTGCATAGTTGCCATGATAGGTGATGGTAACGATTGGTCTCTCGTAGATCTTGTGGGTTTATACCGTTATTGCAACCCTTCGCGCCTTCCATATTAGAACTAGTCAGCCAAGACCCCCTTTTACAATTCGGAATACCTATGATACTCGGTAAGTATGGCTTCTTCCAATGCCTGGGATAGCTAGGGGATTCGTGGAAGATATTTCTGAGCGTTAGCAACGATCTCTAGCTACATTAAGGCAAGGCAGCTAGGTAAGGTAGTGCACCAATCGCTCGGTTTGGGATCGGCTATAATAAACGGACCGTCGGATGAGCTCTATGGCGCAGACTAGCTACTGTGACACAACTCACCGGGACCTCACCAGCCAGGGTACCCTGCCCTGAACTCGCATGAACCTGGACCCGGGCAACGAAATAAGATAATTGATGGCTGGATTAAGCGATTCGGAGGGTGACCGTGGCAGGTCATTGTAAAAGAGGCGAACTGCAGCGTCAGCAATCATGCAGCAGAGATTCCACAGGAAAGACATTATTTCCGTAATCAATTGCCCAATCAGTCGAAGAGCTTACATTTACGACTACGAGGAGCGAAATCCTTCGTTCTTCGCCTCAATTTGGAGTGGGGTATTCGCGTCATCTAAACAACGCCATTGCCTCATAGTACTCTCATTGAATTAGCATTGCCACCTGGCACTATGCGGCTTGAAACCTTGGCCTTAGTAATAATGTTGAGCGCTACGGTACCTAGCTATGAACGACCAGAATCCTACGCTGGTAAGCTTATCATGGCCTAACTTGCTGCTGGTATTTGCATAACATTTGGCCTCACCTCTGAGAGTTCGCTGACTGAGAGACATTGTATAATCAGCAGCTAGTTACTGCTGTATCCAGGTTCAAGACCATTGAACCTTCCTTCACAGGTTTGCACTTGAAGTCACCCTCCTCTCCTTAATTCTTCCTTTTGCGTCTGCTCATATTCAAATTTCATTATTCGTGTGCACTTTCTCAGGCATCTGTTTCAGATCAACGTCAGTCCAGTCATGGCGCCTACAGCAACTACGGATGATGCACCATTGGGGAACACACCACTAGAAATAGAAAATTTTGTAATTGCAGACGATTTGTTACAGGCGCGAGCCTCAGATAAGATACAGACACCTTTGCTTTGCTTTCCAAGGTCGGAGCGAGGTGTTATCGATTATGAGGGCTTTACAGGTTCCGATATTGACCGTTTCGTGGACCACGCAGCCAAATACTATCTAACGCAGGGGCTGCAACCGGTGGGCTTCGTTTCATCCAGACCAGTTAGAGATATCTTGACTGATCGCATTTGCTAGATTAAGAATAGCCACCAAACTCCCAAAGTGATCGCCTTGTTGGCTCCCACAACCTTAGCCTACCTGATCACCGTTTTTGCTTTGGCTCGGCTGGGTTATACAATCCTATGCTTATCTCCTCGCTTAGCACCCAACGCATGTGCGAAGTTGATGGAAGAAACGCGTAGTTCTACTGTGATCCCAGGGAGGGCTTCGCAGCTCTCAACTCTCGTTGCCCAGACAAATGACCTTTATCCAGTGAACACGATTATAATGGTAGACCGCAAAGATTTTGATTTGCCGCCATCGTTGGAGCCCCGCTTTCAGCGTGAGTGCGTTGACCGAGAGGTGGAGAAGCACTGGACCTTCCTTATCAATCACTCATCAGGATCGACTGGCCTTCCGAAACCTGTTTCTATACCCCATAAGCGCCTGATGATGAAAGTACCAGTACCCAGAAGCCAAGTGGAATTCAATACCTTTCCTTTCTTTCATGGTTATGGGAGTTGGATCACGATAAATGGTATTATGGCCCGTAAAACGATCTACATGAGCAATCCCCATTTGCCGCTAACCGCAGATTATGTTGTTCAAGTCATGGAGCATGTCAGACCTGACGTTTTGTATGCGGTCCCGTATACATTGGGGCTCCTGGCGCTTTCAGAGAGAGGAATCGATGCCATGAAGAGTTGCCAAATGGTAAATTTCTCTGGAAGCGGCTGTCCTGATGAATTAGGGGACAGTCTCGTCGCCAAAGGTGTAAACCTGGTAAGTGTCTGGGGTGCTACCGAGATGGGCGTTCTAGGAGCTTCTTTCAATCGGCCTCCGGGAGACAATACGTGGGACTATATCAGGATTCCACCACCTATCGCCAAATACATCAAGATGAAACCATTAGGAGACGAGACCTATGAGTGCGTCTATCTACATGGCCTACCGGCGTTGGTAGCATCGAACTCCGATGATCCACCAAAGTCATTTCATTCGAAGGATATTTTTCTCAAACATCCTAATATGGACGCCTGGAAACATATTGGCCGTTTGGATGATCGTCTCACATTGACTAACGGTGAAAAAGTCCTTCCGGTACCTATGGAAGGTCGGATACGGCAGGATCCTTTGATCAAAGAATGCTGTATCTTCGGCGCAGGCAAGTCGACACCTGGAATTCTAGTCTTTCGAAATGAAGAGTCGACGAGTATGCCTAATGAGGAATTCATTGATGCTATCTGGCCAACGATACAGCATGCGAACACCCATGCTGAGAGCTTCGCTCATATCTCTAAGGAGGCAATTGTGCCTCTTTCCTCTGAAATCGACTACCCAAAGACTGATAAAGAGTCGATTAAGCGTGCTCAAATGTATTTCGTTTTTGCGAAAGAGATTGAGGCAATGTATGAGAAGCTTGACTATGCTAGCACAGGGACGCTCCAACTCGAAATGCCAGAAATTGAAGAATGGTTAATAAGGACTTTCAGAGAGGCTCTGAATTTACGCCTTTTTAGCAAGGATGATGATTTCTTTGCGGCTGGAGTCACCAGTCTACAAGCTATCCAAATGCGAGGCCTTATATTGGGAGACCTAAATGTAGGCGGCAATAGCAGAAAACTTGGGCAGAATGTCATCTTCGACACCGGCAACGTGACTCATTTAGCTAAGCATCTCTATGCCCTGAGACTTGACAAGACGGCTCCAGTGGACATGGTTGACGGAGTTAAGGAGATGGAGGCCTTGATTGCAAAGTATTCGCATAAAAGAAGCCATGTAGTGGTATGTTTCTTATGCACATATTGATAACCTATTCTAAAGATGTGCTCCAGGTCCTCACAGGCACAACTGGCTTTTTAGGCGCGCAGATTTTGTCTAAATTGCTCTGCTGTCCAGACGTGAGCGCTGTGTATTGCCTGGTAAGGGGCAATAACCCCTTAGAGCGGGTAGTACGAGCACTGCGGCAGCAAGACCTCCCCTTGCCCAAGGGCGGTACTATGTCCGTCCTTTCAAGTGATCTTAGCAGAGCCGACCTTGGCCTATCACCCGACATGTACGAAAAGTTACGAAAGGATACTACAGTTATCATTCACAGTGCATGGGCTGTCAACTTTAATCTCAGTACTAGCAGCTTCGAAGATCAATATATTAAAGGAGTCGATAACCTCGTTCAGCTCTCATTGTCTGTATCCAATTCGATACCCGCCCATTTGTTCTTCTGTTCATCGGTCGCTGTAGCTTTAGCTACTCCAGCACCAGCAAATATTCCGGAAGCGCCAATGTACGACCTCACGGCTTCTTTACCTCAAGGTTATGCGCGTTCAAAGCTCATCAGTGAGCATATTCTGCGTAATGCGGCAATCGATACACGCGCAAGGACCCGTTCACTCAGGATTGGTCAAATAGTGGGCGATGGGAAAAGAGGACTGTGGAATGATACAGAAGCAATCCCGCTAATAATAAGGTCAGCACTGACGCTGGGCGTTCTACCTGCGCTTCATGAGACGCAATCATGGCTTCCTGTTGATACAGTGGCATCTACAATCCTTGATCTGGCCGGCATCACCACATCAAGACCACCAGCTTCTGATTACGACACCAACCTGGTCTACAACTTAGTAAACAACAACACCTTTGCGTGGACGGACGACCTTCTCCCCGAACTCCAGCGCTCAGGTCTTTCTTTCAGTATCGTTCCTGTCAATGAATGGCTGCAGAAACTGCGTGACTATCAACACAAAGGTGGCGATCCAGAACGCAACCCAGCCGTCAAATTGCTGGATCACTTCGAGCGAACATATTCTGGGACAGAAAATAAGCCTGGAGGGATCACGTTCGAGACGAAGACAGCGATGAATCATAGCAGAGCTTTGAGAGAGGCGCCTAGAATAATTGAAGATGGGTACGTGAAGAAGTTTGTGAAAGTTTGGCTAGAGAAATGGAAGGACGAGGGAAAGGGATTGGACATCAATACTTCCGGATAGCGGAAGAGGGGTCAATCATTGCGACTGTCGCAACATGACTTTAGGTGGGAAGTTGTAGCTTGGCATTCGAGCTTGCACCCACAACCCTGAATTCCACATATGAATCCACACCACATAGCTCGTCTACTTATTTTCGACTGACTATCTAGTAGCTTAATTCTAAAGTCAAGGAACCTCTTTCGTCTTTGATCTTGATATGATACTAAATCTTCTAGCCATTGATATCGATTCTGCGTCCATGCTATGCACAGATTTGGAACGCCCTACAGTTACGCTGAAACCCCCCTGAATAAAAGCTCTGGCTCGAATCTTCGGGGCTACTAGCCTGCGATAAGTCGACAATGTTCCTAACAAAAGAGTATAGAATTTCTGTACAGTGTACAAATCGACTGTGGATGGCGTGGTGATGCGGTGGTGATGCTGCCATGTGTGCGGATTGGTACGTAAAATTCAGTGAACCAAGTACGATCAATCCCTAATCTCGCCCCGATTTTCAGCCTTGTCAGGAATAAGCCGCTTAATTGGACGAGGTTATTTTAAATAGACGGGGCAGTGCATTGCATCTGACGCATCCTACGTGTCAAGTAGGTTACTGCGCCACTGCGGGAAGCTGATAAGAACCGGCGCCTTCCCTTCAGCGTCTTAGAGCATGTCGCCCTGCTAATGGCACTTCTGCGATACATCAGCTGCTGGAGACTTTCCGTTCAGTTTTGGTCTGGGAAATTCGGTTTTCACTTGTCTCGTTTGATCAATACGAACTTTTAGTAGTCTGTAAAGAATACTAGCCTTTCGTGGCCCGCTAAGCTTCATTATACTTGTAGGATCATAAGTGGAAGACATGGCACCTACTCCGAGAGCACCACATAAAAGTGGTATCAAGATCGAAGACGATCCAAAGAATATAACACCATTGCCGGCCTACGCCAAGGAGCTTCGGGATATGCTACTCAACTTTGAGGGAATCGTGCCTTTCAATGCAGTATGGACAGCTTCACTTCAATTTTGGATTACTTAATGACAGCCTTTCTTTTCTTTGAGCAGAAGATCGATTTGGAAGGATGTTGCCAACAAGACTTTGATCCCGAAGACACTGAATATCGACCACACCACACGATTCATTCCGAGCCTGGCGATCGAACTCATCTAGCAAGATGGACAGCAGCTGAACGACTGCGGAATAAGGCGAGGGAGTTAGGCCCAGATCATAGCGAAGATGACTGGAAGTATACGATGTCAAGTTTCGTATTCGAGACTATCAACAACCAAGCTTCTGTGTAAGTACAGCAGGCCATGTGACGTCAATTTCAGAAGTCTTACAAAAGCACTTCAGCAGGGTAGCCCCCCTGAGAGATCTAGTGTCTTGGTAAGCATCGTGAAAATTTTCAGTGATCATCTGCGATCGAAGCCTGACATCCAATCTTCAGGGTGTCCGATCAGCCATTTACCAACGCTACCTCTATGCGGGGTTCGCTCGATGAAACACAGCCGAAGCCAGATTTTTGGTTTGGATTAGGTCTTTACAGCGACGAACAAATTTCCAGTCTCAAAGGTCTGGAACTCGCTGACAAGGGTATCCAATATTTCAAACAAACTGGCCTAAAGAAGATCAAAGATCACCACGACCGTTTTGTCTGTCAGCCTGTGAAATCAAAGGGGTACGCCGGTTTTCCCTGGATGGTCGCAGAATTGAAAAAGCAAAACGGAGACGAGCCATATTGTTTGAGACAAGCTGCCAATGCGAGTCACGCGTGCCTAGTGCTCTGTGAACGACTGGCAGAAAAAGGGGGAAGAGATGGGTCGCCCGTAGTTGCTTTTACTTCTATCGGACCTCAAGCAAAGTTATTCATAACTTACAGGTCTGGAACCAATGAGGATCCACGTTACGTATGTTCTTCGTTGACCACTACGTATTGCCTTGCGGCCACATCAGCTTGCTGATAGGTTTATTTATATTAGCGAATGTCTTGCGTATGGAGTGGCCACGTTGGGAAGATGTTACATGCCATTCAAATTCGGTGCATAGTTGACAGACTTTTGTTCTGGGCATTGAGAATTTTTAAACCCTGGGTAACAGAATGTTTAGAACACTGGCAGGTGAGGGAGACAAGCAAGTACAAAAATTCTATCCTTCAAAAGCATCTGCCTGATGTGGGCAACGCTGATCAGCTCCATCAGAGTACACAAGTCGAGGCAAACACTGGGAGATGACCAAATTTCCCCAACACCCCATGCGCGTTATGAATT
Organism: Cladonia metacorallifera KoLRI002260; assembly: GCA_000482085.2. NCBI lineage: Eukaryota > Fungi > Ascomycota > Lecanoromycetes > Lecanorales > Cladoniaceae > Cladonia > Cladonia metacorallifera. Next base: position 1,462,660 of record KI911129.1, read on the forward strand.
CGATAGGAACCGCTCGCAGAGGAATCACTCTTCTAGATCAGACGCTGCCGATTCTCGCACAAGATCCACTTTATCTGTACCAGTGACAGGTCGAAGCAGATCATCTACTTCAGAAGCCAGAAACCGCTTCCAGGACCGTAACCCGTCCGCCACGAATCAATCCCATCGGTCCCATTCATCTGAGCCGAGAGTGGTAGGTTCAGAGGCAAGTCCCCCTTCTACCATACCATCCCAAAAAGACAGCGATCGATCCGCTTCCGAAGTCGACACTCGACTCCGTGATATTCGCGCTCGGGTTAGAGAGGCTTGTGTTCGCTCACTGATCCTCACCACCCGTGTCGAGTCCTTAGTACAGCAGATTACCCTAGAACAGATACGGGTGCAAGGCTCTTGAACGCGTTCCATCTGGGAAATACATACAAGTGTATGATTTCTGTTCACATAGGCGACATGATAGGCGCTGTTTCGAAGAGATGTTTTGACCGTCTTGCAATGGCGTTTGGCTGTTTATTTGTCATGACTAGTTATTTCATAGAGACCTTATACGAGTCTGATCATCAACACGATGAAATTCGAAATAGATGTCAATCAAATATAAGTTTTATTTAAGGTATGACATTTGACTGCCAAGACTCTCACAAAATGATGGCCTAAGCCTTTTTCCTCTCCCAAGCTCACCTTGTAACCATTTCCAACTCATACCCAAGAAACATAATCGCTTCCCATATACAGACCAAATGCCCCCCCTCCCAACCCTCCACCAAGCCCGCTCCCACCTCCACCGCCTAGCCCGTCACCACGTCCTCCTGAAACCATGCATCACCACCACAACCAGCAGCACCTACCAATTCCACTCCTCCACCTACCAACGCTCGCGACCCTCCAACCGCCCTACCTCCCTTCCTCCCCGACGCTCAAACCGCCTCCCTCCTCAGTGCCCCCACCAGCGTCCCCTCTCAACCACTCCCCCCTCCCCCCCCAAACCAACACAACCAACCCCCCTCACCCCCCCCGCCTACCACGCCCTCTCCTCCACCTTCCTCTCCCACCTCCTCTCCTCTCTCGAAACTCTCGCCGAAACCAACCCCTCCATCGACGTCGAGTATGCGGCGGGGGTTCTAACACTTATCTATCCGCCGCACGGGACGTATGTGCTGAATAAACAGCCGCCGAATAAGCAGATCTGGCTTAGTAGCCCGGTGAGTGGGCCGAAGAGATATGATTGGGTTGCGAACGAGGGGAAAGGGGGGGGGGATGGGGAGGGGGAGTGGGTTTATCTAAGGGATGGGAGTACGTTGGGGGAGTTGTTGGAGAGGGAGGTTGGGATGAGGGTTGGGGAGGGAGGGGGGCAGGGGGATGGGGAGGAGGG
>KI911129.1:1464713-1467213 GCA_000482085.2 Cladonia metacorallifera KoLRI002260
GGGGGGGGGTTTGTATGGATAGGTGGAGGGAGGGGAGGTTAGCTGGCATTGCGGACGGCGTTGGGGTGGAGCTTACGAGTGTATATTGGCTGTTATGTAGATTGGGTTTTGGGTGAAACAATGGCATTTAGCGGGCTATTAACAAGTGCTCTCAGTGTATCTCTACATTCTATGCGTGTGCTCAATGCATACATGCAGGCATATAACAATATCTTGCCACCAGCTTCCATAATCGAACAGCTCAGGTCTCAATCAAATCCTCATTCTGCTCTCCATTCGTCTGCGGTGCCTCCGCATCATGCTCCTCATTATCCCTAGTATCCTTATTCCCCCTCTTCCCTTTTCCTGACCGCTGATAAAACTCATCTAGCACCTTCTTCGGTATCCGATTCAACAACTCCTTTGGATAAATCCTCAGCAAACTCCACGCCAGATCGATGCTCTCGAAAATCGTCCGCGACTCGTATGCCGATTGCGAGATGAAGGTGCGTTCGAATTTGTCGAGGAATTCCAGGGAGAGCTTGTCTTCCGAAGAGAGGGCTTCTTCACCGACGACTGCCTTCATGGAGGCGGCGTCGCGACCTATGGCGTATTTGGCGTAGAGTTGATTGGAGACGTCGCCATGGTCTTTGCGGGTGTGGCCTTCGCCGATGGCGGATTTCATAAGGCGGGAGAGGGAAGGGAGGACGTTGATTGGGGGGTAGATGCCTTTGTTGTAGAGTTGGCGATCGACGTAGATTTGGCCTTCGGTGATGTAGCCTGTCAGATCAGGAATGGGATGGGTGATGTCTGGAGATTATATTAGCTGGCTCAACTTTGGTAGCCTTCGCGAGCATACCGTCGTTGGGCATAGTGAGGATAGGGATCTGCGTGATCGAGCCATTGCGTCCTTCTACACGGCCGGCACGCTCGTATATAGTTGATAAATCAGTGTACATATAACCTGGATACCCGCGTCGACCTGGCACTTCTTCTCTTGCGGCTGAGACCTCGCGAAGAGCATCACAGTAGGCCGTTAAATCCGTGAGAATGACTAGAACGTGCTTCTCGAGCTGATAGGCGTAGTATTCGGCTGTCGTGAGGGCTAGACGTGGAGTAATAATACGTTCAATACTGTTTCTGTCAGCATACATCCAACAGTACTTTTGCAGTACCGGGATTTACGTAGGATCATTCGCCAAATTCAGGAACAGCGTAACTCTCTCCATACTCCCGTTCTCCTCAAAATCTCGTGTGAAGAACCGACTTGTCTCCATGTTGACACCCATAGCTGCGAAGACAATTGAGAAATTCTCCTTGTGGCCATCATGGACGTCTTTGGTAGGCTTATTGACTAAGCCAGCTTGTCGACATATTTGTGCTGCAATTTCGTTATGTGGTAGACCGGCAGCAGAGAAGATAGGAATCTTTTGACCTCGAGCGATTGAATTCATAGTATCAATGGCCGATATACCTGTTGCGATCATCTCTTCTGGGTAGACCTAGCCCAAGGTCAACTTCAAGAAAGATATGGTTGCAATCGCCACATACTCGAGAGTAAGGATTGATGGGACTGCCATTTATATCGAGGTAGTCCTCTGCAAGCACCTTCGGTCCCTTGTCAATGGCTCGTCCTGATCCATCGAAGATACGACCCAGCATGTCCTCAGAGACACCAAGCTTTAAACTGTGCCCTGTGAACTCTACTTTGGTCTAATGACTGTCAGAAGCCACCAGTAACCTCACAGCGTATACTTCTAACCTTCTTGACATCTATGCCTGAAGTGCCTTCAAACACCTATAGCGAATCAGTGCCGGGACAGTTCCTAGAACACGTATTCCGAGCGTACTTGAACGACAGCTCTATTCCCTATACACAACCTGTATTAGCGGAGATATCTGCCAACAGCATCTGTATCCTCCCATACCTCGAGCTTCCAGCACCTGCCCCGACCTCTCTGAGCCATCGGGTAATGTCAATGAAACGATCTCATTGTACCTCGGAAATTTGACCTGTAGCAATCTGTAAGCTTCTGGGCATCGGTCTTCCTTCTGCTCTCCTCACATTGTCTAAAATAACGAGCGGGCCATTGACACCTCCAATAGTATTGTACCGAATTCGAGGGTGGATGCTGGTCATCCGGTAGTCTGTCACTTCGTGCGCCATTGCTGATACTAAGGGGAATACACTATGTTAGGTGTGATTAGCGGTCGACTTGCCTGAGTAAATGTTACTCCAGGTTGCCGCTCGGCCTTTGGGGTGTCGTATATCGAAGGATCATGGGACATGCAAGTAGATAGGTGCCTCCCCTGCCGCTTCCATTCTTGCCAAGCAAAAGGCAAAGGGCTGGGCCCTCCTCCCACAATACTAACGTATTTCAACTTCCACTTCACAATCACCCTACAATATACATGTACTCTAGTATGCTTTACAATCTATCCATCTATCTAGTCAAGGAAGGTGGTTTGCATTGAATGTCGCGACTTGGCGTTGATTGTTGTATTGGCAGGGGGACGGTCA
>KI911129.1:1472213-1490819 GCA_000482085.2 Cladonia metacorallifera KoLRI002260
CCCCAGCTCAAGTCCTTGCCCAAATGTGTGCCAATTACTCTCTGCGGCAGCATCAGCAACATCAACACCAACACCAACAGCAGCAGCAACATCTACAGCAGCAGCAACATCAACAGCAGCAGCAACAACATCAACATCCGCAACTTCCCCAGAATCCACAGTTCAACCCCGCCGCCATGCACCACCCGGGCCAACTAAATCCTCAACAACATAATTTCAACGCCTTCCAACAAAACTTCCATTCCCCAGCCCAAGGCCCACATCTCGCCCTGCCCGGGCAAACCACAAACCCCTCCGCCTCGCCTGCAACCATATCGAACCATGCTACACCCTCAATGGCGAATATGGCCCTCCAAAACAGCATGCACTCAGGCGTCCCCACAAGCGTAGGCATGGTCCCACAAGGAAGCCATCAAGGCACCAACCCCAGCGCGGGCGCCACCCCCGGCGGCAGCGCCAACGCAAGCCCCAACGTCACAGGCAAGCGGCGGAGAGCGAGTGCTGTAGGCGTCGGTGGCGGAGACGAGGAAATGGTTAATGGCGTCGGAGGCGCAGGCGGAAAAGGTCTTACGAAACCGAGTCCGCGTATAGGTGGGAAAAGGCAGAAAGCGAATGGATAATTGCTCTAAGAATGTAATGTTGCGAATCAAATGGGGCAACGGGCGTTCAAAGACAGATGGTATTATATGGGTTGGGACGGCGGCTGCCTTTTGATACCTACGGTTCAGCGACGGCGTTTTGCGTTGGATTGTATGTGTGTGTCTATTGGAACTTCTTTCTCATGGCAGAGGGAATATCAAAGACCGTATTATTGAATTGCACAGGATAGGTCTGTTTATGTTGATTGTTCTTGGCCAGCAGCATGTAGAAGAGAGTGTGTGGAGTAGATTGGGTCTATATGGTTATCTAGTATCTTAGAGGAGATGTTTTGGACAAGACAAAGGCATGGCGCTGTATCATAAGTACGTACGTATTATGGGGAGAATAAGAGATTAGTGAGATATTTACTCACGCAGATGCGTACTGAATTTGTCCTTGCGAAAATGTTAACAATGATTAAAATCACAAATATTACCCCAATATTCCTTCACATACCCGTTATACCTAAGAATTTCCCTCACAATCACCATACGCAACAATACCTTCCTTGGATTATCAATTTCCCTTCTCCAACCCGTAACAACAAAAACTTTTATTACCTCACAACTCTACCTTAAATCGAAATAACCCAAAGGGGTAGAAAACAGATACTCCACGCTTGAAATCGCTCAAGCCGGCTATTTGCCTCGGAGGGTTGGAAATTGAATAGAAGGATTGCAGGAACATTTCGGGACAGCAGGATATGTGTTAGCTCAGGGAGACGAGGCGAGGAGAAGAGAGGAGAGAGGATGAATTATACATTTGACAAGGTGCTTGTGGAGATTGGACGGGGCTAGTTGCTCTTTTGGGGGAATCCTGGTTGTTGGGGTTGGGGGATGCGATTGGATAGCGACTTTCGAGTCTTGGTAGGTTTGCTATGGGGAAGGGGAAGGGAGGGATGGATAGGAAAAGGGGAGAGATGATAGGATCGACGGATTTGGTTATGGGCTAGGAGCTCGTGATTACTGTGTGAATAGCTGTGGTAAGTGGATAAGTGTCTGGTAGTGCTGCTGGAGATGTGGGTTAGGTAATTAGTGAGTAGGAAGTGCATGGACACATCATCTTAGAATGGCACCTCGGGTCCCTGCTGGGAGGGTTTTTTGTTGATGTATCAGTCATGAATGAACGAATGAAAACAGCCTGCTCTCTGATAATTAGGCTGTAAATGATTGATATTCGATCTTATCTCGAACTATCAAACCCTTGTCCCAACGCTTGAAAAGATCATCCGAGTCCATCGGAAGACTTTTCACATCCAGATAGATTGACTTGAACAAATTAGACAGCTCGCTGCCTAAAATTTGAAATCCTAAACCGAAGATTGATTGGTTATTTTGATTTGTGTGCCAGATGTTGCTGGCTTATGAATGCTTAAAAGACCCTCCGAAGGTATCGAAAGGCTTTTCCGTAGACCCCATGACAGATAAAGGAAATATTGCTCCCAAAGAAATCAACGAAGCCGAAGTCGACCCCATTTGCGCAATGCCGAATTCCATACGGTCTCGGAAATTGGAACCTGGGAAGGAACTGTTTCCAGCTCGGCGAAGGCTGGCCAATCCAACTTTTTGACGATCTTCCGGGATAATTCGCTTGGCATCAAGGCGAGAATTTGGTAATATGGACCTTCTGCTTGGTCATCTAGGCGCCTCACGTACTCGATTGGGTGGGCTTTCACGCCATCCTTGTCGACCGTCTTTCCGTCGTTGAATTTTCTTTCAAACCAAATCTCAGGCGTTTCATCGGGTTCGGCGGAGTAGTCCACTTGGATCATGCAAATTGTATCGCTGTGGCCCACGTTTCTTAACATAGGTGGTTCGCGTGGACCAGCGTCTGTCATAGAGGCCAACTCAATGCTTGTAGAGCGTGCAAGCTGGAAGAGAGAGAAATTATACGGTTCTGGGATATTGCGTTCAGTTTGGCGCTGTTTCATACGAGAGTGCAGAGCTGATTGGCTGATAGAGCTGGATTGCCCAAAGTGGTCTTGGAGTTCGTCAATCAGGTCTCTGGTATACCAATAATCGTCGGCAGCCTGAGACGTTCCCAACAACCCTTTGTTTCCCCCTGATGGACCAACTGGATAGGTGCGAGCCTTGTAGTCAGAGTCCACAATGTACAGGATGTCGCTGTCTTTGGCAATGGATTGATTCAACCGGTCTTCAATCGTCCCCCAATTCAATGGTCGTTGAAGGATGTCATCAGATGTTGCAAGATGCCTAGTCGGCTGCCAGGTGGTAGTATTTCCGTCCATCTCCGAACGACCATGTCCGGCGTAGTAGATGATGAGAAGTTCATCGACTCCAGCGTACCTACGGACAACAGCGTCGAGCTTCAACTTGAGTGAATCTTCCAATCCTTCGCTAGTAATGTCATAGCGCTCGGTGGTGAATTGTAATGTGTTTTTGAAAACCTGTTCGAGCTCCTCGATCTCGGGTATAGGAGGGTTGTTCCAAGCTAGAAACAAGACATGCACGCTCTCATAGCTTCCGAAGCGTCTATTGACGATAAGCTCTTCGAGGGATTTGTAGACAGCATCAGAGAAGTCTGAAAACTGTTTAAGTGATTCACATCGCTCATTTCCTTGCAGCTCTGATAGGGGCAGTTCGTCAGGCTCGGACATACTACTAATGTCGCCCACCAAAGAGGGCGGTGCGTTTGGGGTTGCCATGTTGATCCAGGCTTCTTCGATCCCGATCTGGAGCCATTGAAAGTCGTGGATACACGGCCGTATTTATGTTGAACTTCAGCAAAGTTGATTCGGTCGCTGAAGCTGGAGCAGATGACAGCTTGTAATTGATACAGTGGCCCAGCCCCGCATGCATACGCTGACTTTGCAGTCACAAGGCAACCCACCTTGAATGACCTCCACTTCAGCTCCGAACTCTACAGGCCTGATGTAAATACAGAGTAGCAATACGTAAACATCCCAGAAGGACAACCGAGAAAATGTTTTTTCTACCCCACCATCTTTGTACAAGTGAAGCTGGCCAAGGATCACCTCCATGAACTGCAGTTACAGGTTAACCAAATTTGCCAAAGACCAATTGCAGTCCAGTCTTAACCGCCCCAGTACATGGAAGCAGCATGTAAATAATCAAGATTAGGGGGGGAAACCCAACGATTGGCAGGTTCCGTCACACCACCATCTATCTGTATCGCTACGTCGAAGGTTGCGAGAAGGGGGCTCAGGTTGTTTTCGTGCTGATCTGCAGCCGCCAGGTGGACAACAGCGTGACATGAATTGCAGCTCCAAAGGTGCCGATCCTGGTAGAGGAGGGCAGTAGCGATTAGGCACGAACGTGATGCGCAATTGGGGGGACAAGTCCTTCTCCTTGACCACCATTCTTGTGCACCTCTACTATTGAAGGTGGGGGAAAAGGACTAAGAGGGTTGTTCCCTGACCTTGTGAATTAGGGAAATTAAATGCGGGTGACAACCATTACGATCCCGAGTCTTCCCACTCAGACACATTATTGCAGCACAAAATGGTTCAGATCTTCCGGAAATGAGTCCAAAGATCAGCGGGTCACTGAAAATGACCTTTGTGGTCCTTCAAATTTCAGACCGCACGGGCGTTACTGTAGGAGACAGTATTCCGCGAGTATCCGTCAGTGTGCGTCTCATCCACCATCGGTTGAATGAATCTTCGAGACGTGACTTGATTAAAGTTTTGAGGCAATTTTAATGATCGTCGATGAAGCTCAATGACTTGTTCGGGCGAATCGTGCCAATGCAGGCCCCAGATCCTCTTCATGCTTCTTCAGAGTAGTCCTCGCCTTTTTGTTCTGCTCCATCCTCAAGGCGTCGATTCTGAGTCTCTGCTCATCGATGATATTCCTCTTCCCCTTCTTTCTAAGATGCTTCCTCAAACTGCTATTCTTTCCTCGTCCTCGGTTCTTCAATGTCGCCACAAGATCCTCTGGTTTCCTATCAAGATCCGCTTCCTTCTTCCGCTCAGCTGCAGAAACGAGGTCGAGTTTGCCAACGAAGTTAGGATTGAGAGAAATCATCTCCGGTTGTAGCTTATTGAGCAACGCTCTGACTTCCCCTTCCTGTCGCTGTTTGGTGTTTTCGTACGGATTGACTTCTAGGGCATCGAAATTAGGCTCCCCTGCCCCAGGCACAAGTATGCTTGAAAATCCATGATCGTGAGAGATACCGAGGACATCCTCGAACGGGCACCATTTAACCCGCTCAATGCGCCTTCCTTCTCCTCCCCAGCCAATATACGGAGCCTGAATCTTCTCCTGGTCCTCCCTCGACTTGTCAAACAGTCCTTTCCAAATTGAAGTCTGCGTGCCCCAGCCAACGCCAACAAGGTCTCGATCACTGACTGCAACACTAGAACCTGGCTGCCTCAAGAAATAGTTATTCATCTCCTTCCACATTCTCAAATCCCACACCCCCATCTTCAGATCCTGCCCCGCAGAAACCATATACCTCCCTTCCCTATCGACAGCAACACCTCTGACCGGGCCTCGGTGCGCAAGCAACTTCACTAACGGGGTCGTAGAGTTCGGTGACCATAGACTCACAGTACCATTCTGCGCCCCAACTTGCAAAATGGCATTACTAGGATTCTGCGCCAGCGCCGTCGGGGACCCCTGCTTCATAGGCATCTCAATAACCATCTGTCCCGTACTGGTGTCCGTGTACTTAAGATACCCCGCGTTGCCAACCGTAGCCAATAGAAAATGATACGGCAGAAATTCCATATCAGTAACCTCTATGTGCTTCCGTAGACAATGCAACTCCATTCCCGAGTGGTCGTAGATGTAGGTGTATTTCTTCTGCGCCACAGCAAAGTACTGGTCATTATGTAGCCATTTGGCATCCCGCACGGTTTCTCGTAGCTGCAATTCGCAGCCTAGCTTTCCGTCTCTCCAGTCCATGCTGGCTACATGTCCTTTCCTCCCCGCCAACAGCAACCCCCGCCCATTGCGTGTGTAATCACAGACATACGGCCCCAATCCCTCAAGCTTCAATTCAAATCCCCTCTTCGCTGTCTCGACAGCCACGTCTACTTTGATCTCATCTTGTCGGACTTTGTACGTCCGCTCAAGCTCGCCTTCGGCCTCGAGAAATCCAGACTCGTTTTCGAGAAGGATCTCGGCATCTTTTGCTTTCAGGGTGGCATCTTTGTATTTATTCTCGAGTGCCTTCAAGTTGCCGCGCAATTTTTTGTCTTTTATTGTCTGTTTTCTGATAGGGCGGCCACGGCCGTAGATTTTATGGGCTTCGAGCGCTCGTTGCTTTGCGGCCGCTCGTTCTGGGTCATGGGTAGGTTTGGACATGGCTGTGTCATGTCTCTTCCGGGTGCCATCACTAGCGACCACGATTTCTACTTCCGACTCCATAATATCTTGAAGAAAAATTCGTAGAATATCAGAAGAATTTGTGAAGTTGTAGTGCGGCGGGATTTCCGCGCTACTAGTGCTTCCGGATTTAGCGGAGATTAGGGTATCAAACGAGTTGAGGGATCCTTAGAACTCAACTAGATGAAGGGGTTTCGTTCGGTGCTAAAGAGACGAATGCAGGCAATATTTAACAATGATGGAATCAATTATGTGTCAACAGTACTGTGAGAGGATGTCTTAGCTACCTAGAGCTGCTTGTAAGATGTAAAGATCCCAGCAACTGTTGCTCCCCATCCATCAACACCCCCTGCCCAGTCTGAAACCAATAATGCTCCCACTCACAGTCTTGCCGCAAGTTGAAGATGCTTCCTGATGAACATATCCAGATATCTCAAGCCGCATTCATAATCCCCATCATCCCATCAACAATGATCAGAACTCTTCCGGGATCCCAGAAATATATTCCAAGCTCTCCCGATCATTCGGACGATCACGAATAACCTTATCCTTCCTTCTCCGCCATTCAGCCTCCTCCCGCTCCAGCTGTTCTTCGCATTCGCGTAGAGCCTTCTCCCTACGAAGTTGCATATGAATGGGTTCCTCTTGATTCCAATAAAGGAATTCTTGGTAAAGGATATGCCTAAATTTCTGCAGGAAGATGACCGAGAGGAGAAGTAGGGCGACAGTGATGATGAAGGAGCTAGAGGTAATCCAGGGGAATGGAGTGGTGATGTAGCATTTGATTGTTTCCATAAGGAATCTGCCTGTGGCTTCGGCAAGCTTGATAGGTTTATCCTCGGCGATGTGCTTGATGGTCGCTGAAAAGATGCCTGTCGAATTGCGGAGGTCAGGCTCTGGTTTGAGGCCATGGGAGGATGCCATGGTGTAGTTTTCTTAGACTTGTGTGTTTTATTGGATGAAAAATGACGGGATGCAAACAACAAGCCAAGGAAAAGTGATGTACGAAGTTGATAAATTGGTGACAAGTAAGGTCTGAGCAGAAGCCTTTCCATGGTAATCACTTGCGTCATGGCGTCGCAGGAAGGCGCCTTCCTCAACCTTTCAGTAACCACAGACTTTGCAATGCTTGATATATGGTGAGCGATCTGGCAGGAACAAGCTCGACTACGGTTTCCCCTAGTTCTTACTTTGCGTCCTCGGGTGGATTTTAACATAGTAAGGTTTCTTTTCGTGCAACAGCCACACCTTGGTGTCATCCCAAGCTCCTATGTTCTTGTTGGATAGTTCCAGATCAAAATTTAGGAGGACCTTGACAAGTATCAACTTCATTTCCGCCCAGGCAAGCCTGATACAAGTTGTTAGCGCAGTTCTTATTCATTTTGCCCAATTCCACTCACGGCTTCCCAATACAGTTACGTGGTCCCACCAGAAAAGGTGCGAATGCATCTTTCTTATCTTGAGCAAAGCGCGGGTCCGCGTTTTCGAGCCATCGCTCAGGAATGTATGACATGGGGTCGACGAAGTTCACTGGTGATGTGAATGTCGGCAATCCAGACATACCAACGCGTACCTAAGTCAATTACCAAGGCTTGCCTTAATGATGGATGTAAACGCAGGGAAACTTACACCTGGAGGGACCATCGTGCCACAAATCTCTACTGGCCTGTCCACTTGCCGAGGAACGGAAACAGGGTTTGTGGGGTGTAGACGAAGCGCTTCGTTAATGACAGCGTTCAGGTAAGGGAGCTCAGATACTGCACTGACGGTGATACTGTCTGGATGGTGGTCGAAAGCATCTCTAATTTCCTTTTTAAGTTTTTCAAAGACCGGAGGGTGGTTCAAACAGTAATAAGTAGACGATGTCAGAGTCGTTGCTGATGTTTCGCTGCCTGCGAGCACAAGAAGTGTGAGCGTTGAGTTGATGTCCTCCCTTGTCATGCCACCCTCGTAGTTATGTTCGAGGATATATTTCATGAAATCCGGTCTGTCAGACTCAGATGCAATGCGCTGGTCGATTTTCGTGCGAGTGTAGATAAAGTTCTCCTGAGCCTTCTCTAAGACAGAAGAGGGAATACACCACTTGACAATGGCGCTCATAGGGGGAAAGTAGTCGAACACGGTCAACATTTGGGCGAATTTGACACCACGGTAGACAGCAGCAACCCATGGATGGTTGTCTCCTGCCTCAAGACAACGAAAAGAATCGGCGAAACATAAGTCGCCGGTAACATCAAAAGTAGTGTAATTGTACCACTCAATGATATTCACTTCGTCTCCTTGCTCGCGAAGGCGGCTGATTAGTAGATCGCTATACTTCTGCAGGATATATTCCTGGTTCCGCAGAGCCTGGTCTGAGAATGCTGTACCAAGTATCTTCCTTTGACGACCATGGATCTCTGGATCTGGTACAGTTGCAATACTCGGAACTCCACTGGGCGTTTGAAGCACCCCAATTGTTGGTTTTGGAAGCTGCGGGCGAGCCGCGTATATGTCTTTCCAGCCGGAAGCTCCAATGAAAGAAAGCTCATCTGGTTGATTGCGGACGACTATACCATATTTTGCGTGCATCGCTTTGTGCCAAGCGACCATTCGTCCATTGATAGTGCGCCAGGCAAAGGGAATCGGCGTGGCTGCTGCCAGCTTAGGGCCAGGGAAATTGCGTAGAGGATGGAAGTAGAGATTGTAGATGATTGTAAGAAAGATTTTGACGCAGAAAGCACCAAACGCCTACTTTCATCAACGATGGCTACCTTTTGTCAGTGCTTGAAGTGAACTCACCACCGTCAATATCCGCTGAAGCCAACCAAGCGTCATGGGTACCATCCCAGCAACAGCTGTGCCATTGAAACCAACAGTAGAGGCGGAACCGCCATTTCTAGACATTTCGCTCTTTTTAACCTTGACCTTGGTTGGAAAACGTTATATATTTAGCATAAGCTCACAATGAAGGAGGAACGATCTTGTATAGTTTTAGGAATGGTGCGGCGTAGGAGAAGCGAAAACGGTGCAAACCCCTGATGAAGGCTACTAATATGTAAAGGACGTGTCTGAGAGATTTTTGAGATGGTTCAAGTGCTGTTGAAGAATTCTCATATGCTGTTCGTTGATGGAAGACGGTTGGCACGCTAGAAATAGAACTACCCGCTCACTCCCCGCACCAAGAGATGCACGATGTAATCATGGCGCACAAGCTTCATGTGCCTACAGGTTCAGGACGGCTGGAGAAAACGACTTTCCAATAGACGATTTCCATAATCTCAAGCTCTTCATTGTCTGTTTGATGATTTTCGCGCTTTCTAATGACCGCAACCGGATTGGGAAGTTTCTTCACCTCCCCTGTTAATCTCTGATGCTGGCCCACATAGAGATGGACCCTCTTCATCCAGGCTGTGCCATTTGAAGATGAATTTTCGGAATAGTCCGGAAAGACGAGACGACCAATCGGAGTATTGTGCGTCGAGGGATCGGAAGGTGGAAGATTGATAGTCCCTTGGATTTCTAAGATTGCTAAGCCCGTAGGTGTTTCAAGTAACTGGGGCAGTGGGTTTGAGGGTGGGACGAAGGGCGCCTTGGGTGCCAGATGGAGGGGTACAGTGGGCATGGTTCGGGATTGGTTGTAGAGTTGCTAGTGAGAGAAGAATGCAGAACTGTACATGCGGGAAGAAGGCTGCCACAAGCGTGGTTCGGTTAGCCCTACAAATTTTACTGGAGGATCATTCCTTTCTCTGGACGAAGCTAGACAAATGACAATTCACTTGTGTATTTACTCTTCCAAGTCTTGTCCAAGGGCTTTGTCGTTAGACTCAGAGTCTCTATGCAGGATGGACAGAGTTCCGTCAATTTGCTTTAGTGACAACCACCTGCTGGTCCACCATGTATCTTTCACACTTCCAACGTGGCTTAGGAGGAGGCTTGGTGGCACCACACCCTGTTCTCAGGACATTCGAGAATGATATTCGGTACGGCCGTACTCCAGAACGGCGCCCGTGTCAGGGGTTCCGCAAAGTTAATGATTGATCAGGTGGGGAAGGGTTTGTCCCTGTTGCCCTTGTTTGTGAGACCTTAGATGGAGAATGAACTCTCTGCGAAATGACTCCACAGTCACCCTGTAACCTCACCGCTCTTGAGGCTGGCCTCGCTGCCTTCGCGTTGTCCAGTTTAGTAGATCTAGTATAGAGCGCTGACTGTAAAGCAAGCGCTTTTCGAACCACAGAATCCAGGGGTTATTGTGTCTGAGCTTATCGGTTCTCTGGACCCGTGAAGTGGTTGCCTGCTATGCTTAGCCCTATAGCTCATCTCTGGCCAATTTGCACTTCATTCTCCGAGGGCATGCCTGGCCGCAGATGCTGTTCGTGGTCCAAATTATATCCTTCACAATGAGTTGATAACCCTAGGTGAAGCCTTAGGATTCACCACGCGTGTTTATGTTAGTTGTGGAGCATTCTTTGTGTTATTTCTCCGGACGTCCTCACGTCCTCACGTACTCATACTTCTCTTTTGCCACCTGTCGACCTATTGCCCCCCTCATAACAGCTATCCCAAACACTGATTACTTGCCGAAATAAAGGATAACACGCGAGATAACAGCTCAATCAACACCTTCAATCTTCAATACCTTTTTGTCGTCCTCTCTGCCATGGCAACGGTAAGCACATCGGTCAATGAAGCTGGTAAGTCATCCCCGAACACAAACAAACGTGAATGTTACTGGGGAACTTTGTGACTGACGAACAAAGATGATGCGGCTGCAACACAAATGTCCGAATCGTCGAGGTCTATATCAGATCCTCTGTTCAACGCAATACCTTTCAGTCCTACCAGTCCACGCCAGCGTTTAATCGCCACCAACAAGACTGCCTCCATGGTCAACTCTTCTTTCAACCATCGCGCAGTCACAACAACGCCAACGCCAACATCAGCATGCGATAAAACGAAGGATACTGCTTCCGGGACCAGTGCGATGTCCAACTCCATCGTAGCACCGACCCAAATACCGACTGCAGCCAATCAGCCAGGAGTAGCACCACCAAGCCTAACACTCCAAATACCAAGTAGCCCAGCAAGCAGTAATCGAAGCAACAGTGGGCGAAACCCATCCTTTTCAGCCAGCGCTCAAAGCCATCACAGAAGCGAAGTGCTCCGGAGCACGGGTCAGCCCTTCAATAGACATACTCATCCACGAACGCTTGCAGCTAAGCCTCTCTATTCACGATCTGCTGGACATGGAAACCAGTTCAAGGGTCATATAGCGCGTCCGTCACACACTCAATCCAATACATGGAAAAGAGCTGTGATGACGCTGAAAGAACTTTGGTTCCAAAGAGAAAAAGAAATGAAGAGAATGAGATTCCTCAAATCGGAATACCTTAAATTTCCTGCATACCCTGGTCAAACGTATGAGGAGTGGTTAATGAAATACCCTAAATATTCTCCATTCGTTGCCGACACATACGAGGCGTATTTAGGGCACCTTGCCTCGTTCGAGGCTTGGAAGGCTAAAAAAGCTGCTTTCCTAGTGGAACAAAAGGAGCTGGAAATGACACTAAAGCGTAAAGGCCAACCTAAAGTCGAGAGTATATTCGCAAACAGAAAGTTCACGGATGGCATGAGCGCAGTCCTGTGCCTGGAAACTATATGGTCGACGTGGTACGAACCAACGACAGCTCGACCACAAGCACCGTGGCCTGGTCATGACGAAATGGACGAGGAAGGTAATCAAAGGAATGCTTCCGTCAACGGAGACTTTGGAAGGTTCCTACCTCTTCCAAGAGTGCCTGGCAATGACACCGTGGCTTGGAAGCAGAAGGCTCTGCTCATGCCCACAGATTTTGATGAGGTCCGCATTATGTCTGATTGCATCTTCCGGGGGGGAAAACATGGATTAGAGATGAAGGAATTATACAAGGAAACAATCGAAAGAGAAGCAGAAGAAACAAAGAAAGCGTGGGCGAACCGAGAATCTGACCGATTTTGGGAGGAAAAGTTGGAGGAGAGATTGAACACAGGTCTATCGGCAGATGTGGCCAAGCACATTGCAGACATCGAGACCACGGCAATTGCAAAGGAGATAGCAATCGCGAAACTGTTACAGGAAGAAGAAGCCAAGTTTCGGGCTGAGCTGCTTGAAGTCTTCCCTGAAGCCTTTGTCAACGCACTCAGTTACAGCGACGAGAACGAAGTAGATGTCAAAGAGAATAAGGACAAGGAGAACAAGGGTATTGAAGGCAATAAGGAAGACTCGAAGAACGAGGGGTGATAGGATCACACGTTCTGTAAGATATGGAAGGTGCTACATACAATGATTAGGAGAGTCTGCTTGCGGCCGTCGAAGTGGTGGAGTGTTGCGAAGTTGAAGGAGAAGAGGAGAGCACAACGATTGATGCAAGTTTTTTTTGCATAAGGTCGACACTGGTGATGATTAGCAGCGTTTGCAGTCTTATCTCTAACATGCATACCTCGACTCGAAGAGGATTCTCTACAATGACCTTTCAAGCCTGAGCGACTAATCCTTACTCGAAGTCTAGCAGCAAGCGGCTTGGATATACTGGCAAGAGGTGTGATATACTTGGGATTGGCGATGAAAACCGTTAGGTGTTGCAGAGATTTCTTTGTTTAAGGACAAGCTTATTCCCAGTCTAGTCATTTCAGGTCTTTAACACTACGTCCCCGCCGAAAGCCCCTGTCGGCTACAGTCATACCTGTCTACACCGAGTCCAGAAGAATTACGGGCCGACGAAAAGAAGTTGGATCGACAGTATCATGGCAGCATCTCTTCATGAACTTATCTAGGCATATCATGACAAGAACCCCCATTTACTGGTTGGGAACTCCCACATTAGGAAAACCAAAGTCCTGCGTGTTAAAATATGTTTCGTATTTCTGTTGGTCCGGCAATCCGCATGTTGTGTGTTTCAAACTTCCTGGTTGTGTGTTTCAGACTTCTCGGCGTTGAGAAGCTCCTGATGCCAAACCATCTGTTGCCCGTTTATCCCGGTGATTAGCCTTCCTTCGTTTGCGTTGTTGACCATCTTGCAATTGGCGTATGGAGTCAGTGTTTCATTGTGTAGAGAATTTATCTCCTAGTTTTTGGAGCTGATGCTGGTATATCTGCGACTGAGCCCAATACTGGGTGCTCTATTCTGCGGCGGTTGCTGAGGTGTAATCCACCACATGTTATGTTGCTCAATCTCCTCTAATTTGTGGGTAAAAGTAAAAGGCTGTTGGGGCAATTTCCCCCCGTACCATGGTTTCCCGCCATGTGATTTTCATTGGGGAATGATTAGCCGAGCGACACACGGTGAGCCGTACCGGTACACATGGCAAGAAGCACGAGACGGGGGTTGGAGCAATCACTGCACCGTTGACTATAAAACCAGAGCCTCCTTGCTTTTCCAATTAGTCCTTGCACCAATCATTCCACACGTCACCAGGGGAGTGCTATTACGGTAGCCATTGGTTTCAGTGGTTCCATCATATCTGCATTTGCTTCTCCTTCGTATTCTGGCTCATTGAATTTGCGTGTTCGCGCATCGATGTCTCCAGTCGATGGTATGGAAAGCATGACCAGCGATCAACCCACCCTGGCGCTGGCCTCGAACTCCAGGCACCCATCCAAGACCACGGGTTATCGAGGTTACAACCACATCACCTGGTATGTAGGTAATGCAAAGCAGCTGGCCTCCTGCTATATCACTCGTATGGGCTTTGAAAACGTTGCGTATCGTGGCCTTGAGACTGGTTCCAGAGCTATTGCATCGCACGTAATCTCCAACAATAGGGCCACATTCGTTCTCATTACCCCAATTCGGCCTCGTGACTATGACGATGATCTGATGACAGATTACGACAGACAAATGCTGCAGGAGATTCATGCTCATCTGAGTAAGCACGGAGATGCGGTAAAGGATGTGGCCTTTGAGGTGGACGATGCTAGAGCTGTCTACAGCACTGCCATTGCCAAGGGAGCAGTGGGCGTCCAGGAGCCCAAGGTCGAGCAAGACAAGGACGGAGAAGTCGTGACTGCGGTACTCCAAACCTACGGAGATGTAACCCATACGCTCGTCGAGCGTTCTGGATACCGTGGAGCGTTCCTGCCTGGATATCGTGCGGTAACATTATCTGATCCTTCAGCTAGATTGCTGCCAGCGATTAAATTCGATGGCATTGACCATTGTGTGGGTAATCATGATTGGAACCAGTTGCAATCAGCCTGTGAATAGTATGCTCTGGTACTTCTAAGCTTTCGGCAGCCGCTAACGTGAAGAAGTTACGAGCAATGTCTAGACTTCCACCGTTTCTGGTCGGTTGACGACCGTGGTATGTGTACGGACTATTCAGCCATGAACTCCGTAGTCATTGCTTCCGAGAACGGTGCGGTCAAGATGCCACTCAATGAACCAGCTGTCGGCCTTAAAAGGTCACAGATTGAAGAGTTCGTTGATTTCCACGAGGGAGCTGGAGTTCAACACATTGCATTGCTGACTCAAGATATCATCACTTGCGTCACCAATCTGAAGCAACGTGGTATGCAATTTATCGAAGTACCAAATGCGTACTATGCGGCCATAAGTGAGCGGTTGAAAAGATCCGAGATGGTGCTGGATGAGGATCTTGACGCGATTGAGAAGCTGAATATCCTCATCGACTTTGACGAGGAAGGGTACCTGCTGCAGATTTTTACCAAGCCGCTCACCGACCGGCCAACCATCTTTCTTGAAGTCATCCAGCGAAACAATTTCACTGGATTTGAAGCGGGTAATTTCAAAGCGTTGTTTGAAGCTGTTGAGAGGGAGCAAGCCCAGAGAGGCAACCTGTGATGTGATGGTAAACACGGGTATTCGATGAAAAGTGTAGGAGGTCAAGGGACTGAATGGTGCGCGTATACATATTTTTGTATGATAATTTGTATGGATAGACGTGTCTAGAATCTGGAAAACGAATCGAACGCATGACTTATAAATAGCACTGTAGTGTTCTTGACAATTCGAGGGGCTTTTGCTTTTGGAGCCGTTGAAGCATCGGCGACGGGCACTATGCCACCAGTGCCGAGCCTGTCCGCATTGGGAAACGGAGGATACAATTCTCTTGTTTTTCGATGTTGGGGCAACTCCTGCCCAATTTATATCAACTACTTCTTTCCATCGCGGAAATCAGAGGATAAACCGTTTACTCTTGCTAACATAGTCATTGGAGTGTCGGGGGTTCTTCGCATTGGTCTTACGCCTTCTTGTTTCCCTCGTTATCTGCAATGCAGGTACAACCTGTTCGACCTCTCCACCACGGGTCCCCATAAGTGATCTAGTCTAAAATCCACCTTCTACATTTACTTCGATAACGGCAACGTGAAGGAGATACAATGGCAGAAGATGCTTCCAAGGATTACAGCGCCAATAGCTCGGATCGAGAAGGGGTATGTTGCAGGATCATGCATATAACAAGCAGCGAACATGATATCAGCTAATTCTTTGCAATAGGATACTTTTGAGGATGCCCAAGATACCGCTCATATACCTCAATCACAAGAGTCTTCGGACTCTGTTCGCTCATTGACCGATAGACGACCTTCGTCTACCCTTTCAACCTCTCGAACAGTAAAAGGAGGAGCGGAAGCTACTGAGGCAGATAATTCTATACGAGCTCGCGGAGAGAATACTACACACTCATACGACCCAGAAATTCCACAGAAGTCACCATTGCTTACTGCACATCGGATTTCGGCAACTTCACTGGACGATGTCCAGCTTGACGGGACCAACGACAGCAGCTCAATGAACTCCAATTCGACACCTACTACATCAATTGACAAGGGTACAGCTGCATCTCCGCCAAAGCTACCATTCAGAGGCCAAGGCCTTTCTGGCAACCTGCCATCCATACCATGGGGTCCACCTCCCCCTCTCGCTCCTAAGGCGACAGTACCCACACCTTCTCCAACACCAGCTCCCAGAAAACTAGGTATGAGCTTTTCATGGCTTTCAAGAAGTGGCTCTGCCAACAAAGAGACTGCACCTGCGCCCAGCCCGCCGCCCCATACCCAAGATCGGCGAAACACCGTCACTTCGATGGCTTCGCTAAACTCAAATCCTGAGCTCATGTTGAGCAAATTCGATGAGAGCCAGGAAGATGATAGCTCGGCTGGAGCTAATAAGCAGAGAAACAGTCTACGAGAACGGTTCAAGTTGCTCCGGATGAGGGAAGAAGCTGGCATACAATCCCTTGAGGGACACGACGTTGGGTCGCCGACTGGTAGTGGAGGGGCATTAGCCGGGCTCATTGGGCGTAGTGCAAGCCTTGGACTCGGCATTGGAAGCCCCACGAGCGTTGCAGATGAAAAGGATGGTGCGCTTGCAGCAAGTCCTGTTCAATCACCAGTTGCATCTAACCCTCCAGCAATACCCTCTACCACTGATCCAAATCTTGCTCCTGGGACGGCTTCTGGTATATCAGCCGGACCATCCGCGATGACAGACCCCCGTGCTCCTGTTGATTGGGATTTGTGGCAATCAGTGGTATACGAAGGGCCAGCGGCTGTTGCACGGACCAGCGCAGAAGAGCTCAGTTTGGCCATTGCAAGTGGCATTCCTAGTGCTATTAGAGGGGTTGTATGGCAGGTATTGGCTCAAAGCAAAAATGAGGAACTTGAAGCTGTGTATCGAGAGCTCATTGTTCGCGGGACCGACAAAGACCGAGATAACATGCCCGTACCCAATGTTCATAATTCGGCCAATGGCATGGTGAATGGCAGCACCAAGGAGAAACACTCAGTGGCCTCGTCCTCCTCATCGACACACTCAGGACACTCTACACCTAACGGTTTGACCTCGCCGGTTCCATCGCAAGAGAAGGATGCAGAGAGTGTGGTTAAGCTGCAAGCAGCAATGATGGCCGAACGCAAGAAAAAGGCAAAGGAAGACGCTGTTGCTTTGCAGAAACTGGAAAAGGTCATCAAAAAGGACCTCGGCGCCCGAACAAGTTACTCCAAATTTGCTGTAGCTGCAGGGCTTCAAGAAGGACTGTTCGGAGTGTGCAAGGCCTATGCATTGTTTGATGAAGGAGTGGGTTATGCTCAGGGAATGAACTTTCTGATTATGCCATTGCTGTTCAATGTAAGTCACTGAGAGAATGCACAAGGTCGCTTATCTCATACGTTGTCAGATGCCAGAAGAAGAAGCGTTTTGCCTTCTCGTTCGGTTGATGAATCAATATCGCCTGCGCGACATGTTTATACAAGATATGCCCGGCCTCCATCTACACCTTTACCAGTTCGAGAGGCTGCTGGAGGACCTCGAGCCGGCTCTTTATTGCCATTTGCACAGAAAAGGGGTCTCGCCGCAGCTATACGCCACCCAGTGGTTTCTCACTTTGTTCTCATATCGCTTCCCCCTACAGCTGGTCCTTCGTGTTTACGATCTTATACTTAGTGAAGGCTTGGAAGGCGCCATCTTGAAATTTGGTATCGCCTTGATGCAAAAGAACGCTGAAACTCTTCTTGGCATGACAGACATGTCTGGCCTCACCAACTTTCTGAAAGAGCGGATTTTCGACTTATATATTGATAAAGCACCTTCTACAAGCTCGCGGCTTGAGTCTGGCTTCTTCGGCAGTTCTGGCGGCATCGACAAAGAAGTATATAGAGCAGATCTCCTAGTGCAAGATGCTTGCGCAGTAAAGATCACCCCCGAAGTTTTGAAAGCCTATACTACTGAGTGGGAAGAAAAGCAGCGCGCGGAAAAAGAACGAGAGGCAGAACTCGAGTCACTTCGAACAGCTAACGCCTCCTTGACGCTGAAAGTCCGATCCCTGGAGGAGCGAACTGAGAAGTCAGACACAGAGCATGTGCAGATGGCTTCTGAACTTGTGCGGACGAAGGTTGAGAACCAAGAGTTGCAGGACAGTGTTGAGAGTCTCAAAGGGCAAGTCGAGGAGTTGAGAAATCTAGTGGAAAGGCAGCCTGAAGAAGTCGAGAACAGATTAAAGGAAGAGATGGACAGAATTATGAAGAGGAATGTCGAAGTTCAGAACGAG
The DNA here is from genome assembly GCA_000482085.2 of Cladonia metacorallifera KoLRI002260. Lineage (NCBI taxonomy): Eukaryota > Fungi > Ascomycota > Lecanoromycetes > Lecanorales > Cladoniaceae > Cladonia > Cladonia metacorallifera. The sequence goes on from KI911129.1 coordinate 1,490,192, forward strand.
AATCGAAATTTGGAGGAGCAAATAGCGGACATGGAGAAGAATCTGGTGCAGACAAAGATGCAGAATGCGGAGGTATATTTCTTACTCCCAACAATGAGTGGACTGGACGCATTATTGACGGTATCCTAGCTCTCTTCAGAACACGACAACTTGAAGCAAAAGTGGAATGACCTGCGCAAGGCTATTGAGGCGTAATCTGATGTTGCCCATTCTTCTGGCTCTGTACTTGTACACATTTTTTTGGTGCCATGTGAGAACAAGCAAGCGCTCACATTTTCCGCTTCGTACTTCGTCCTATAGGCCAAACTTGGTCAGCTGCATACTGTTCGGCGTCTGGGAGCGTGGGGGCGATCTGTCTGATTAGCGAGCGAGCATGTATACCCTATACTGCCTTCTACGGTCGAAGGAAGACAACGGAACTGTTTACGTAAAGAAGGTCGTATACTTAGGTAATGTATGTCTTAGCTACCAAGTGAGCAAGCAATACTACCACATCTATCTACTCTATCCTTCACATGCTTTTATCACATCAAATCTATCAATGCCAACCCTCTCACAGCCTTCACCCCTCCACATTCTCAAAATGAAAACTCGGACTCCCCGGCGTCGCCTGCCCCGCCACAATCGG
>KI911129.1:1491213-1507496 GCA_000482085.2 Cladonia metacorallifera KoLRI002260
GCCCCCCCGGGCGCCCCCCCCCCCGCCACAATCGGTAACCCCTCCCCCCTCCTCTCCTCCCCCTCTCCCTCCCCCACAACCACAACCCCAACCCTCTCCCCCTCCTCCCCCTCAACCCTCACAACCTCCACCTCCCTACACCCCGTCGTCCTCCTCAACCCCCTCACCATCTTCCCCAACACCTCTCCCTCCCCAAACGGCAATTTCCGCTCAAAAACCACATCCCCTTTCTCCCCATTCAACAATCTCCTCTTCAACCCTTGCACGAACGGCATCCCGCGTTTCATTTCACTTTTCCCTTTCGCTTGGACGCGGGTGTTTAATTCTTTTTCATTGAAGGAGAGGGAGAGGGAATCGAATGAGGAGCGGACGATGTCGATGTAATCGTTTTGCCAAGCGGGGTAGGCGGCGGCGTAGAAGATTGTTAGTTTTTTGGGTTTTTTGGGGTCGAAGGATATGTTTTTGCCTTTTTCCTTGCGTTTCTGCTGGGCGGCTTCGGCGCTGGTGATGGCGGAGGAGGTGGCGCGGACGTAGTCGCGGGTGGCTGTTAGGGAGGGGTTGGGGGCGGGGACGGTGGGCCAGAGGGCGGTTTGGATGGTGCTGGGGTGGTGGAGGACTTCGGTCCAGATGTAGTCGGCCCAGTGGGGGGCGATGGGGGTGAGGACTAGGGCTTGGAGGGATATGTAGGTTTCTATGAGGGAGCGGTGCATGGGGATGGCGGAGGCGGCGGTGGCTTCGCGGTAGAAGTCGCGGGATAGGGTTAAGTCGTAGAGGGCGGATTTGAGGGCGGCTTTGTAGTCGAGGCTGGGTAAGGCGTTAGTATGATTTCGGCAAAAGGGGAGAAAATTGAAGTAGGCTTACGATGAGTAATGTTGTTTGGCTTCATGGACGAGCGAATTTATTTCATTCTCGAAGAGTTGATCCCAGAGCTCGTCGGCTGCACCAGTTCGGAGCTTCTCGTCTTTGATGACCTCTTCACACCACTCTTTGAGGTTGTACATTCGGAGAATGATCTGATTGGCGACTGTTTCCTCGAAGTTTGCGTCTTCTACTCCGTCACCCGCGTCCGCGAGAGCTATTCGGCATGCATCTGCTCCGTACTTTTCTATAGCCTCTCTCAGGGTCAAAAAGTTGCCTGTGCTTTTGCTCATCTTGTCGCCATTAAGAAGTAGATGCCCGTTCGCTCGGATGCTTCGAGGCCAGTATTCTTTGGGGAACAAAGCCAAGTGGACGTAGAGGAAGAAGGTCAGATGATTGGGGATGAGATCTTTACCGGATGAGTTCATGTCCAACGGGTACCAGTACTCGAATTCTCGTCTCATAGCTTCCAGATCTGCTTTGCTGATACCACAATCTTTTATTACTTCTTCACTTAATTCTCGTCGGCAGAAGACATAATCCCAAACTTCGTCAATCATCTGCTCTGGTTTGATATCTAGGACTCCCTTTCGGGTTCCGAAGATGTCACTGTGTAGAAGATGCGAAATCGTGTAGTAGGCGTGGTAAATGGTGCTATCACTTAAGCTCTCTACGAGAAATTTGGGGTCCCATGGCAGTTTTGATCCAAGCCCATATGTCCGAGCACATGCCCATCGGTTTAGCCAGTCTAGATTCTTCTCAAGACCATTCTGAGTCTCTGAAGCGTACGTCTCCATGTCATGCTTCACGTGGTCCAAGACTGTGTCGCGCCATTGAGGATCGTTCTCACCATAGTTCAAAAACCATTGGCCGAGATACGCGGTAACGCACTCGTCTCCGCTGCGGCTCACAACATGGCCATTTGGCTCAGCATACTCAAACGCTTCACCACTCTTGATCAGGGCTTCTCTGACCTTGGGCTTGGCTACTTCGACAGGCTCACCCTTGAAGTCACCTATTAGCATTGTACCTTTGTAGTAGCCTTCTTTATAAGCCAAATCTTTGGCTTCTGCAAGTTGCTTTGCATCCTTTGGCGAATTGATCTTCATCTTTTCTACCAGGTATTTTGCTGTTATGTTTCCATAAGATGGGGTTTGAATTATGGGCGGGATCTCCAGCTCAGCCCATTCTTTCTTTATACCATAGTATTCTGCCTTCTTGGCAAGGTCCATAACCGTCGCATAATCATCAGGGCTATCTGAGGGAACAGACGTCACCACACCCGTGCCTTTGGTAGGGAGGACCGACTCCATCGGCAAAATCCGTACACCTTCTTTATGTATTGAGAGAGGTGCATGGACAAGAGTGCCAACAACGTCTGAACCAACCAGCTCTAGCACAGGAGGGAGCTCACTGGCATCTCGTGGAAAGCTATCACTTTTAAAGAAAATGCCTTGAAAGGCCATATTCCAAGCAGCACGTTTCGTTACTACATAGTACTCCTTTTCTGTTACTTTGAAAACACCGTAGTTGATTTTGGGTCCCACAAAGCAACACGTCTGACCATACATCGTTTCAGGCCGAAGGGTTGCAGGCACAAAATAGACGCTAGCTCCCTCTGGAATCTTTCCCTTTATCTTCTCCGCAGCTTTTGGCGCCCATTCTTTGACTTTTAATTTTAAGGCTGTGTAATCCTGAGGAGCTACACCTTCACCTTCGGTTCGATCATGGTCCATGCAAGGCTGTCCGTCTTTAGGCGAGTAGATTGTGTATCGGACACCATATTGAATTTTGTTTAATTCTTTCAGGCGGTTCATTTGCCAACGCACGAAGGCATCATAGTACGGATTTGCATCAGTCGTAAGCATCGAACGTCTCCAGTCTATCCGGGCCCCAAAGTTATTGAGATCGGTTTTACATATGGGAGGGAAGAATTTAAGCCAGTACTCCGGATCTGAAAATTTATGGATCTCCTCTCTAGGGATGCCCAAAGCGAGCATGATCTGGAATTGATACTTCATTTTGATCGATTTTGCTGCAGATTTCCCTTTCTTGGATGTGAACTTCGTAATATCTTCCTTCGTCTGGGCCTGTGTAGGTGCGGGCGCTTCTAAGGCTGCGCCAGCATCTTCTTCATACTTTTCAAAGTTCGGTCCGAATTTACGGACGTCTTCGATCAGCTTGTCCGCACATGCCTTGATTGGCATGCCTGTAACATGGAAACCTAATGGAAACAAGACACGCCTTCCCTCCATCCTTGCGAACCCGGCAGAGAATTCGACTTTACTGATAGTAAAGCTGTGACCTGCATGTAGCGTTCCGTTCATGTACGGGTATGCAAAGGCAGCAAAGTATTTAGGATGCTTCTTTCGCAGCTCGGCTGCAGGCATTGAGCCACTGGGTACTTCGGATATTGAAGGAGCATTGGCATCAAACACTTTAGCTTCTTGCCATTTCTTCTGGTATCGTTTTTCTATCTCAATCAAGGTGTCTCGCTTTTCTGTCTTTAGGGAAATTTGTCAGTAATCCCTCGACAGAATTATACGACAAGCTCACATTCTCCATCTTGAGGGTTTTTGTCCCACTGTTTTTGGGGTCCATGGTGCCAATGGCACCATTTGTAGCTGCCATGACCGGCGAGGGGAACAGCGTAGAGCTTTGTCTAGAGGTCGTCGGATGACAAAGGCAGAAGGTCTTTGGGAATGACCAAGGCCTTCTTCGCAGTCTGGCAAGCTTCAATCCATACAACATGCGAACAAGCAGATCACTCTTGACAGCGCGACGAGCTCATGAGTCTGACATGAGTCAAAAGTTACGACTCTTAAGTCTGATATTTGGTACCCCTGCTAGCGCGTTTTTGTCCGAGCCCTACGAGAGTGCCGCGATCTCTTGCGGCTCTTCGACTCCGCAGCAAAGATTCTCTTACAAAATGCTGAAAGTATCCTTGAGGCGCCTTGCTGAAGCTGGCCCCAAGCTTACAATTCATAATAACCCATACAAAGCCCAGAAACAATGGCCTCCAGATTTTTCCAAGCTTCACCCCAAACACCAATTCCGCTTCGAGCGAAAGTACCGTCGAAGATCCAAGCTCAAGTGGGCACGCCCAAGATGGGTCAAGGGAGTCAAGCTGGCAGCTTGGGGTAGTTCTTTATGTTTGTATCCCGGTCGATCTCTTTTACGTTAATTATATCTGATTGCTTATAGTTGTACTGGTTTACGGGGTGCTTTTCTTAGATTGGGACAATAAGGATGGAAGCGACGTGCAACCTTTCGCTGAGGTATGTCTTGCCGATGTTCCAGACCGCCCATCAGAACTCTCACACTTTCCAGGTCCGCGGATGGCTTCGTAATCAGGTTTCTTCGATCTGGACAACATCTCCGGCCAGCCAAGCCCCACATATGGTCTCTTCGCCGGAGGAGCCAGGTCGAGATTCTACACAGACTGCCTAGAATGTCTACATTCGAGGAGTGATCCACAATGACCTTCATGTATGTGAAGGCATGGCCAGTCACTGATCTGGACAGTTTGACACATCTTCTCACGCAAATGTCCCTGCAATGCCGGATCTCGTTCCCCAACCTTTATCATGGACTCGATGATAGAGCAGGCTGGACACCACATCTTTGAACAAAAGCTAAATCGATGTTCACGTTGTTGGCACATTGGACCGTACACGGTCCCTCAACAACGTCTCAAGGTCTCACGGTACTGATATGAGATGTATGTATATGTGCAAACACTCCCCAGAGTTTACCGAGACCTCTTTAAATAAGAGTCTGCAACTTGATGGTCACTCCGTAGGTGTCATTTGGGTGTTGAAATTTTTAACACGATCACGAACAGAGTTATGAGTGGCGATTTTTGTTCTGGATGGTAACTCAGTCGGAGGTGTTGATACGAAATCCTATCACTCTTGAAGAGATTGGGCCAACTACAGTGCTGTTGCTTCGAAACAAGAACTTGACATAACCAAGGTTTTAAGAGATCATATTGAGACGATGACAAGGAGATAGGGCAACGCCCGTTTGAAAAGAAAAGCTTTGGATAGGCAAAGGGTCTTACCACAGCGTTGCGAAGACCGGGGGTAGGGTGTTTAGTTCGACTATGAAGAACACCACTATTAGACTAAGAACCCTCTCCATCGATGGTAAAGGGCGGTTCACGAAACCACTCTGCTTGGCGGTGCTGGTCAGTTGAGAAGCTACAGGATGGGTTAGAGCGTCAGGGGAATGGCTGCTACTTAAAAGTGAGATTCACATCGCTTTAACAAGAACATTACGCCACCTGTCATTACGTCTCAACACAGTCCACAGATTCTGTCCTCCAGATACATCCTCTATTACCTACTGCCTATAGGGTGCTGCCAATGTTGGTATGCAACCCACGCCTGAAAAGCATTCCCTACGAGCCCAGCCATACCTGACAGCACGGCAAATATTAATCCGATTAGGGTTGCTAGCATAACATACCTAGCTCCACTTCTCCGTTCCAGCCATTCGTAAAAACATCCCCGCGGCGTTGGATTTTCTATCTCGGCGTAAAGGTCAGCAGGGTGACCACCAAAGTAGTGGTAGGTAACGTCTGTCTCTTCTCGGTTGCGGATTGTCCTGAACTCGAAGCGGAGACAGTCGGGATCGAAGGAGGAGCTCAAGGTAAGCTTTAGCAGAAGGTGCTTTGATTTGCGGTCGGTGAGCGGGAAAAGTATCTGTTTGACCGAGTCAAGACATTCGAGCATGAGCTGGCGGGGCAGAGCGCCACTATTCACCAAGCGTCGATCAAATTCTGCGTCCAAAGAGCTCAAAGCAGGGTTTCTACAATGAAGAATGGGTACAATATCTTCTTCCCCATCAAGGAAAATGCAGGTATAGAACGTCGAGATTTGGACAACAACAATTGTGCTATTCGGAGACGTGGCAGTATCAGAACAGGGTGGAGCAACCTTTACGCCGGACGCCTTTGCTGTGTATCATTTGATTGTCTTTCGTGAAGGACGTCCTTCACATCCGCAACATTGTTGACGAAATCTATTACTCACAGCTTCGGTGTCTTACACATCGACATATCCAATGTCTTATTCTTTGTGAGTCTCAAATATTCCTCAAGAAAGGCTGGGTTGTGATATATAGAGCGCTTTCGATCAAGCATCAAGTGTCTTCTCAAGTCATTTCTGGCTGAAATCTAAGCCCAAGATGCTTCTTGAGGTTCTTCGCCGTGATTGCAGTCTTCATCTCCTAGAACTTCAAGTCGTTGTCAATAAAGCTCGGATGGTCAATAAGTGGAAATATGGCCTGCATGAAGTTACTGAATGAGACGTCGCTACGCCACGGTATTTGTAACACTCCGTGCTCCAATAGGCCCAAACCCTGGTACTTTACAGAGCAGTTGACTGTGGTCATAAATCTTACTGGAAGATTGACAAATGATCTCCAAAAGCCCGCCTCGGCAACATTTAAAAAATTACGATAAATACCACTATATTCGCATAGCCGAATCCAGAAGGCGCTACATGGACTTATCAAACAGTGGTGGTGGTGGTGGCGATTCAGAATGGGTGATCTTTCGTTTTGCAAGTCGACCCACTGGCTAATATGCTCCTGAGTCCCTAGCTTTATACTGCAGATTCTCTTGCAATCAAGTACCCCTGCGCATGTAAAGCCTTGGCCAACCGCATTCGTTCTACGGGCAGGCATGCAGAAACACCACATACAGTTGCGCACTAGGTCTCAGCGGGGCTAGCGGCTATGAAGCCCCTCAGCTACGTAGCTGAATACCTCTTGGGTATAGAAGACGCTCCCAATATGGAGTAATAGAGTGGAAGTAGACTCGTCACTCTCAGATTATTATAAAACAACTTACCAAAAGATACAATTACGGGCTTTATCTCCACCCCCGAGAACGTCACCTTCCTCTCCCGCAATATCAAATTAGCAGGCCACCTCTACCAGCCAAGCTCGGACTTCTCCAATCGCTCCAGCGCCGCAGTGATAATAGGCCACCCTTGGACCTCGATTAAAGAGCAATCCCTAGCCAACTACGCCCGCGTGCTCTCCCAAGCCGGCTTCATCTGCCTTACTTATGACGCCGCATATCAAGGTGAATCGGAGGGTGAACCAAGATCCCTTGAAGACCCCGCCCAACGCGTAGAAGACATCAAATCAGCCGTCACCTACCTCACCAGCCTCAAGGATGTTGTCAATCCCGACAGAATTGGCGTCCTGGGTATCTGCGCGTCAGGTGGCTACGCCCCTTACGCAGCTCAAACCGACCTTCGCATCAAAGCTTGCGCAACATCCGCCGCCGTCTGTGTCGGCACCATGGCCAGACGAGGTTTCGACAAAGACTCCTCCAACATGGAAGTCTTAAAGACGCAGCTCGAAGCAGCCGCCAAGGATCGCAACAGCGACGTTAACAACTCGGGTGCAAAAGTCCCGCTCGTTCACATGTTGCCCGAAAGCCTAGATGATGCACCCGCAGACATGCCAGAATCGTTTCGGGATCTGGCATCCTATTACCGTACGTCGAGAGCAATCCATCCATGAGCACCGAATACGTGTCTGCCGAGGAGTTGGGATCTGATGGCCAATTTTGACGCGTTTGCGCACAATGATATGATTAGTCCGAGGCCGCTGTTGATGATTACGGGGACGAAGGCGGCGACGAAGTGGTATAGTGAGGATGGGGTTGAGAAGGCGAAGGAGCCGAAGGAGTTGTTTGTTGTTGAAGGGTTGACGCATGCTGATTTGTATGATCATGTGGACGAGGCTGGGTCTAAGCTTGTGGAATTCTTTGGGAAGAACTTGGCTTAGAAGGTGACAGGGATTGACTAATTCTAAGAATATGCTTGTTCAAATGCTCACTTATTCAGGATCTCCAATATCATGCCTCATGGATACCATCGCTGTTTTCTCTTCAGCGTATCAACTTTGGCGCTCAACTCTTCATAGACAGCTTATGGAAAAATGATTGAGCGAAACGAAGATCAATCAAATGGTTCAACAGGTTCTCCAGAGGCACCTGTCTGGTCAAGAGAGCTGATCGGGCAAGCTGGTGTTATGAGGCACAGAACTTTCCGGGGCCCAAAAACAACCTTACCGTTAAATAGTGAAGATCAATCCCGGTGAGCAGATATAGCGACAATCGTGTCAATGAGATACGAGTCATGTTCAAGAAATTCTTCGTGGCACCCGGCGATAGCTCAGAAGGCGGCATCTGCCGTAGTGCGTCGCGCTAAGTTCTTAGAAATAGGACCTCGTGGGTCTTGGCAAGTTGTGAAGCTTGATCTTACTACACAGTAACCTGCTGACGCACCTTTGCTATCCATCAGCAGGCTGTGCCTCCAGAAAACCTCCGTGGTGTGTCCGCGCAGCCAACGGATGCTACGGTAAGGCGCCCTCAGGTCTACCGGCTGATGTCGGTTTCCGCATCTGTAAGAGCTTACTGATCCTACTTATCAGTACATGCGGCACAGCCGGCCCCTCATTCGCCCAAGTACTCTGAATATCTTCCCGCTGCTGCACTATGACGAATGGTCCTCCAGCTTTGCACATGGAGACTCTGCTTACTATGATCAGCACCGTACTGAATGCTGCACAACCATTCACCGTCCCCCCTAAACTCTGATCAGTCCACGTTCCTCTTATCGCTAACCAAACAGAGCGCAATAATGATGCGATGAGGCTGTGATTACAGAACAGCTGCATGTCCGAAACAATGATCGGCAGAACCCTTCAGGCCGCTTCCAATTCACAGTCCAATCGGGGGCTTCCTCGAGGGACTGTGCTCTCGGAGAATTGGATTGTTTGGGCAATGTCAGCACCTTGTCATGGTCTAGTTCTACTTGATAGCCATCTTGTCAGACGAGCTTCGTCACGCATGCATTTTCCAAAATCAGCCGTACCGTGCCTTAGGATTATTGATATGGGTTGCTTATCCTGTATAGCCCCCATTTGGGGGATCAAAACCCCCACAATCCCAAATGACTTCGTTTCTTCTCACTTTCTGTCCGCCCTCGTAAGCATTTATGATTTCTTTCTCTGCGACTACTTCCTCGAGCCTTGGCATCAGAGAAAGAGTGAAACACAGCCGACAGCGAAAGTGAGGTTGCTGGCGAGTGAAAGACCTGACAGCGCCCGTTGCGGAGAGGCTTGATACAAATCTAGTGCTAGGCTAAGAGGTCATCAAACATCCATCAATGTCTACCTACTCGCCCTATGCCGACGCTGAATCGGCTGCTCCAGATTGGAAGCCCGGTGAAGAGGAAGCAGCAACGGCCTTCTTGTCACTGACCTTGTGGCTCATCCTGGACATCAACGTCGGAATATATCGCGTCTTCAGAAAGAAGCGCGGCCTATATTACTGGAGTCTGGTCATAGGGACCTGGGCGTGTGCACTCAGCACAATTGGCAATATATTAAAGAATCTCACACCACAATACGGTCCAAAAATCTGGCCTTTCTGGACTTTGCTGATCAATGGAGGCTGGAGCGTCTACACAGTAGCTGAATGCATAGTCCTCTACTCGAGACTTCATCTTGTGAATCGAAGTGCCCAGGTACAGCGTCGGATCTTGTGGTTCATCATCATAGGATCTTTCCTTCTGATTCTTCCCAACTGGGTATTCATTTTCCCAGCCTACGATGTCAATAGCACAAAGGTCTCCTCTATCTGGTCTCCAAGGCAAGCAATCATAGACCGGACGTCTCAGCTCGGCTTCACTGTAATAGAATCCACCATCAGTGCAACCTACCTCTGGTCTCTAGCCAAACTCCTCAGGGTCAAATCGACCGTTCGACAACGTGTGGTTATGCGTGACCTGATTCGAGTGAACCTTATCGTGATCGCCTTCGACCTCGTGGTAACAATTCTAGTCTTCCTGAATCAGACCAACCTCAGCTACTCAATCCAGGACTTCACCTACGCTCTAAAATTCAAGCTCGAATTCGTCGTCTTAAACCAACTCATGGCCGTGGCCGCAAAAGGCCTCCGAAAGGAGTCCTTCGCCGAACGCCGATACAACTACCCAGAACCCGAAACGGACCACAGCACAGGCGCTTCCAGCACCGAAAAAACTGCCATCCCCCTCCAACAATTCTCCCACACCTCCCACGACCCGCACGATAGAACTGCAGCCCTCCCCGCCCCCTCACCAGCCCACACCAAAACCCCTCGCGACAAATACGAAAGAAAGCCCACCGACGAAACCCCCCTTCAACTAAATCACTCACGTGCCGGTAGCAGCAGCCTAGACGCCGGAAAAGACAACGATAACGGCTCCGAGACCACCGAAGTCGAAGACTCGACCAGGAAAAACGAACAGCCAAGCTATGATATCCATCTCAAAAGCAATAATGATGGTAAATCGCCAAAGGGGGGCCACTCGCTTCTCCATCCGCTTGGTGGGCGTAAAGAGCAAGGGGCTGATAAAGAGGGGGTAAAGGCTGTGGCTACAAAGCATACACGCAGGGGGGAACATGATGATGAGGATGATGAGGAAGAGGAGATTGGAGTGCATATGTGGGAGAATAGGGGGAAATTGATATTGGATGTGCCGTGGTTGAAGGATCAGGGGAAGAGTGTCTAGAGCTGGCTGCAACGTATGTGGTGGATTCAGTGGGTTTGGCGGGATATTCTGGAGATATTTTGGGGATATTTAGCGGTTATGCTTGCTGAGGATTTTGGGCTACTGTATGTAGTAATACCCCTATACCACGATGCTATGCCAATATCAAGGACTCTCCCTCTCTCACTACTATAGACATGAATTCTTTCTGCTAGCCTTCAAGTCTTGAAAAGTCTTTCATGAGAAGAAGAACAATACCCGCCCCAGCTACGCGGTAATGTAGCTCCAACCATGGCACTTGCTATTACGTCAAATCCGTGGGTTGCTTCGATATCAAAAGGATCCCATCTCTCTCTCGAGGAAGTCTAGGACAAGACCTCCCCTGTTTCGCCAGACTTCCCAACCCCCAAATCTGCCCCATCATACCTTATCACATCCATCAACCACGCCCTTCGACTTCGACTCCTATACCAAATCGATCCGGGAAACCGACGACGACGAAGCCATCCAAGAAGAGTATCAAAAGTACGTTCGGCTGACCTCCCAAGGCTTTGCGAAAACAGCCGTTCGATTGGCCCTTGCGTTCTTTACCCTCGGCATAACCCTCATTGGCGCCACTGCCTCTTGTGCTACGATGGCCAGTGCCGCCGCGAAGGTGCGTATCATTAGGAAGGAGATGGCACGGCGTAGGAAGAAGCATAGATTGGACACTCGCCTGCGGGACATCTTTGGAGGCATAGCATGGGGCTCTACTGGACTTGTAAGACCAATTGAACATGTGCTCGGACCTGTTCTGTCGCAAGCCTCGCCGGGTCCTACGTTCTATCGCGGCCCTATCTATATTCCTTCATACTACGACACTTCGCGTTTGGTGCGCTAAGTGCGCAAGCTTCTTCTGGTAGCAACGGTACCTGACGTAATCCCTATCCCTTCTATGTTGCAATGCTAATGGATTATTAGAAGACGGATGCTCAGTTTTCTCAAGGTGTTGTTGAGTTTGAAAACCGGTGATATGATATGGGGTATGATGTGCAGCAAAACAGAGTTTCGCCACTTAAGAATGTTAAATAAGATTCCGTACACTACTCAACTCGTAATGAATATTTAATTCGCTCTTGTTGCAATATCGCTATTCTTTTTTGGCTAAGTTAGCGTCCAAACATGGCCCCCGGCAACCGTATAGTATTGCAAAGCTATGCGTAGGTAGATCATATATTGAGTGCTTGGGGTTCTCTTACGAAACGATTGATTGTAATATATGCTAGAGGAGTTCTTAGGTTTTGGAAGTATGGACCGATTGCACGTTGCGCGGGCTCATCAGCGTTGATGAGTTACTGCGAGGTTGGTAGCTAGCTGATCAACGGAATAGCTGCATCCTTTGATTATGCCTGGGAACTCGTCTCATTAGTTGTGTTAGCTAAGTCGTTTCGCGTTCTTATCAGTGGTGGCGGTAGTCAATGGTCTTTTCTGCTCTTAGGGGCAGTACTTGTTGCTGGTATAGTCCAGTGCGGGTATGTGTGCATTCCCGAACCTGACCATGCGGATGCCTGGACTGTTGCTTGGTGGCTTTTGGTAGAAGTGCCATTGGACTGTGGATTAGCTCCCTGTGGAGGGGTGGCCACTTCTATTACCAGATCTGAGCAGGGCGATATTTGTTAATTAGACTTTTCGCTGCATTGAAATGTCCTTTAGAATGGTATGGTGTGAGTGGATTCTTGTATCATACAGTTATAGTACAAAAGCGGAGAGTAGGTCTCAGCAGACATAATGCAAGAGTGGTGAGAACAGAAGGGCTAAGATCGCAGGTTTTGTCTTCCAGCGTCTTGTCTATCCTATCCAATTAACGTTCGGAGGAGTTTGCTCAGCCCACGCTCCTTCGCCTGGGCATCCATTTCCCGTTTACGAATCTTGTACACTTCTTGCCATATGGGACATGGCCTGGAACTGTCCGAGCAAAGCTCCTCGCAACGACTCTGAAGGTTCCAGAAGATTGAACTCCGCTCCTTATCTAGCTGTGCCAGCCATCGTAATTCTTCTCTAGTACTTCGGGACTCGTTCTGACCGCTCTTACTATTCATCAAAGATTTTTTGGTTTTCCCGATTTCTCTGGCATAGATGGCATGAAGCTCCTGAGTGAGAGCGCAGGGGACTAGATTTTGTGTACACAAGTGGTCGCAGCGTTTTTTGACGTCATTGAAAAGAGGCCATCTGTACTCGTTCAAGCATTCTTGCCGGGCTAGTTCTTGTCGCGTACGTTGAGGTGTTGCGGGTTGGTCGTACACATCGAGATCTGTTGGTTGCATTTCCGGAATGGTCTTAGGCAGACTGAGGTAATACGACATCCCTAACGTCGCCAGAGCACATGAAAAAACCGTTGTCATGACTGACAGGGCGCTATCAGTAGTAGAGTCTGAATAGGACCGAGGTCGCTCACAGGCCGGCTCGATCTTACTATGACCGGATTCCGAACTGTATTGTCTGACCTGCCTGGGTAGCATGGTAAATCTGGTTCTTGGGGGCCTAGCCACGATAGATATGTTCGGTCGTGGTTTGTGGACGAGAGGTCTAAGAAGACAGGGAAGACCTTTACTGGTCGAGGGGATGAATCGTAACATTATGGCTATTATCTCAATGCTTTGCAGCCAGGTAGGAACAGTAAGAATCGAAGGCGGTATTGTGCGCGGATTGGGAGGTCTGATCAGAGATGAAGAAAGTTGCTGCTAGAACATGTCTCTTAGGACAGCAAGGAACGATTCGATAGTGAGGTAGTAGACACGTGAAAAGGATTTCAGTGGGAAATACCCAGCTTTTGATCTTCTTACGAGGTTCAATTTGAGGATGAACCAAGCTTTGCCCGTACCGTGGTTCGGGGTACTGCCATGGCCAGTCTGACTCACAAGGCGTGTAACGCGAACCTGGGTCACCATGAGTCCGTTCGAATAGAGGCATCATGAGATCAAGGGATGGTCTGCTCTTCCCGGCCATATCCTATTGGGTTTTGACACTCGGCGCAGATAGAATGACACTTTTAGTATGATGATTGCGCTGAATCAACAGCACAGACATTGTGCTGCTTCGCCATTCGACGAGCCTTCGTCCTGGAAATATAAACAGCGGTGGATATGGATTCTGGACACGTTGACATGACTGCTCCTCAGATACATGCCTTAGCAGACCAACGTTTTAGCCTAACTTATCTTTTTAACACACGGATCATGAATATATCTCCAACCAAGACTGTTTGCAAAACAAAAAGCATGGATGACACCAACCGCAGCACGCGATTGTAAGCATCAGAATCAAAATTCAATCGGCGACTTGCTGATGTAATACCAAAAACACCTGGAAGGATCCCAGTATTAAGGCATGCGCAACGACTGGACCCGGCATCAGTCAAAATCTATAAGTTTCAATCGAGTGCTATGGAGGTCTATGGCCTTATTAAGACATATAGTCTTGTTCATCATCGAATGGTGTTGGGAAAGACAACTCGAGAAGACGAAAGGGATATCTACGGATTTAAGCATTAAGACCGACGTCACATCATACCGAACTTCTCATTGCGAGAATCGGCTGTCGCGCCCCGAACAGTACCGATTCCAATTGAAGAGACCTCCCCTCCTCTCTGAATGGTCGTCTATCTGGCATGAAATCTGTCCTTAGGGTGACAACATACAAGCGGAGCCTGGGGCCATCGAACACAAGCAAGGCATTCGGTCGAAGCTTCTCTGCAACGATGGTGCGAAGTGATCCTTTTCGTCCTGCGAAAAGGGTCGCTGGTCAAAAGCAGGATGTTTGGTGAGTATAGAGCAGTAATAGAGCTACTCTATCACATCTTACGTCTCAGAGCATCTGCCGACATGAGGCCAACTCTCAAAGCAATGGCTAATACCTGCCCAGGACGATTGTCAATGAGGCGGCCACGGCGTCTCCTGTGCAGCCAATCATAAACATGGGTCAAGGATTCTTGTGAGTATGGAGCACTAAACGTACAAGAGAGTATGAGCAGGCGATTGACGGAAGATAGCGGCTACAATCCTCCCCAATTTGTCATCGACGCGGCCAAGGATGCTTTGAACAAGGTCGAATGCAATCAATACTCTCCTACAAAGGTGCGAATGGTCTTATAGTCCGTGACTGGCATGGGCTAAGTGTTTTCTAGGGTCGGCCACGGTTAAAGAAAGCAATTGCGGATTCCTACTCACCATTCTTTGGCAGAGAGATCAATCCGAACACCGAGGTTACCATCACCACTGGTGCAAATGAAGGCATGCTGAGTGCATTCATGGCTTTCATAGAGCCGGGGGACGAGGTCATCATATTTGAACCCTTCTTTGACCAGTAAGCCCGTCCACAAAGTACCCCATTTTCAAACCTAACATCATCCAGATACATCTCCAACATCGAAATGCCCGGCGGCACAATCCGCTACGTCCCCCTTCAGCCCCCGTCCAATGGTGCCACACAAAAGACTTCCGCCGCAGACTGGACTCTCGATCTCAAGGCCCTCGAAAACGCCATCACCCCCAAAACCCGCATGATCGTCCTCAACTCCCCCCACAACCCCGTCGGCAAAGTCTTCTCCAAGTCCGAACTCGAAGCCATCGGCGCCCTCTGCGTCCAACACAACATCCTCATCCTCTCCGACGAAGTCTACGACCGCCTCTACTACGTCCCCTTCACCCGCATCGGCACTCTCTCCCCCTCAATCGCCGCCCTAACCCTCACCGTCGGCTCCGCCGGCAAAAACTTCTACGCCACAGGCTGGCGCGTAGGCTGGCTCATCGGCCCCGAACACCTCGTTAAATACGTCTCCGCCGCCCACACCCGCATCTGCTACTCCAGCGTCTCCCCCCTCCAAGAAGCCGCGGCCGTCGGTTTCGAAAATGCCGACAAGGAACATTTCTGGGACGACAGCAAAAAAGAAATGAAAGCCAAAATGTCCCGTTTCTGCGCCATCTTCGACGAACTCGGTCTCCCCTATTCCGAGCCCGAAGGCGGTTATTTCGTCCTCGCTAATCTGGGGAAAGTGAAGTTACCGGAGGATTATGCTTTTCCACCACATGTAGCGGAGCGGCCGAGGGATTTTAAGATGAGTTGGTTTTTGATTATGGAGTTGGGGGTGGCGGCTATTCCGCCGACGGAGTTTTATACGGATGCGAATAAGCATTTGGGGGAGGAGTGGTTGAGGTTTGCGGTTTGTAAGGATGATGAGGTGTTGGAGGGGGCGAAGGAGAGGTTGAGAGGGTTGAAGAGGTATATGGTTTTATGATCGAGGGTGGTCATGATGGAAGGGGATCAGTTATGATGCGAATGGATTTGCGATGGGTATCTATGATGGGAAGGTAAGTGCGGAAAAAGTGGCATCTGGATTGGTGAAGCATAGGTAGGAAAAGAAGATTATGGCATTACATGCATCTCTCACGAGTAATTATCGCCCCAGACTTACCATGATAGAGTACCTACATGGCACGCAAAGCAGCTAGACAGACTCCTATCCTCTTAGTCCACGGTTACTGTATTCTGTGCACAAAGACAGGTTTTGAATATCTCATTGTTCGGGTGCCTGCTTACTTCGTCCCACCTTACCTAATTCATCTCTGATTCGCGAGATGGAAATATACAGATGTCCAACAATTTCCGTGCACTGCGGATGAATATGGAATCTACTTTATTTGATTCCTCGCTTGTGCTAAAATTAATTCCCTCACGACCCACCATCTCACGCCTCAAAAGCACCTTACCGTCTCCTCCTCTTCGCCCTCGGCTCCGGCTCCGGAGTAGCCTCATCCACAACCTCCACACTCCCCAGCACCAGCTCCCCCTCCCCCTCCCCCTGCTCCTCCCGCCCCCCCTCCCCAACCT
>KI911129.1:1508054-1520363 GCA_000482085.2 Cladonia metacorallifera KoLRI002260
CCCTCCCCAACCTCCCCCTCATCCACACCATCCAACCCAACCCCACTCCCCCCTCTCCGCCTAGTCGAAGTACCTTTCCCAACCGCCGCTCCCTCAGCCGCTCTCTCCGCATTCCGCCATTCACTAACGCGTGGTTCTACAGCCTCGTACATTTCCCTTGTGTCTTTTACTACGCTGACGTCTTCCTTCCCTTTTTCAACTTTGAGGGTTGTTTCCTCATCACTCGACTCATCTATGATGAAACCCGGGTCTTCAGGGAGCAAGCGAGAGCGGAATGAAGTGCCAATACCGCGATTGGTGGGTAAGTCAGGATTATACATGATTGCATTCGCGAACATGCGCATTAATTCTTTTTCTAGCTGTGCGGAATTGACGATGCCTTTGGGAGGGACTACGTCCGGGGTTTCGGGGATCCAGACATTATAAGAGTTTCCTGCGTCGTCGGCGTTTTCTGCTACTGCGGCTACTAAAGCTTTGCTACCGGCGTTGATGGCGGTTTTGATGGATTTGAGATCTTGAGGGCGGAAAATGAGGTCTTTGTAACCGGGGGCGTCGCGCTCGGTTAGGGGGCGGCCGAAGATGTTGGCGACTTTGTGGGCCATGATGTCGTTCATGATTGTGGCGGAGGTGCGGGCGAAGTTGCGGGTGCCGAGGACGTAGCCTGGTCGTGAGACGGAGGTGGAGGGTTCGGCGGGAGATGGGGAGGGTGGGGCGAGGTTAGAAAAATCTTCCCTTTTGCGCTTTATGCTCGTGCGGGTACTGTCGGCCGATTCGAGGCCTCGCATGGTTCCCTGGCGGCGCCGTGTGGACTTTCGGGAGCCTTCGTCTGCTGTGTGAGATGCTATGGATGTATCGTCTTCGTGAAGTGAATTCGCTGATGGCTCAGGTTTGATATCACGATTTGTGGACTTTTGGTAATCCATAGGCAGCGAATCTGTCTGAGAAACAACCGAATGGCTTCGAGTGCGTGCTCGGGTGGAGTCTGCTATCGTCGTGGATGCTACACTGCCTGCTCTGCCTGCACGACCTCTCCTCCATCCACCACGAGGTTGCCCACCGCGAGTCGATCTCGCTCCAGAAGTTTCTAGTGGAGGGTCATTTAAAGATGGTTGAGATTTGCGATTTCGAACGCCTTTAGGACGTGTCTTCGCTACCTCTGGTGATGGAGAAAGCGCCCTATCACTTATGGGACTTATCGTACCCGGCCGAATGGGCGAAGGTTGACGGACGGACCCAGGGGTGACATCTTTCCATTTCGTAGACGATACAGACGTAACGATTGGAGAAGGCTTCGGTGGACGTTGTCTGCCGGCTGCATTTGACATGGGCGTGTGCTGCTCAGGATACCTGGGAGGCTGATTACGCGAATAGGCTGTCTGCATGGGAGTTTGTTGATAGTATCCGGGCGCTTGAGGATAGCCTGGATACTGAGAATATGGGGGTAATGGTGACTGATAATGCGGCCCATTGCCGTAGGGCGAGCCAAGGTTCGGACTTGGTACGGGCTCTTGATAAGCTTGCGCCCCACCATGGTGCGAATTATACCCCTGACCATATGGTTGGTACGTCCCTTGATAGGGAGACTGGGTATCATAATATCCATAAGGTCTCTGCTGCATGTAATTCTGAGGGGGTGGAAGCTGGTGTGAATGTTGCTGGACCGGCCTTGGTGAAGGCATTGCAGGGCTATTTCTGTATTGTTGGCCTGCAGCATCTGCAAGGGCATCCAAGGGACCCGTTGGAGAACCGGATGCAGAAGACCGAAGCATGCCCTGGATTGGTGGTAAGAATCTTGGTGACCCTGAGGAGCGTTCAGGGCGTGGCAATGTAGCCTGGTTCGAACGAGGACTTGGTAGGGGTGCAGGGTGAGGTTGAGACTGATTCAGAGGAGGCAGTCTGCGATTGATATCTGATGTGGGTGATCCCACTGGATATGCATGGGCAAGGTGTTGCGGAGGTGGCAGGAATGGTACACCATTGTCGGCTGACCCAGGCTTCTGAGCATTTTCATGGTCTTTATAAGCCTCCCCTGAGCTGGGTATCCGAGGAGATTGTGCATAGCCGTTGGGAACAACAACGGCTGTTACAGACTCCGCGCGTGGAACACGTTGCTGGTCATGCGACGACTCCGGCCTTGTATCCAAACCCGAGCGTGGCTTCGCACCTTCGTCGTCATGACGCAAGAGTGCCTGTATAGATGGTACTCCTCGGGAGTCGGGCCTCGTGGGAGTCTCCTGGTGCTGTGACCGCGAGTGCCATTCTTCCCGATCTCTCTCCTGATTCTCCTTCTGCAGCGACCGGTAGGTCCGCTCTTCGTCCTCAATAGACTTGATAGCGTAGTCTCTATACCGGAAGTATAAACGGTTCACCAGCTGGGGTAATAGGTGCTGGTATTGAAGAGCTTCATCTAGTGTTTCTAAAGGGGGACTGGAGAGCTTTCGCTTTCGCGGATTCTGTTGAGTATCGTTCGATTGGCGGCGAGCTTGAGTCCTCACTTCGTCCTTCAATAGTCGAAGGTATAGTTCCTTGAGGGAGTCCGGGTCAAGACGGTCCAAAGTGTCGCTGTCGCGAAGTAGCTCATTGTTTTTTAAGGATTCAGATATCTTAGCAAAGGAGGGAGGGGTGTTTTCGGAGAATGGGTAGAGTGTCTGGAAAAGTAGGAGGCTTTGTAGAGGACTATGGAGTTCTGGAGCCATCATCGTTCATATTTCATTGGGGGAGCTGCCGCGCAGGCCAGGCGATACGATCCACAGAATGATGTCGCAACTCATAGCAGCTCGAAATGGGAGTGAGCCGGCATCTATCGACTCTTGGAGCTTCTTGCAGCTACTTAGCCGATATTAATAGCATCATCATCTTCAAGCTGGTATAATAGTACCAAGAAGCGTGGATATTGACCTTTATTCTGGCCGTTGACAGCGCAGCAGAGATTGTCGTTCTGCATGAGATGGTGTTCTAGGGCTCACCCTACAAGGCTGACCCGAAAGTCGCCCAATGTTTAAGGTTCTACGGTTCGCCGGAAGCGTCTACGGTCCCCCGGAGCTTCCCCTCGGAAGGAGTTGTTAAGGCTCCTGACAGCACCCCACGTAACAAAATCATCATAGGCTCTCTTCTCTTTCCTTTGTTGTGCTCTTACCCATTAAATCACCGCTTTCGTTTTCTAACACTTTATATAGCTTCCCTTGGTCTCCTCCTTCTAATTGACTCATCTATCTGAATACTCTCTGCTTCAGAAAGCTCTTCATTCCTGAGCAAGCTCCGCGATACTACAGACCCCCTACAGCATCATGTCCAATGACGACGGCGACTGGAAACCCAATGGAAGACCGCAATCGTGAGATAAATCTTCTTGGAATATCAAATCAAAGCTAAGGGAGCTATAGCACAATGGCTCGGAATTTCTCTGCCTCCTTAAACGATGCATTTGCTATTCATGACAATACCTTGGATGGACTTCTTCAATCAGTTGAACAGAAGTAAGGAAGCCGACCCGTGTCCAATAGATGCTTTATTAGGATACATGAGCTTATAAGCTGCCAGAAAGCAGGCAGTCAATTCACAAAATCAGGAGCTTGAAGCCCTTGAGGCCAGATTGCGAGAGACAGAACAACGCCTGAAGGAACGACAATCGAGGAACTCCTCTCCCGCAGGCAAGAGCGGTGGATCTCCTCATAGACGGAAACCTTTAGGTGATACTTTCACCGGACAAGAGAATGATCGGGCACAACCTCCAGCAACAAGTCCACTCGCAACGCGGACTCCTATGACGCAGTCTGTAATGCCCAGTACAATGTCACAATGGCGACCAGATACTCGGGAATCATCTTCGGGCTCGGCGGGAATCACGGGTAATATGCCAGTTGGACAACCAGCCGTGCAGCAACAAAGTCGTTTCGCAGAGTGATTGCGCTGGCATGTGGGTCACGCATCTGAGGGCTCGATGCACAACTCTTCTCAACGACCTTAACGAAAAGCAATTTTGGAGTCAAACTGGAGCGGGCTGCAACATAATCTGTTAAAGTATACTAGGTTCACAGGGTGAAGGGATCTGCTTACGCAGTCGCACACGAAATGTTAGGGTTTGGTTGGGCGCTACAATTAAGAGAATGCTGGGTCATCTCCTCTACGTTCCATAGATCTTAATTCTGGGATGCTTGCAGGCAAGGTTCGTTATTATGGTACATCCGTTGACAGCATTGAAGGATTGGCTACAAGCCTTCACGCATGGCAAGAACTGGCAACAAAAGGATGTATATTCACCCTCTTTCGCCTTTCTTCATCAAATTTTGTTTGCCGCATACCGGGTGAGGCGAAATCGTCCTCGGCTTGCAACTTATTTCTATCGGAAGTGTAACCTCACTCCCGCGTTTCATTTTCTCAATAATAGACTTCGCAGTTACAGACTTCTACAACATCATCTACTTTTTGCTCAATAAGATCTACACATCAACTTACTTTCATTATCCTCACGTTTAATATCTTTACTTTTTGATTTTTCAAATACTTTACTTCATCACCTCATACCTAATCCACATGATTATTTTGCCTCAAATAGAGTCAGCTCAATAATCTTTCATCCAGACTGTTCTTGCCTCACTTTTTGTGACCTTTCAATTTCCTTTCTCATCTTTAGATAGTTTAACCCACCCGACGTTTATCGGTATGTCCACCACAATGAAACGCGATTAGCTCCTCACCTCAACTATATGATCAAGTCTAACATCTATCTCTAAGATGACATTCTAGCTAGCAGCATTTTCAGCATCATTCCAAGCATCCTTCTCAGCATCGTTTGCAACGCATTAAACCCAAGCATCCTTCAGCATCGTTCGCAACGCGTTATCCGGCATTTTATCCAGTTTTCTCACTGTTCCAGAAAGGCAAAATGTCGTCCATTCGTCAAAATACCTCCTCCTCTACCCTTTCCACCAGCTCCACGGATTCCAAAAACTCCAACAGCTCCAATAGCTCCTGCAGCACCAATACCTCTTCCTCCTCCACGTCTCATGCCTCATCTTCCACCGCGCTCCAATCCCCCAAACCCGCCCACCACCGCTCCAGCACCTCCAAATCCGCCAATGAAAAAGACCCAATCATCTCCACCACCGCCAGCTCCTCTCCCTCTCCCCACCATCACAACAGCCCCACCCACTCCGAGCCCCTTATCCACCCAGTCGCAGCAAAATTCTCAGCAAAACACAACAAAAAGGCTCCTCGTGGTTGCATGGCCCATTTCGACTTCACCTACAGCGGCCTCTACGTCTCGGGATCCCAGTACGGGAGAAAGACTTTGGGGACTGGAACAGGAGCGGGAGGGAGTGGAGAGTGCGGTATCATGTGACGGAGTTGGCCGAGGATATCATGGCGGCTGGATTGCCCGCTCGGATTCTGACAGATTTTTCGATTAGGGATGGGGGTTTGAGGGGTTCGTTCTTTGGGTCATGTTACGTTACGTTTTGGTCTTCACCCGATGCGCACTCTGGAAGTTTTCATTTGATCTTCGTTGTTTTCCGGCACACCTGGGATTCTTATTTCATTCGTTGGATCTGAGGCATTCCTATCTTTCCTTTACTTACTGGACTTCATTCTCGTTACTGGACCTCATTGCGTGGGATGTGCTTTCGGACTAGCTGGCCTATTTTCGCCTTAGGACACAACAGCACTATCTATGCTGTCTGGGAGAAGACATTCGATATATTACAGGAGCTTACGAGAGATATGAGCGGCTGTTGTTATCTTGGCCTTAGCGGGTTGGGAGGAGTGGATCGTTGCATCTTCATTCAAGATCCTGTTTGGAGCTTTAGGACACAACAGCAACTATCTTGTCAAAGATCAGACATCGCCAGACAATAGGTTCTTACTCGGGCTATGAGCATTTTATCTTGGCTTAAGCGGATTGGTTGATTGGATCGTTCGTTCTCGTTCGCTCTCGTTCCTTAGGCATCGTTCGTGGAGGTCGTGTTTGGAGCTTGGAATGACTGTCTTGGGACGAGACACATCTACAGCACATCTTTCTTCGTTACTTATTTACTCATTTATTGCATATCAAGCACAGCATAGCATAGCACTCTTCATTAGCTAGGATGCTGTTTTGGACCAAATTTTCGGAGGAAGGGTCTGTGGATGTGGCTATCTACCTTACCGCATATCCTCCACTACCTGAGCGATATTACATCCCCCGCAGATATATTAGCAAATCTCGTTAGCAACAAGCAGATTTTATCTCATCAATCAGATCAGATGCAAATCAACCCATCAACGGGTCCACATTTCCACACATCCATCATATCTCTCACTTCAATTTCCTTCCAAAAACTCCTTCCTTTGAATGAGAAGATAAATCCATCCCTACCCCTCCACCACCTCCACCTTCCCCCCACCAAAAACCCTCCCCACCCCCTGTCCCAGCCACTCCCCCGGCACCCCAATCCTACATCCATCCTTATCACTAATCCATCGCACATACACTGGATTAGCAGGGGGAATCTCTTCCTCGGGTATTTCGTAGGGGGAGTCGTTGTTGTCGGCGTGTTCTTGCGCTGAGATCTCGGCGGCGGAGATTTTGCCCCGGCGTTTGGGGGCTTGTTTTTTGAGGAGTCGGTTTATTGTGTCCATCTGTGGGAGGGGAGGGGGGGGTCAGAGAGATGATGCTTATATATATCTGGAGATTGCAGGGAGCGCTGTAGGGGTAGTGGCGAGTTTCCAATATATATTTGCGCCCAGCCTTAAAGTCAAGGACGAAGATGGAAGGAAAGATATGCGTAGATGTAAGGCATATATGCACAAGGGTGAATAATGAAAAAGCAATAGATTAAAGAGGGAAATTACCTTTTCTTCCTCGTTACGCTTTTCACTTAGATTCTTGCGTCGTCGAGCCATTTCTGCTCGGCGCATAGCGTGTTCCTCAGCTGTGAGATGCTTCTTCGTTTGAGGCTCTGAATGATTTCAGTAAGATTGTAACAAGTTGTTGTGGCAAAGTGGCGAGAGATACATACCCATAGGCAATTGCAAAAAGTCGCTTCCCATAACTTGATCTAATCTGCTTCTCTGTCTTTTCGTCATTTTACTAACATCAGGAGTACTGGCTCTACTGCCAGGACTTCGACTGTCATCGTCGTCTCGATCCATTTCGTCGACGTCTTCGCCTTCGGCATCTTCTTCGCCTACGTCGCCTTCTTCGTCTTCGGATAGGTCAGAGAGCTCTTCGTCGTCGTCATCCATGGACATTTCTTTGGCTTCTACGCTTTTGACTTTGGCATCTTGGGCTGGTGTGACGGTTACTGTTGGTTTTGATCTTGGGGCTGGACCTTTGACTTTCAAGATTGGTTGTGGCTGGGATGGTAATGGCTGGCCGTCGTCGGCATCGTCGTCCATTTCCACGTCTCCGTCAACGTCAACATCGGGTTCGCCATCGGCATCTTCTTCGTCGTCTTCATCAGCTTCCTCTTCGTCACTCTCTTCCGGACCTCCAATTTGCTCGTCCTCGTCTTGTTCCTCGTCGTCTTCTTCCTCAGCATCGTCGTCATCAGCTTCTGCATCCTCGTCTTCGTCGTCATCTTCCTCCTCGCTCTCACTTTCCACGACGTACTTTTTGTTAGCACGGCTGGCTCTTGGGCCGCTTACGATTTCACCGCCGGTGAGTGAATCTTTCAAACGAGCTGCTGCATTCCCACGTGAACTTGGCCTTGTACTTGAAGTCGCTTCTCGTAATTTACTTGACGGCATCTTCACCGTAAGGCGAAGCGCCTTTTTAGAATCCTCTGGCGAGCTAGTCTCATCGCGCGTGACTTTTACTGTTGAGCCTGAAGCAGCACGCCGTGGACGCGTGGATGCTGGAGCAGCGGCTGGTGCACTAGGACGGGATGTCAGAGACGTGCGAGCTCGAAGGGAACGTCGGTCGGGCATTGTAAAGTTGTAGTAAATCTATGGGGATGGTAGAGAAAGTAAATCTAGACGCTGTGTTTGAAGGGAGGGTTGTTTCCTGTGCAATATATTTCAAAGCTATACAGGGCTAATGCGCGCCGGTTCTGGGTGTGATGTGATATACGAGGGCTGTGGCTTGGTGCTATGCGGCCAAGCTTAATAGCTCGGTGGTAGGGAGGAGTGCACTGCGATGAGGCAAAGAAGGGCGCAGGAACAGACGCAGGGTGACGTTCCCTGGACGGCAGAACATGCAATTTGCTCAAATAGTGTAGGCACAATGAAAGAACCCCTCAAAGTGATGGCATGAAGAGGTGAAGTTGTACATACCCGTTTGTAGGATCCCGATCGTTACTGCCCGACGTCCTCCCGGTGGTTCCACTCTCGCCATAGCTCTCACTACGTTGGCGCTTATTGGGCCTGTCTGTCATTCTGCTTCTCAGCTAATTGTTGGCCTCGCTTCCCTCGAAGAATGCACGATAGCGGATAGCGTCCCCGTCCGCTGCACTCTTGACAAAACTAAGGCGTCCGGACCCTGATCTTCAAGGGACTCCCATGTAGGTCTCTTATTAGCAAGATAGACGAGTGTCTGGGATTACTTGCTGCCATTCTGAATATCAATTTGCGCTTTTGGAGAAGATGTGGTAGGATTACGCTAGATCACTTTCCGTTAGTTTGAAGATCCTCAAGGGACCGAGGTCCTTTCCTTGCAAGCAGGTTTGACAGCTCAACCCATCTCACTCTTGCTCGTCAACAACAGAACGGCTTGTGCTTGGAATGGGTGATTCAGAGAAGCCTAAGCCTAAGGGCATACCGTCGTGGCAGCTACAAGAAGATACAGATACATCCGGCGCAGCAGAACAAGCATCATCACAAGAGTCTGAGGAGGGGTCACTGCCTTCAAACCGAGCTACGTTGATCGAAAAAGCCGCCAAGTTCCTTGAAGAAGACGACGTCCGAGACGCACCGATCGAGCGGAAGCAGTACTTTCTGAAATTAAAAGGCTTGACCGATGATGAGATTGAAGACTTGCTTCAAAGGCAGCACACCACTGAAGGAGATATCGCAGAAGGCTATCAAGAGGAGCAACAGCAGGTCGCAGAGTCAATGTCCGCACCAGATCCAGAACCCCCACGGGAACAGTCATCCACATCTCCAACAAAGGATGTACCTCCAATAATAACATATCCGGAATTCCTCGTCCATTCTCAGAAGCCACCGCCTCTCATAACGTCCCAGCGGCTACTCACAACGCTCTACCTAGCTTCAGGGGCCGCTGCGACCGTCTACGGCACAAACAAATTTCTGATAGAGCCCATGGTGGCGAGCCTGTCTTCAGCACGACATTCTCTCTTTGAAACCGCCTCTTCCAACCTTTCCACCCTGAATAAGAAGCTCGGAGAAGCCGCTTCGAAGTTCCCAGAAGGTTCCTTCAACTCGAGCGAGTCCAGTCCTGAATCCGAGGAGTCAGACGCTGCCCGTTTCTTTACCCGTTCAGCTGCCACCCAGACCTCCCCTAAACTGTCAGGTTCCTCATCCCTAGCCTCCCCTGTTCCATTAGACCCAGGATCCTCGCCTATTCTACTACAGGAAGCTGCCCTTTCTGACATACATGATCGGCTGGATGATCTTCGACCTGAAGATCCGGAAGCACCAAATCCTATAAAAGATAAGCTCGACGATTTGCGGACGTACCTCGAAGGTCTGGCCTACAATCGAAACCAGACCAGAGACATGTGGAATCAGGATCCTGTGGCAAAAGTGAAGACTGAGATTACGAGCTTGAAAGGATTGCTTCTTAGTGCGAGGAATTTCCCAAGTGGTGTGTCAGTAAGGTAACAGACCCTAACGCTTATTGTAATTTTATTATTTAAAGCGAAGGCAAGACGGCAGCGCTTATGTAGATGTGAATGGCTATTGGTGGCGTAATGGCATTCGCACTGGACTCTTCAAAAGCCTTGTCATAGAATTGATACCCCGAATATATGTTTATTGAGTCTCGAATTGCAATAAGAAGTGGGAATCAATGTATTGTGGACGCGAGTTGACAGCCTCGGCCTAATAAAGCTAGCGTGGATAACGGTTTGCTTAAGCGAGCCATGTCGGACCGAAGAAACGCCTAGCTTCCACACCAGCTGTGGAATTCGAGATCTACCGACAACAACTTCAACTCAACGATTCGACGAGACGACATACGACAACCCTCACATCTTTGACTGGGCTGGTGGATGGCTGTTTAGGAGTAGGTACACTATATCTTTTCACCATTCTTGTCGTCTACTTTGTGGCCTGTGTCTTGTTAGAGCATTCAAGTGCCACAGCGCTTTCTTGGCAGCGCTGGATACTTCTAATGCCTACACATGCTCTCAATTGCCTTTGGAGGTCCTTAAATGGACCAATGCACATATTACTGTACTGTTGCTACGTTGGAAGCTGCTAATATCTTCAATCTACAGCCATTCTTGAACCACCGCAATCATGGGTATCTCACGAGATTCCCGTCACAAGCGTTCAGCTACTGGCGCAAAGCGTGCATATTACCGCAAGAAGAGGTACAGACATGACCTTCGCCCAGCTTAGAAATCGTCTAAACTCTGCAGAGCATTCGAGAAAGGCCGTCAACCAGCCAACACTAGAATCGGCGCCAAGCGTATCCATCTCGTCCGTACCCGCGGCGGCAACACAAAATACCGTGCCCTCCGTCTCGACTCTGGCAATTTCTCCTGGGGCTCCGAAGGTATAGCCCGGAAAGTGCGTGTCATCTCCGTGTCCTATCATCCATCGAACAACGAACTTGTCCGTACAAATACTCTCACCAAATCCGCCGTTGTACAGGTCGACGCCGCGCCGTTTCGACAATGGTACGAGGCACATTACGGGGCAGCATTAGGCAGAAGGCGTCAGGCCAAGACCCAGAAAGAGGGAGAAGCTGAGGAAGTCAAGAAGAGTAAGAGTATTGAAAAGAAGCAGGCCGCTAGGATGGCTGCGGGAGGAAAGGTTGAGACTGCGTTGGAGAGGCAGTTCGAGGCGGGACGCCTGTATGCTGTTGTTGCCTCGAGGCCTGGGCAGAGTGGACGTGTGGATGGATATGTGCTTGAGGGGGAGGAGTTGGCTTTCTACCAGCGTGCTATTAGGAAGTAGAGGGTGGCTTGTTAGGTGCTGGATGGCATAATACAACTCACTTGCTGCTGTACTCTTCACAACCGAGTCCGACTTGACACCAGGAATAACAGCTTCTCTGGATTCAATGTGATACAACTAAAGCAATAGGTCTCAAATGCTTTCTCTCGAACTCATAGTGCCTTAGGAAGATCTGCCGTTGCCATATACCATCAACGTCTGTAATTTGAAGGGTTGACACTAATAAGTCCCTCTACAAACAGTCTTCGCACCAGCTACACCATCTCCAGGTCGCCTTGAGAGTCCAATACACGCTTTGTTTCTCAACCCAGATAGAATCTCATCTTTTGGGACTCAAACCCTCCAAGTCAGTGAATAATCCCAGCATCCACTATTCACAGCCAACATCAGAACCTATCCAACCAACCTTATCAACCCCCCAACTCATCCCCACTCTCGTCAATCTCCTCCCACACGGGCAAATCCAAATCCACAACCCACGGCGCATTCACCGGCCTATACCCCACATCCATAATACTAGCATTCACAAAAACCGTCTCCTCCCCCCACCTCAACCCCTCCCCCCCCTCCTCACTCAAATCCACAAACACCCCCCTCTCCCTCTCCCCCACCTCCACCCTCCTAACCTTCCCCGTCGTCCAATCCCTCCTCTCAGCGCCCCACCCTTCATGAATATGTCCGAAGCAGTGAAGGCGCGGTCTACATCTCTCGACCGCTTTGCGGAGGTGCGGGCAACCTACGTGCGAGTTGCTGGGGAGGGCTTTGTCGAGGATGTTGAAGGGGGGCCCGTGCGTTATTATTATGTCGATGAAGGGGTGGGTGGGGATGGGGTTGGTGGCGGTTGGGGGGTTGAAGCGGTCGATGTGAAGGGGATAGGGGAAGGCCCAGTCTTGGTATTCGGGCGTGTAGGGGGAGGTGTAGACCTGGGGTGGGGGGGCGCGTTAGCTGGTGGTCTGGATGGCCATGAATATGTGTTTGAAGGGTAGGAAATAAAGCAATTGACATAGAAAAGCGTCTGAAACTGCGGCTTCCGTCTGGCAAAGATATTGTGGAATACTGATGTCCTGCAACAACCCATCTCCTTCTCAAAACTACCCCTAGACCTTCTCCTGCAACCAAAATTTACTCAAAGAAATACGCCCAAAACCAAAAAGACAACCACTTAGAATTCCTACTAAGGTACTCACCCTAACCCCCGCCCCATTCCCCACCTCCCACCTCCCCCACCCCTCCTCCAAATACCTCACC
>KI911129.1:1520795-1571014 GCA_000482085.2 Cladonia metacorallifera KoLRI002260
CCCCTCCTCCAAATACCTCCCCCCCCTCCCCCTCGCCTCCTCCCCCCTCCACACCTCTTTACACCTCTCCACATCCTCCATCCCCTCTCTTCCATCCTCCCTTCCCCCCCCTCCATCTTCCATCCTCCCCCCACCATGCTTCCTCTCCCCTCCCCCACCTCTCACATACCACCCCTCATCAAGCGTCACGTCATGGTTCCCTGCTATAACAAGTTTCAAACTAGCGGGGTGGGTAGCGATCCAGGCGTAGGTGGAGAGGTGTTCGGGGAGACGGCCGGAGAGGGTTAGGTCGCCGCTGTGGATGAGGATGTTGGCGGGGGGGAGGGGGGAGGTGTAGGGGAGGGAGGGAGGTGGGGTGGATGATGGGGAGGAGGGGGAGGAAGGAGAGGGGAAGGGGGGGAGGCTGTGGGTGTCGGAGAGGATGAGGATGCGGGTTTTTATGGTTTTTGGGGGGGGCATGGTGGGATTGGGGGCTAGGCAAATTGGAGTGGACGAGATTAATGTGGTGGCTTCCGTAATTGACGTTTGTAAGTGCTTTGTGAAGTGGGGAAAGAAGGTTGTTGTAGGTTGGAGGCCTAAGATGGCGGTTCTACGTGCCACTCTAAATGAGCAAAGGCACTCTTGATGCATACTTGAAAGCTCGCAAAAGAATATAAAGAAGCTCAACGTCAAGGCTTGGAAGGAGATATTACTAATATTGCATTGCACCATGGTATCAATAATAGAATTACACTCTGCAAACATGTAGGATACGAGACCACTTCCCGCTGAAACGCTGACACTCAAAATCACTACATTCCCCCATATGTACCACGCCCTGAGAACACCACCGGCCCCTGGTATCTTGTTGTTCTCTAGCCCTTATTAAACCCCCCTATGTACCCCCCCTGGAGATATACTCTTAGAAATAGACTCAATGTAAAAGATCAGACATATCCAGACACCATTCTCAAGTAGCAAGCAATCACTCCTCAGCCACTCCACCCATCGTCTCTGTTTTTGTTTTCTCCTTCGGAGTTGCTGCTCTGCCGATGCCCAAGGAACTTAATCTTTTCTTCAGCTTTCCGGACCGCCCACTTTGCGACGTTGTAGGTCTATCTGCGCCCTCACTCTCGCCGTGTGGCGCGGTCGTATCCGCTGTAGCTGAATTGTGTAAAGAGTTGTTGCGTCCGTGGCTGAGGTTAAAAGACGAAGACCCATCATCCGACACGGCTGATGGATTAGAAGCTGAGCCATTGACCTTGATTGGGCCTGGCGGTGCGGTCTTCAAGAAGTTGAGACTAAGGCGAGAGAGTGGTCCTGTGCGGCCGTCCAGCGGCTGTCGTGGAGAAACGGGCGAGTCGCCATTGGTAAGCGTCAACGCTGGAGTAGTGGAAGTCGTGACACCGGCAAAGGAGCGTGATGATGAGTGAAGGAACGAGGGTGGCTCTGACGCTGGCACTGGATTGGGGGCTAGAATGCTCAGTTCAGGGGCGAAGGTTTCGTTCAAATTATCAGTGAGGAAGGCTCTGGAGTGGACGTGGTCAGGTCGGACGTAGTGGGACAAGCATTGCTTGAGTATTGAGACGTGTTCAAGAAGCGCAATATGGAGTGCGTTTTGAAGTGGCGAGAAAGCAGGCTCATCGGACTCTTCGTCGTTGTCCTCAGGCATTGTTGGGAGGAGCTGGCGGTACTGTGCGACTGATGCTGCTGAGGCCGGGTCGACAGAGGACATGATAGTATCTGTGAGGCTAGGGAATGCTGCCTCGTCGCCGTTGCTGACTCGGCGATCCAATGCAGCTAGTTCGGATGTCTTCCTCGCAGTCCGCTCTAACGCAGTCTGAAGGGGTGATAGACGAATCACATCCACGGTCACGATTTCGCTTCTTCGCAGAATCGTTGGGAAGGATTCCTTCGTGCTATAGAGTGTTTTCTCGATCCACTGGTGATGCACGCCTGATGCTGGAGAATGCCGCTTCGAGGTAACAGCAAAGCGATGTGGTTTCGAAAGTGTTACGAAGTCTCGAGTCGATTGGACTACCTTTGGTTGCTGGTAGATCGGATGATCAAGATCTCGGTAAGCGCTGACAGGTGTGATCTGAAGATACTGTCCTTCTAATTCCTCGGCCTCGCCCTTAGGAACAATCTGAGCGGCTGGATGAAGCTGCCGCATCCGATCTGTAAAGGCTGACTGTCTCTCGGAAGGTTCGCCCTCATAGACGAATTCTTTGCCTCTCAAACTTGATGGGAACCCCAGGCCATGATATGTGACCCTAAAGTATCTAGTTGACTGCCAATCACCTTTTGCAACGGTCTCATAGATCTTGGCCATAGATCGTTGTGTCCTTGCGAGCTTCGAAAAGTCGTAATGTGTGTGCTCGTACTGGTTGGCGAGCTCCCGGTAGTAGGTCAAAGCACTGTCCCATGCTTCTCCTTCCTCAAGATAATTGATTACCTCAAAGTAAAGCTGCTCTTTACGCTCGAAGGAAGACTGCTCGGGGTAATTGGGATCTGAGAGCGCCCTGACTGGGGTTGACTCCCACGTATATAGATCAGCGTGAAGACACAGAGCTAGTCCTGCTTCGGTTTTATTGTTAAGCTTGGCTTGAACCTCCGCTAGTTGATGAACATAACGTATAAATATGTCCTCCTTTTGCATGTCTTTGAGGAAGTTCATGAGCTGAAGCGTATTTAAGATTCGCAAGGCCTCTGTGATATCTGGACTGTGCACAGCGGCGAGAAGCTCTAAAAGTTCGTCGATGGTTGTGATCATATCTTTAATGGCCTGCCACATCGGATTACTTGGGACACGTGCGAGAGACTCGAATAAATCAAGCAGCTCGTTGACGAACATCTTCTGGACCATTGTTTCTCCCATATTCTTTGATTGAAACAACATCTCCAAGCAGTCAACCATCTCCGCTTGAATAACAGATAAGTCTTCGTTGAGTGTCCATTCACTGATGATCATAGCTTGCAATATCCTCACAGCAACATTTCTCAATCCTTCGTGCACACTCAAGCAAAGTTCCACAATCGGTGCGACAAGACTGGGCACATACTGCACTTGGAACCCACCAAGTCGTAATAATCCGTAGCGGGCCTGCTCCTCGGGGTTGGCTTCCCAGCCGATCGCGTCCCAACTTCGCTTCAAAAGGACTGCGCCTTGTTCCCGCACATCTCCAGCAATTTTCCACACAGCTCGTCGTTTCTGCTCGGGGAATGTCTCGAGTGCCAGAACATCTCCTCGGACGAGAGTAAGCAAGGCCAAGAAAAATCTGCTCCATAAGTCTGTGTTGAAGTCGTCTGCGTCTTCGGGAGAAGGTACACGTTCGATTGCCATGAATTCAAAAAGGGTCTCGAGGATTTGTAGTGAGGATTTGTGATGGAAAACGTAGAGACTTAACCAAGATTTGGGGAATGCAGCTCCAGATAGGATTGACATGATGACTTCCAAACCATCGAATAACAAATCCGTGCACTCAGAGCTTGCAGTATCGATGTGCCTCCCAAATGGTATGCCTGACAATGTTGCAAGCAGTCCAGCAAGTTCGGTGAGCGCTTCGTCAAAATTTTCAGGGCTAGAGAGCGATTTCGAAGGAAAAGGGTAGGTGGCTGGGAATAGCAGTGAGAGCGTGTCCGTTTTCTTTTCGTTCGGTGTCAGAAGGCTGCGATAAGATTGAATAGCTTTTTTGAAGTAGCCAAATTCTTCGATCTGTAATTCGCATGTTTGCTTTGACACGATAGAGCAACATAGGCGCACTTGTTCTCGCCACTGCGTTGACTCCGGATTCGAGCCCCAGTAAGGCTCAATCCACCTGGATGTGTAGCTGCAGACTTTCTGCCTGATGTCGGTCTGGGAGAATAGATCGTCGTTTGTTAGGTTGAGGACGAGTACTAGCTTATAGAGTATAAGCTTGCCTTGGACCTCTGAGCAAGCTTCTAGGAAATTTGTTGCAATTTCCAGAATCTCTTCCTCAACAAGCACAGGCCTCAGTTCTGGAAGCCAGGTATGCATGTGTTGAACGACCAATGTTTTGCTCCCAACAAGAATAGGCGAGGCGTCCTTCATCAAGGCTTGAAAAGCATGGAAGATCATTCGTAAGTCGCGTCTAAACGTGGCTTGGGTGTTTGCGCCAATACCAGCTTCCTTCAGCTCTTGCCTTTTCCGTGCGCAAACGATAAACCTCAGAATATGGCGGCCAACTTTGAACGTGGCACGGACGCGCCTCGACTTATTTGGATCAGCAGGGTTCGATAAGAGTCGAAGATAACTTCGGATTAAGCAAGGGGTTGCGAAGGGATGGTCGAATCTCAATTCCGCGTATCTATCCACGAAAGGACCCAAATTGAACCGGCGGTCATGAACAATGCCTAGAACGGTGACAAGCGCGTTGAAAACGGAGTCCTCAAATTCATCTTTACCAGCGTTTTCGAGCAGAATGCCAAATAGAGCGTCGAAAACATCGCTGACGAGCTTGACGATCTCAATCTCCGGTACGAATGCGAAACGTTTTAGGAGATCCAAAACCTGGTCTCCACGTTGCTCTCTCCACCTCAAAATTCCAAGCAGAATAGTA
The DNA here is from genome assembly GCA_000482085.2 of Cladonia metacorallifera KoLRI002260. Taxonomy (NCBI): domain Eukaryota; kingdom Fungi; phylum Ascomycota; class Lecanoromycetes; order Lecanorales; family Cladoniaceae; genus Cladonia; species Cladonia metacorallifera. The sequence continues at coordinate 1,525,355 of KI911129.1, forward strand.
TCCTGCGAAAAGTGTGTACTACAAAGCTCAGTCTGGAGTCTTAGCGTCGCGATAGGACCGGTCAGAGTCTCATCCTTAGTATCTCCGTATCGTCCTTTAGAATCCCATGGGAAGGCAAGGTAGGCACCTCTCCCTTTGTCAGAGCTCGATGTCACTTTGTCGTAAAGATACAGAAGCGGAGCGTGAGTCCCGTTCTTTACGAAAGCCTCATCTGTCCAAAGGGGCATCCAACAAAGGGCAAATGGAAAGCCAGGAGCATCAGCAATGCTCATGATAAGGTGTGCCTCGGGGACATCAGCGGTGGGTATTGCCAGTTTGATCATTTGATTCCAAGCCTCACCACGCTCAACAGCCGACGTACGCCAAGCCGTTTGACCGGGGCTGTTAGAGCCTGGGAAGATGCAACCCTCTATACGCTCGCCACTTTTCTTTCTGACTTCGAGAGTGAGCTGGACGTTCTTCAGTTCTAGATTTGTCGATAAAGGAACCGTCCCTTGTTGTGGATGTGACAGCAGGGTCTGAGGAGGTAAGACGACTTCAGACAACGTGATGTAAATATCCGATCTGGCTTTCGTAGGAGCGCCAGGAAAGTCTATCTTTGGGGTTGATAGGATATTTTGCAGCACGGTTGGCGTTTTGAGAATGAGATCATTTGCATCAGGGCTGGCGAAAGCTTGCAGTCCGACACGGATTCGATCTAAGGATTTGGCCTTGACGTAGCCATTGCTTCGACTCTTTACAAGGTCACGGATAAGTTCGTCCCAGTCATCCATCGAATTCTGGTTCTCAACATTCGTCATAGCTGGACTCCAAATTGATATTTGGCGATCACCAGCCGCCTCGTGTTCGAAGAGATGCTTGATGTTAAGCACGCCGACGCCAACGTTCCTCTTCACATATGAAGTCCCTTGCTGTGTGTTAGGTCGACTGCTGTCTTGGGTCACAGGTCGTGTCCCACCCATCGTAGTCGTCCCGGAACCTGCGGTAGACTGTGCTTGGGGCACAGAGGGTTCATGCTGGTTCCGATTGCGAACACTGCCGAGCTTCTGCGCCCACATCATGCTTTGTCTACCTCCTTTCGTCGATTTGGTACTTCTGTAACTGCTTGTGGTTGGCCTGTTTAACGACCCATTCTCGTCAACCTGACTTGGCTTCAGCGAGCCGTTGATGGCAGGTCTCTGAATCGGTTGACTCGCTTGAACCTTGAGCACAACATATAGATCTTGCCCTGGTCTTGATGCATCTCCAATATCATTTGCGGTCAAGTCCGTAAATAGAGTTCGGAATCTACCCATAGAAGCGGATTGCTCAAAGTCTTCCTGTGCGGGAAGTTCGATCACAAAAGATTCTGTGATCGCTTTGGGTGATTCTCCCGGACTTCTAGAGCATAGATATATGCTTAGCGTGGGGGTGATCAAGCTACTGTTATTGAAAGCTTTTACATCGACTAGAAGATGGTAAAGATTGATAGGGTCATGCTGGAACACAGGCGGTCTATCAAGTAGACTCATCGTGGCTTGAAGCTTGGTCAATTCAATCGCTGAATCATCTCCCGTCAGAAGTCGGCCATGCTGTTTCGGGTCTCGAACAATGACATCCTTGCTGAGCATTTTGTTGCCCCCCACCAGATTCCAGACTATTTCCTCCCGCAATGCCGTAAGCTCTTGTGCTGTGAGAACGCCATGTAGAAGTTGCCTTCGAGCGAGGTCTAAGCGATTCACCAGGTCCGATACTTTTTCTAGGACAGAGTAGCGGCGATTGAGGAGTAGCTCGTGCAAGTTCTTGGAGTGCCACTCCCTAAGGCAGGAGGCGACTTCATCTACCAAAGGTTCGGAGTTTGAAGTTGGAGTTTCATCGCCGATCTTCAACATGGGTACAGGAGCCTGCGGTCGCTTCATATTGGGGTCACGTGGGCCTTCAGAGGTCGGTGTATATGGACTAGGCGATGATCTTGCTTGAGAGCTTGTGATTGATCGATGTGACAGCTTCCTCGCGAGACCGTGTCCATTGACATGGTTTGATGTTCGAGACGAGGTCCGAGTGGGCCGCTTGGTATTCATCGACGTCCTCGATGTCCCACCATTCATGGTAGCGCCTTTCGGTCCTACCGAGCTGTTGCTTGTCACCCGGCGTATACTACTTTTGTGGGCTTCAGAGCTGGACCGCCCAAGCGATTCGCCGGTGGTTTGACCCAACCTTGGACTATCACCATTGGTGTGCAAGCTCTGCGCGTTGCCGTCCACCCCTCCATCACCGAGAACTTCTCGGACCTCCACACAACATCTTGGAAAGATGCCGGAGAACACCCTCGCTTCCAGTGTCTGCCCTTTCACACTGGTCAATCCTGCAAGCAGAGATGGCGGTGCAACGAGATAACCGCGGAACCATGCGCCATCTTGACCTCCTTGCTCTATTATGTATAGCTCATCGCCTATCTCGAGGGGTAGATCTGCTGGCGACGAAGCGGTGAAGGGATACGTGGCAACTGCAAAGGCGATTCGGGGCAGAGGTCGCCATGGCATTTCGACTGGTTATACTTCCTCCACTCCAGGTTGAATTAGGACCCTTGCTAATGTGACTGGCAGAAGGATTTCGGGCAACCTTCGAGCGGTGAGCTTGGGCATCAAGGCCTTAAGTCTTCTCCCCTGTTGTTGAATGTGGCGTGTCCAATCCGCCCCGCTGTGGTATGCAAGAGGCCGCAAAGCTCGGAGCGATTAGCAAGGGATTGGGTCTTCGAGGCCCGAGTCTCGTGAGTCGGGGAATTAGACTAAATAAGGGGAGAGAACGGACACCAGCAACTCCAGCAAAACTGACCCATGTGTGTGTTATAAAGAGAAGACCGGCAATATGCAAAATCTTGGAGTACGCGCTCCATCAAACACTTTTTTAGCTTGACAGACAGGGGTTTGACGCTAATGCTAGCAGCCCGCGCTTAAACCCGAGATTACCTCCATCTTTACTGGGCAAGAGCTCCTTTGCGAACACACTCTCCTATTCGTCCTGTCCTGCTTAGATAAAGCTCCAAATAGTACGGGAATAGACGTCAAGCAGTGTATTAAACGGGTCCTAGCCTGTCTGCGTACTTGAGAAAACTAGCAGTGGGCTCATGAAGGACAACTCCCTTTCTACTACAACTTCAGGCATGTACTACTTGTCAAAAACATGGCGACTCATCTCTCGAATTGACAATCATCAGAGGGCCGCTTCGTGCAAATAATTTTCACGGTCTCGTGAAGTCGAAAAGGTTCATGGGCACAATGAGTCTCAATCATTACTTGGCAAGTGCTGCACAATTGACAGAGCTTATCTTCCTAATGTTGTTGCCGTTAGGGTCACTGAGCCGTATACTTGTACCATCGCAGACGGGCAGTTTAAGCGGTAAATGCTCTGACCATTATCTATATTGGAAATTAGATATGCCAGCAGACTGCAACGTTGGAACAGACGGCAGGAATTGATTTGGTCTACTAAATGTCAACGCAACAGCGACCCTTGAAAGGGGCCTACAGCAGAATTCACTGCAGGCGTTCAGGTAGCAAATCGCTTTGGCCTTGCGGCTCCTTCACTTCTTCCGGGATCCTTGTATGTCGTGGTAGTCGATAGTGAAGCCTCCTTTACGGCCCTCCCCATCCGGGCCGCGGATGCATATGCATTTACACAGCCTCAGGATGTGGCATTGAACCCGTAAGTCACTCGGAATTTGCAAGGCACGTGACTCCTCGTCGTTGCCCATTCACTTCTTGCATCGAAAAGGCCATGACTCGGTAGGGACACCGCTCTCCTTGTAACTCTTTATCTCGTACTGATCGAGCTCCATCTTTGCTGCCAAAAAAGCACTATACAACAGAAAGAAGCTGAGAGCCTCGTCATCCCAAAATCCACAGTTCCTTCTCGGTATGATGACTCCCAAAACGGTTCTTATCACGGGCTGTAGTGCTGGGGGCATCGGTTCCGCACTGGCTGAAGCTTTCCAAAAGCGTGGAATGCACGTTTTTGCCACAGCTCGCGATCTATCCAAGATGTCACATCTACAAGCGAAATCGCATGTCACACTACTCAACCTTGACCCTACATCCGCGCCTAGTGTCCAAATTGCTGTCGAAGATGTTAAACGCCAGACCGGAGGAACTCTTGACTATCTAGTGAACAATGCCGGTCAGACGATCATAATGCCAACCTTAGACTTCGACATAGACACCGCAAAGAGCATGTATGATATCAATGTCTGGGGCATGGTCCGCGTCACGCAGGCATTCGCACCGCTCGTCATCGCTGCCAAAGGCACCATAATGAATATAAGCTCCATCGCTCCTTGCGTCCATACTCCCTGGATGGGTGAGCTTTGCTCCAAACTCCTTCAAGCCAGACATATCGCTCACAAACAAAAAGGTGTCTACACGGGCTCAAAAGCAGCTGTAACCGCAATCACAGACACACTTCGCTTGGAACTAGCACCCTTCGGTGTCAAAGTCGTGACAGTCGTCACAGGAGCCGTCAGCACAAACGCCCTCTCCAACGGCATCAACTTCGAACTTCCGGCCAACTCGATTTACAAGAGCATCGAGAAGGAGATTGCAGCTCGAGCAAGGGGCGAAGATGGAACGCCTCGCATGGAGCCTTCGGTGTATGCTGAGAAAGTAGTGGCGGATATCCTTCAAGGAGCTAATTGGCAGATCTGGAGGGGTAGTTATGCTTCGATAGTCCGCTTCACGTCGAATTGGTTTCCGGCTTCCATTTCTGTTAGTCTAATCCATAGAATTTGTTCAAGGCAATACTAATTCAAGGTTTGATTAGGACTTGATGTCGGCTCGAGGAACGGGACTGGATGTCATCAAAGTCTAGACGCTGGAGGATTGTCATGCGGTTTCGGTTGCACGATGAAAATTGATGGAGACATCAAAGTGACAGTCCTTCACTTTTGAATCGCTATGGCTCCAAGACAGTATCAATATTCATACAGATCAAAGCCTAGCGTGGAAATGAAAGATAAACCTCGAAGTTGATTACAGGATGTAGTTCAACATGCAAATCCTTCAATAGTATCATTCCCCACCGAAAAGCGTTGCAAGCCATCAGCCCTACCAAGTCTCCGTGTCGACCCCAGAGGCTTCAAGCTCATTAATTCATAACCATAAAATATAGAAAAAACTGCCAAATTTTCACCCAGGTAATGATCACGATTATGAATCCATTTTTAACCTGGGTTATATAAGCATGCATAGCATGCGGATCATAACCGCGTGAAATCTACTTGAGTCTTACCTTATATATGAGGCGCTCTAATCAAGCTCTGGGCAATGGTCTTAATAACTCTCCCTTAGCATCATTGTAGCAACTCGTATGACACGCTTCTATATTGTTTATTTCGTCTAGGTGAGAGAGGCTCAGTACAGATAACCTACAGAAATATGTCTAATTGAAACTATAGTCATTACTTCCTCAGGTCATTCTATTGCCCAACAATCTCCTCGTCGCTACGATTTTGTCGTAGAAAAAGGTTCCAAGCACCAGAGCGTACGACTGTATTATGCATAATAAAGAAAGTCTCCCGAGAATGGATTGTTGAGGGTAGTATCTTGAACGAAACGGATAATAATTGATGATGTCTACCTCCAGTGCTGAGACCAACGAGCCAACCTCCCGCTCTTGTATGTGAAAAGGCCTGGTATCAGCCTCCTCTTACATCGTCTAACCTTGCATGTTCGATGACACGCTCATTGTCCCACCGAGGCCTCGAAACAAATTTAGGTGCGGAACCCAGTAATATGGGCTCGGGGGATATCAGGTAGGTTGCTCATGGGGAGCTCGTCGTCTTCGTTCGCTTCGTATCCCCGAGATGACACTTGCACTGATCGCCAGGGACTAAAGCTGAATTTTTGCCTAAAAGAGCGCTGCTCTTGGTGGCACCATTGCATCCTTGCTCCAAGTGGCTGGATGCCTCGGTCTTGGTTTCTGTTACTGCGAAAGACAAAGAAGGCGCGGAAGGAAGCAACAGACGTCAGCACTATGCCAACTTCCGCTGATAGTATAAGCCAGTAAGTCTCCCAGATCACATCAAAGCTGCCCCTGTATCGCAAACCAGAAACTCGAGTAACTGTCAGGGCAATCAGTAGCACTGTGAGACAAAGAGATAAGGTAAGAGCAAGTTTTTGCGTCCACTTGATTCGGACCTTCCAGATTAGGCGCACGGGAATATAAAGGACTGGTGGTGACTTAGCTGTGACACTTTCGTATGAGGAAATGCACACTCACCCAAAAAGTCTCCCACAAGATCCAGAGCCATTTTTATTGCCGCGTAGACTACAATCTTTCTTGTAGAAGTCACTGAAGTGCATTGCACTGGGCAATGAGATTAAAATCTGTCGATTCTGGGTTGTGATTCGACTTACAACTCCCGATCCCGGAAAAGTGAGGGCACACTATGAAGTATATCGAAATTCCGTAACCCAGGAATCCGATATTGAAGAATATAACAATCCACCAGTACATCACTAAAGATTTGATACTTGTATCAACCTGCGGAAAAGAACAAGAAAGCTAAATTTGACAGCCATGACTGCGAACCAGCAAAGCGTATCCACGGCGGTGATCCATTTATGAAACGCAATCACTTCCTGGAGAAGATCTGCGGGAAGCTCTATATCCGGAAGTTTCAAAATTAATGCTTCCACAAGATACATTTCGTCGATCGTGAGAGAATACATTATGCTCAACGCTATTGTCAAGCAGCAAATTGCAAAAATCAAGAAGCCATCATCGATCCAGTGCTTTTGTCGTAGGTGCAAGCGAATATAAAAGCGCGCTGCAGTGGTCAACAAGCAAAATGCGTACAGAACCGCGGTAGAGACCTGAGATGACCATGAGCTGAGCCTATGCAAATGGCATGAAAATACTTACAACAAATGCCTGTTTATGAATGCGACCCGCATTGTCATTCGGTGACGACATTGTGGTGAAGCCCAATTGTACTCTGCCAGATAAGACAAGTTGGTAAGATCTAATTGAGACACAGACAATACCAAGGACCAGATCTCTTGCCAGCAGGCAGAAGGAGTAGGAGGGTAACGCCACTGCTCAAGAAATACCCTTTTCTAACAAAGCAGAGCGCCCTCTCTGACAGACTTAGCCTCAGAACTGCAGCAATAACAACAATCCTAAACCTTAAATATGAACCTCGCCGCTGTGATTCTGCCCTGTCCTCGTAGGCAACTATTCGCCAACGAGGGTTTCCTATATGATCCATCTGGCCATGGGCTCGCATATAGACCTTGCGGGTGCTAAAACATATATGACCACGCCGCCCAAGTACATTAGGGAATGCATATGAGGCACCAAAAGCCAGCAAGAAATAGCGATATTCGACGGGGTATTACCCAGATCGCGAAAGTAGAAAGTAAGTAGAAAGCCGTTGCGAATTGCATTGAGGGAATAGGGGACTCGGATGTCCACAGCGTTGCCCCACAAGTTAACCTAGTTGATCCCATAAGGCTGCAGTGACAAAAAGATCATCTAAAGCTCCATCTGCGAGGACAACGTTGACTCGATCTTTGCAGATACCCAAGACAGGTCTCGGTTCTTTCGCCTGAAGGACAGCAAAGGATCGATCACGGTTATATGCGCAGACCGTTCGTTGCGTACCAGGACGGAAATGGCTGCATCGCAGGACCGAGGGGCCTTACTGTGAGCTGCTGTGTATGTCTTCTGCCTCATAGGTACCTTAGGCTCTTAAGCGAGGGCGTCACATCATTATTCAACTCGGATTGGTCTAGACTTTCACTTCAACGGTACTCACGGATAATATGACGGATAAGAGTGAGCTGGAGGCACAGAAAGATTCGTCAAGCCACACCTGCATATTCTGACGTACCTGTGAATGCAGCTTCTGGTTCGAATCCGATAGGCTCGCAACGACGGTGGAGTATCTGGACAAATACTCTGGCTCTGGTCCAGGCCAAAAGGCTGCACGCACTTGTTATTGCCGCTCGTCTAGCCTAGGCGGTATGAATATCCGAAAACTGCGCCGCACGCTCGAAGCGATTCGTCGAGTCCTATAGAGGCAGCCTGAACTTCGATCAAGAGAGGGGTTCCCTCTTTGGCAAGAGATCAGAGTCTTCTAGCTCCTGTTTTATCATCATGACATCGCTGTTCTCCCATTTTCAAGGCTATGAAGTAATTACCACCATGCAAGTCTCCGGTGGTAATTATAGAGGACAGAACAACTCCAAAGCTGAGAAAAATTATCAATCAAGCGCTTCGTATGGCATGAACAGATTCGAGAGTCATTCGTTCTTGCGCTTAGTGCTGAGAGCATGGCAGTGGTGGGTTTATCAACAAGACCTTGATGAACGAGACGTTCCTGCCAGATCGATGCGCTAATCGCGGACTTAGGTGAGCTAAAATCCGCGTCTAGCAAACTCAGAATTCGACGCGTGAGCTCTCAATTGCCAAACCACTTCCGTGCGGATCAGTCGATATGGTGAGCTGCCCGATATGCAGCAAGCCCGTGAAGGAGACGAATATAAACTCCCACATTGATTCCGGATGCGAAGCTTTCATCGATGACGGTGCAGAAAGCAAATCTTCGCAAGTCGCGAGTTTCTTCCGAACGCCGGCTTCGAGCAAGAAGGCTCCTCCAGCACCACCAACGTCTAATATCAAGATCGAGAAGCAACAGCCTCCTACTGATGCTAATACCACCAATAGCGTCTCCACAAACGAGAGCAGCAATGCACTTGCAAATCCCGTCAATAACAAACGCCCCTCGCCCGATCAGTCCTTCGAAGACGGCGCAACATCACACCCGGGAGAACCTCCCTCGAAACGTCCTAAAACCACAGCTATACAACGCGCCCAACCCCTTGCCGAACGTATGCGGCCTTGCACTCTCAATGACGTGCAAGGTCAAGACCTCGTCGGTCCTAATGGCGTCCTTCGCGGCCTAATAGAAAGAGATCGCGTCCCCTCTATGATACTTTGGGGTGGTGCAGGCACCGGCAAAACAACCATCGCGCGCGTGATAGCCCATATGGTCGGCAGTCGGTTTGTGGAGATCAACAGCACCAGCTCTGGTGTAGCAGAGTGTAAGAAATTGTTTGCTGAAGCGAAGAGCGAGTTGGGCTTGACCGGAAGGAAGACGATCATATTCTGTGATGAGATCCATCGCTTTAGCAAGAGCCAGCAAGATGTGTTCCTAGGCCCTGTAGAAGCTGGAACGGTTACGTTGATTGGGGCAACGACGGAGAATCCAAGCTTCAAAGTGCAGAATGCACTGTTGAGTCGATGTAGGACTTTTACGCTTGCAAAGCTCACAACGGAGGATGTGACGGCTATTTTGAAGAGGGCGCTGGAGGTTGAGGGCCCGAGTTATCAACCGAGTGAGTTGGTGGATGATGAGTTGATACGGTATCTGGCTGCGTTCGGGGAGGGTGATGCGAGAACGGCGTTAAACCTGTTGGAGCTGGCAATGGATTTCTCAAAGAGGCCAGGAGCGACAAAAGAGAATATCAAGGCCGCCTTGACGCAGACGCTCGTTTATGACAGGGCTGGCGATCAGCATTACGATACCATCTCAGCCTTCCATAAATCCGTTCGTGGTTCCGACCCTCATGCTGCACTTTATTATCTCGCAAGGATGCTGCAGTCTGGCGAAGACGCATTGTATATTGCACGGAGGATGGTGGTCATTGCCAGTGAGGACATTGGACTTGCCGACAACAGTATGCTTACCCTAGCTACTTCAGCATATACCGCCGCCGAGAAAATTGGTATGCCCGAAGCACGGATCAACCTGGCTCATTGCGCTGTCGCCCTTGCGCTGAGCAAGAAGAGCACGAGAGCTTATAGGGGCCTGGGCAATGCCATAGCAGCCTTGAAAGAACCTGGAGTTGCCGGTATTCCCGTGCCAGTGCACTTGCGGAACGCCCCCACCAGACTAATGAAAGAGATGGGATACGGAAAGGAGTACAAGTACAACCCTAATTACAAGGACGGAAAAGTGAAGCAGGAGTATCTACCAAATGAGTTGAAAGGAACCGCGTTCTTAGAAGACATAGACCTAGGGACTGAGATAGACGAAGAACTTGATGGCTCGGGATGAAACCCAACCCAAAGCGAGTTTTAAACTCTTAATAGCCCGATATGAGGGAACATCGGTGCTTCAAGCGACGTTGTTCCAGATACCCGAACATGCGACAGGGAGGCAAATTTAGACATGATGCGACGATAAAGCATGCAGAGGCGCCACAAAATGATCTTGAGAGTCTTTTAAAGAGAGGAACCTCTCCAGCTGGAACAACAATTGAACGACGATCGGCCGAGGGAAGACCCCGCCAAAGGAGCAAGATGTTTGTTCCTGCGATATCCACATTACTCTGGGTCTTAGTGTACAGCTGGCCTGCTGAAGTCATCTCCAATCCCCTGAACGTTGCTACTTCTCCAGCGGGCTTGCAAATCCTTGAGGCCCCTCAAGTCGCCAATGTCACCAGCTACCCAGAGTTGCTTATCACCCAAGCCGTAAATCATTCGAGGAGATCCGAGGTCTTTCCGATCCCTGGTACCAACTACAAGGTCACGCTCACGAGTCCCACAACCGAAAGAACAATCGCAGTCGACGCCCTCCAAGATCTTATTCGAAGAGTGATCAACGCGTGCCAAACCCAGATCGCAGGTGGTCGAGCTAGCAATGTGCCCTATGCTTTGAGGCTAATAGGTCCCGCTCCTGATAACCTCAGGTTTATTTGGTCTAACCCTGATGATCACCCAAGGGGTTCTTTCATACAATTGGTACATATCTTCAGGTTTCTCCTGTTCATCAGCACCACCGATCATGTTCCATGGCCAAATCCATGGTGCGGCCAAGCGTTCTTTTATGTAGTTCATTGGGCAGCGGACCCTGACAGTCCCGAAATGATAGGCAAAGGCAGAGTCGGCATGTAGAGTCCTGGCCGATGAGGGGCAGGCCTTCAATTTTCTGAATAGATAGCCTAAGCCACTTACGGATCCGGTCCTTCGAATAGTGAACTCAAGAAGTCCATTTGTCGGCTCAACCTTTTGCAGTGACAGATCTTTCGGAATGCAGTTGCACGTACGTGCTTGCAGGAAACAGGCTTTGTGCTGTATCTGAGCATCGATCTAACTTTTCGCGGTGATCATCGCTGCTATATCGCCTTCCTTTGTCCTGCCTAGTCCATCCTTAGCGTAGAAGTCCATAGGGTAGACACCATCATTGCCCTTCTGCCACTCTTCTCTGGCACCCAGGGCAACTAGAGCTTCATATGGTGTTAGCAAGGGCTTTGGGAAAGCATAACCCCAATCAATGCTCAACCTGGGACACGCGATCTGCACCCAGCAGTCGATGTCTCCCATCAGCGCCAATTTGCCAGGGAAAATCTCGCTTAACAAGAGATTGATGAATGGTATCCCTCGTTCGTTCAAAGTATTTTCTATCATTGTCATTGTATGGGGATTCCCTTGGCGTCCTAAAGCACCAAGTATAAGACCCCACTTCTTAGCGTTCTTCGCAGACTTAATCGCCTGGCGCCGGAGATCGTACATTTCCTCATGTTCGTACGTTTCCCGAGTCAACTTCCGTGAATAGGGGTCGTAGCGATACGCTGGTAAAGAAGGATTGTGAATCATGGCGGACTCCAAATGGAAACGGCCATCACCAAGGTAAACAATCAAATCGGCTTGATCTTTGGAAAGTCGAGGCGAAGTACAACCTAGGATCTCGCCTTTGCTGAGTGGCATGATCTGTGGAATCAAGACTTTGAAACCGGCACGCTCGAGAACAGGTTTAATAGTGTGAAGAGTAGCGTTGAATTGGATCGTTCCGACCATTGCTATGATCTTGCCGGGTTGGAAATTTCGCTCCAGTGTTGCCAAGAGATGAGTCGTGTCGATGCTTATATCCACGAAGACATAGAGGGTTTTGATCTTTGTGACATCCACGGGTATGAGGCAGCTGTGTGCGTAGTGGACAAGCAGGTCACAGCCCAGAGCCCGAGCGGTATAGTCATCTATGCAGCAAGCCCCGTAGGTGACGTCTCCCATGATGAGAGTTTCAGAGCCTGGGCAGAAGCGAGTTAAGATGTCTGAGATGGTTGTGGCGAAGAGGAGCAGACCTTCTGGAAATTGGAGGGCTATCTTTTTGGAGCTCGATGTACGTATCCTGTGTATGGTTTTGTGGATCTCGAAGGAGTAATTTGGAGGAAGAAGACAGATGGCATCGTTGATCTCGGGATCCTGGAGAATCTCTGGGGGTACCTGATTCAACGCTCGAGCTGTTTTCCTTGGTTGTGCAACTGAATACATGGTCAATAAGTGTCATATTGGCCATAGTTCTGCAGACCCTGTATTGCCCCACTGTCCTCGATAATTCCGTTTGAGCCACCATTCTTTTCTGCTTTCTCAGCCGCTGCTTTCCTTCCAATGAACCTTTTCTTGGGCTGTTTGAGTGCATCGGACTTAGATGCTGATAGCTCAGCATTAACGGATTCACCAAGGTCTGTTTGGGCCCTATCGATCTCCATTTTGAGGAGGATGTTGTGGAACCTTTTGTCCCGCGCCGACTCGGCATGAAACGACATGTGGGCCGTGGCAAGGCCCGGGTAGTAAGCGTGAAGCCATTGAGCGGAAGCTTTCCGTTATTTTCCCCGCAAGGTCCTCCGCATTGTGACGACGTTCGCAACCTCTTATTCAATCTCGCAGTATGATTTAAACATGTCTTACCGCCGGCCTATACTAAGCAATGTAAGGCGACTCGCAGTTCAACATAGTCGCCGGGGCTTCATTAGTAACCCTCCGAAAAGAGCTGACGAGGTGCGGATAGTGGAGGTTGGGCCCAGGGATGGTTTGCAGAACGAGAAGACAGCGATTGGACTCGAGACTAAGCTTGAGCTGATACGACGATTGTCCCAAACTGGTGTACGAAATATTGAAGCGGGTTCGTTTGTAGCACCGAAATGGGTACCCCAAGTATGCCGTATACCTCTCAATGCAATCATACAAAGTCAAGTTTGCCATAGGTGGTTGACACCATTGTACTAATTCCCCAATCCTCAACAGATGGCAAACTCATCAGAGATAGCGAATAGCCTTCTTCGGCACCCGCCTCCAGCCCCAGCTGCGATGGCATACAATTTCCTGGTACCCAACCTCAAAGGGATGCAGAATTTTATCAAAGCGGCCGAGGCCAGCAATTCAGCGGACGACACAGCTCCCATTACGTCACACGAAGATCCGAACACTCCACCCACACCACCCCCATCACCACCGCCAGGGAAAGGTGAAACGGGAGAACAAGCACCAATAACCTCCACGGAAGACCCGAATGAGATGCCCTCAAGCACCTCAGGAATAGATGATCCAGCACCGCCTGGAAATTCCTCGTCAGCGTCCAATTGGATGGAGGTTTCTCTTTTTACGGCTGCGACAGAGGCATTTTCCAGAGCAAACACAAATTGCTCAATCGCTGAATCGCTCGAGCGCTGTAAGCGCATAGTGGATCTTGGCAAATCACTTGGCATTCGCGTTCGAGGATACGTATCAGTCGCACTCGGCTGTCCTTACGAGGGCCCGAATGTTCCTCCTCAGAAAGTGGCAGAGATTGCCAGAACGCTGCTGGAGATGGGTGTAGACGAGGTCTCGGTAGCTGACACAACTGGTATGGGCACAATGCCCAAAACTCAGGAGCTTCTGAAAGCTTTGACTGCAGCTGGTATAGAGCCGTATGATTTGGCAATGCATTTCCATGACACATACGGACAGGCTCTCTGTAACACTATGGTGTGTCTAGAAAATGACATCAGAACCTTCGACAGCAGCGTTGGCGGTCTTGGCGGGTGTCCTTATTCCAAAGGAGCAACTGGAAACGTTGCTACAGAAGACCTTCTTCATTGCCTGCACAGCCTCGGGATACAGACTGGAATAGATGTGGGGAAGATGGCGGAAATTGGAGCCTGGATATCAGGAGAGCTAGGTAGACCCAACGATAGTCGAGCGGGGAAAGCTATCTTGGCCAGATACGAAGATTCTAAGTGAGGCGAGTTTCTCTGCCATGAGTTAGGATCGTTAGTCGGAGGCCTTGGGGAGACCCAGGTCTTGAAGGTGCAACGCATTGTTCAAAGACCGAGCAGTATCCCAAAGCTTAGCCAACTGCCCGCCTGAATGGATTGGGCCGCCACGAAGTTGTGCCTACATTGGCGTATAACCAAGGTACAAGATGGCTGGCTTTAGGTGTTGAAATCCCAGGAAATGGGGCAATCAGCTTCAGTGGACGCCAGAGAATAGTTAGCACCCCTATAGTTCGCAATGAATAGGGGATTGGATTCGTATGACATCGGTTTGACAACCCTGCGCTGTTGGCTCTTCAGTCTTTTGCGGTATCAACAACGATAAATCGTCCTAGCTTCTTTGGTGCCTGCGATAGGGGGTCCCAATCATCAGCCTGGTCATCCCGTGCTGCATCTGGCACATCTCTCCTCCGTCTGATCCGTCCCCTCTTGCCTACGATCTCTTCTTTGTCAAATTCCTCCTGTAAAGTAGCTACTGTGATTTCGTTCTCCTTCTCAGCATTTTCGGTCTCATCTCGGATGCTTTGTAGTGGCTCGACGCCGTCCGTATCTACCTCCTGTATTGCTCTTACGAACCTAAGCTGCGATTGTAGGTCCTTGATCATTCTCGCTTCTTGGTCTTCGGACTCTGGTAAGGGTAGTGCAGAGAGGCGGAGGAGATGGTGTAATTGTTTTTTGGTAACAGCTGGGCCAGGAGCTGATCCTTCGGATTCAAACAACGATTTGACAGACCATGAAGGTTCCTTTAACATTCCCTCGAAGTCGTCCAGAGCTTGAGATGTTGAGGAAAGCGGTCGACAACTCGCTCGTGTCCTGGGTAACGCTGGCCATAGCTGTCTGAGTAAGACCCTTCTGACCCATGTGCACCTTTGCTCCATTGTAGCGCTCTGTATGTGTTTTATTGGTTGGGATTGTTTGCTCGAGACCAAGCGAGAACCGCGCTAGTTAGAAATAGCGCGGACCCTTAAATGTACGTCAGATGTGCATTAACCAGGCGACATTAATGCAAGCAGCTAGAACACATTGCACAGGACAAGTTGTCTCTGACATTTTTTGAGGTACTATAACTCTTCTGCGCCGTTATCTTACGCCTGAATACTCTCATTCAGGATGGCACAAGATCCTCGAGCGCTACTGCAGAAGGTCTGTCGTCTCTACATCTGGCCGAACGACTCGTACCTGACAGCTTCTAAAGGCAGATAAAGCAGCTCAGGGTGCCGGCGGGGGCTTCTCATTATTTGGAGGCAAGACAGAAAAGTACGAGAATGCAGCGGATCTCTACGTACACTTCAAAATTCTCCAACAAACCGACCTCGAAGCTGACACTTATTCCACAGAGTCAAGCAGCAAATGCCTTTCGCATGCAGAAACAAGGTGCGCCTCCGCTCATTCTACGGTCAATAGAGCTAATATATGACTTCTTCCAGGCAAAGAAGCAGGCTTAGCATTCGAGCGCGCCGCCGCCATCCAAACGAAGAACCTCAACGAGCCCGACGACGCCGCAAACACTCTCACAGAAGCCTACAAAGCCTACAGGAAAACCGACCCCGAAGACGCCGCCAGAGTACTGCAACAAGCTATAAATCACTACACCAGCAAAGGCAATTTCCGAAGAGCAGCGACACAGCAACAAAATCTAGCCGAGATATACGAAGTCGAAATTGGAGACCCGAAAAGAGCGGTAGAGGCATACGATACAGCTGCTGGATGGTTTGAGGCCGACCATGCTGAGGCGTGAGCCTGCTCCTTTCCGAGCCTGCCTCTTTCCCACGACCGGCGCAAGAGTGTGGACAACCGCTGACGCAGGATATTGTAGATTGGCCAACAAACTCTTCCTCAAAGTCGCCGACCTCGCCGCCATCGCAGCCGACTACTACAAAGCAATAGAGAACTACGAGAAAGTCGCGAAATCATCCGTCAGCAACAACCTCATGAAGTGGTCCGTCAAAGACTATTTCCTCAAAGCCGGCATCTGCCATCTCGCCACAACCGAGTACGCTTTTCCTCACCCCCCCTTCTTTGTTACCGCCCCTTCCTTCTAGCCCCCCTAAACAAAAGCTTATACTGACGATACTGCCACAGCATGGTAGCCATGTCCCGCGCCCTAGAATCCTACCGCGACTTAGACCCTACCTTCGCCTCAACAAGGGAACATCAATTACTCGTTGACCTGTCCGAGGCGGTGGAGCAAGGAGATCAGGAAGCGTTCACAGATAAGCTGTTTCAATATGATCAGCTAAGTAAATTGGATAAGTGGAAGACGGAATTGTTGTTGCGGATCAAGAATGGGATTGAGGAGAAAGGGGAGGATTTTTCATGAGGGGGTGTGCTGCATGAGGGGATGGCATGGGGTGGGGTGGGGTGGGATGGGTGCATGTGTATGGAGTCCGGTCAATACATTTACTTGAGAAACTGAATTGGATGGCATGGGACAGACGGGTTTACGGGTTGCTTTTTCTTTCTGATCTGGTTCAAATTACAAGGAATGTGATATCAGACGTCTGTGCGATGCCGACACACATGATGTAAATACGCCTGTTACACCTTTTAATCCCAACGCTCTATCTTTCCGCTCCGCTCCCCAACATCCCCATCTTTCCTTGCATCCCTAAATACACCCTCGTACGCTTAAAACACCCCGCTCAACCACCTCCCATAAATTTTCGACCCCCTCTTCGCCGACTTCGGTCCCGTAAACCCCGGCTGGTTAGTCAAATCATAGCTACTCGGCAACCCAGTTCCCGTGCTCAAAGGCGTTATCGCCGTGGCCGTGTCCGTCGCCGCCATACCCGTATCCGTACCCGTCGCATTGGCATTCAGATCCGTATCCGTGCCCGTCGCATTAGCACCCAGCTCCGTCCACCAGTTCGTCCCATTATACTGTCCCGTGTAGTTGGCCCCCCAGCTCCCGTTATAGTTCCCGTATCCATACCCATACCCCTCGGTGATGTTATAGTATTGTGTCGTAATAGTGCCGTTTGGCTCTATGGTCACGACTTCGACGAGGTTGTTGGTGTTGTTGTAGTATCCGGTGCTGTTCCAGAAGTCAGCGCTGTCCCACCAGCTGCTGTTGTGGTGGTGGTGATGGTGGCTGCCGTTGTAGCTGCCGTTGTAGTAGCCGTCGTAGTAAGGGTAGGTTTCGTTGTCGAGGTAGGTGGAATTCATCATTTCGTCCATCATGGCGTTGAGTTCTGCGGCGGCGGAGGCTGACGCTGCTGGCGAGAGAGAGTATGTGCTTGTGGCGGCTGCCATCATGGCGTTTAGTTCTGCGGCGGCGGAGGATGAGGCGGCTGGCGAGAGAGAATATGTGCTTGCGGCCGCCATCATGGCGTTCAGTTCTGCGGCGGCGGAGGATGATGCGGCTGGCGAGAGAGAGTATGTGCTTGCGGCGGCCATTATGGCGTTTTCTTCTGCAGCAGCGGAGGATGCAGCGGCTGGCGAGAGACTTGGCGAGGCGGCCGCCATGTCGGAGGAAACTGTAGAGTATGAGATGGGAGGCGTTCTTATAATTGTATAAACCTACCTGGGTTGCTTTTTCCTTGGATGGAGCGAGGGAGAAGGGCGGCGGCGTTAGCGGTGGTGAGGGTGAGGAGGAAAGGGAAGTAGCTGGAGGATTTCATGGTTGCTGCTCGGAGGAATAGGAAGGACGTGCAGGTGGAGAGAAGGTGCAAATGCGCAGAACAACTGAGGCACGCCGATAAGGTAGTCAATCAAGCAAGGTGATTCCTAATAGGGAACGAGATTTTTTATGCAGTGTATGAAAGCCAAGACCTCTGGGGAACATATACAGATTTCGCCAAAGCCTATCGTCTATCGCATCTTCGCTTGTGCCTGTCTGGAACGAAGGATGACGCAAGCTCTTGCTAGGACACACGAGCTCTTGTCAGAGCCTTTCACAATAGCGACTGAACATCTAGCGGAAGAGGCGCAAGGCGCAAGGCATCGGGAGTTTCACAGGGTTTCCGTGCGCCGTGCTTGCTCACGGACGTCGTCACGACCCAAATCGGAATCAACGACCTTGGCTTATTTGGATGCAAGATCCTAAAACTTATGAAGAAGTGACCTCGACAAGAACAGATTCATAGCCCTGAAGCTTCTGATATAGTAATTTGGGCAAGACGAAGAGAAGACAAACAGCAACTCTGTGATATATGAAGCACGCGAATAGTATTGATCAGGAACAAAAGAGATCTGTAACGTCAATGTTGTCATAGAATACACTGAGCACTGTAGGACCGACATAGTACATCCCTATTGTGCCGTGGTTCTGCAACGGAGACACGGCACGAACTGAAAGAATTCTCTATCTGAGGAACTTCATCCAGGTGGCCACGCGTTCAATGCGAGCTCACCTATTGGCATGCCAGTATATTTGATCGCATATATTCCATGGTTAAGACAAGAATTCTGCCGACAGGTAATGGTGAGAAAGGGAGTGTTTCAAAAGCTTCCGCAGATGCGCGTAAGGATGAGGTTGAGGTTGGATTGCGAGCTCATATCGAGCCCTAGCGCTAAACCTATCTTGCAAGAAGTATGCAACCTTTTGTGAATCGGTGGTCGGTGGTCGGTGTTGATGTCACCGAACGCAATGTCCGCTTTACATACGATGGATGAACATTCTCAATATCTTCTGTGGTCGCCCATGAGCTATGTCCACGACCTTACGCAACCTGCACATCACTCCCCCGTGCTGACCTCCCTCAGACCACCCACCGCGCATCACATTGATCCCGCGCGACGTCACCTCAACCTCCAATCGTTCCCCTAGAGCACCGCCTTTAGCTCGCCCTCACGATGGCGGACCAGGACAAAGACGCAGTCGCAAAACACCGCATCATCACCCACATGAACGCCGACCACCAGGACTCCCTAATCCGCTACCTGGAGTACTACGCCCATCTATCCCCTTTCGCTGCCCGCAGTGCGCAGCTCAAGGATATCACATTCGATTCCATGACTATTTCATCTAGTAATAATAATATACATAATGTGCCGATTAAGCCACCAATGACAAGCTGGGCTGAAGCGAGGCCGAGGGTTGTGGCTATGGATGCAGACGCAGTAAAAGGGCTACAGAGGTCGAATGTTACCGTTAAGAGATATAAGAGGCCGAGAGGGTGGATGACGGCTGTTATGGTGGTTTGTGCGTTGACGTTTCTTGCCTTCGCACGGCGGGGGAATTTCGTGCCGGGGGCGTTACTCTATGATACGTTACTCAAGTATGTACCGGGGTTTGCGAGGTTCTGCTGGAGGGTGCAGCCGTTGGTCATTTATCCTATGATTGCTCTACATGTCTATGAGGCGGTGCATATGGAACGGAGTAGGCTGAGGAAACATACTGTTAGGATGTTGAGCAGGATATGGTGGATGTGGGTGGTTAGTACGTTTGTGGAAGGGTTTGGGGCGTTTGTGAGGTTTGATGAGGTCATAAGGGAAGAAGAGGAAAAGAAGGCGAAGGCGAAACATTAATGGAGATTACTGATCGTAGTGTGACGAGGTATGAGACCATTAATTGACGAAGCATTGTTAAAACCGTGCTCTGTCTCAACGAATGCTCTGTCGCATCAGCAGTGAGGCATCCCGCGAGGATACATGCCTGTATGCTTGTAGAACAGCCAACGAACCGAATGGACGTGTGCTAAGCTTAATTTAACCAGCACTTCCATCCATAACATCCCTCGCATACCATTCCATAGCTGTAAATAAATTGACCCGGCAAGCTCGTCAGGAATTGGTTCTCAGACGACTGTTGTTGACTCGCCTTCGGTGAGCCACCAAGTCGCAGCTTGTTTTTGCGCATCTGCAAATCTAAATCTTGATTTATTTCAATATCGAAACATTATGCGACCGTAAAATGGAGTTTTACCTATTCTCAAAGTAGGTTGCCTGGTAGTAGATGGTTGAAGAAGGGCCTAATAGAAGGGACAAGTAGTTTGATATCGCGCGTGCCTTTTGTGTTGAGCACCCTATATTACATCAACCATTAATTTATGTTCATACTTTTGATACAAACCTTAGGAGTAATAACGAGGACGAGAGAGCCCGGATCTGTGATTATGTGTATTGCTTTTTCATTTTCGTGAAATTGGTGAAAATAAGGTTATATTGATAATAAGCCCGTCCTATTTTAACAACGGAGAAATGTCCTTATGGCGCAGTGGTTGAAAACCAACCCTACCGCAATGAGGCTTTCTGACTAGTAGTTGCCAGGTACCCTAGGGTACCGGGGGTCCTATCTTGGGGGCATACCACAAACACGGGTGGTACAGGTCGAACTGAGATACGTCCTTCCGACCATACGACAACAACAACAACAACCACAACAACCAGGTACGTCCTCCCCCTCCCCCCTCCCCCCCCCTTCCATACTTCCCACTGCCCCTGAGCTGACAAGTAAAACCCTCGGGTTTTCTGTAGCCAGTTGGTTCCTGCAAAGGGGCCAACTGGTGAGTCTTTTTGCCTCACGGTGTTGTTTTTTTGGTACTTCAGAGGTACTTCGAGGTACTTCAGACTCTTATGTGTTGATGAAAAGGCCCCAGGTTCGAATCCCGTCGTGGTCGCGCTTTTTTGGTCCAGCGGATTTACATTAACACTCAAGACGCGGAACATTTTTCCCTAGTAACACCATTCCTGAGGTTCCGGTCTCTTTCACCTCCGAACGATGAGCCGGGTCAACACTAGCAGGTCATCATTTGCCGCGCACCCATGAATATTTCGGGACTTCAACACGAAATGCAACGCTTGATTGATTCTCTATGCGCACATCATATCAATTCTTCGACTCTCTGCCGGTGCTGCTTCTGCATCACTGACTTGGTGATAATTGCTTTTGAGACCGCTATCAATTAGTTACAATCGAAAATGCCCGCTGTGGGACTAGACGCAATGTGTCGACGAGGAGTATTGGAGGATGCAAGGTCGCCACTGCTGACGCCTTTGGTGGATCAAGAACACTTCCCATCAACAGAACATGATTTATTCCTTCATTGTACTTTGTGAAGCCCATCGTCAAGCATCTCTTTTTGCCTCACCGCTGCCAAAAGCTCTAGACCTGTTGACCATTGTCGTTGCTCCTTGGGTCCGTGAAAGCGACCGCCAGCAGCATTCACTAATCTACTGTAAGGTTCGACGGATCACGTCTCACTAAGTACTCGATGACACCAGCATCCTATCAAGGTGACAACCAACTCGGTTGTTATATGGTCTAAGATATACGTATGTTGCAAACTCAAAAGTCGTCTTGAGAAGAAGCAAGGCCAAGGCATGCCACGAATTCGGAATCAATGGCTGTACGTAGGGTTGCGTCATGATGACTTTTCTGGAGGAGTGCGTTGGTCGAGCGGAACCTCGTGCCAAGAGAACGTATTTGCTGGCTTACTGAATTGATCGGCCTGGACTTCTGACCATCTTGGTGTATCCGTGGGTATTCGGGTGGCACCTCCGGCGTTGGCAACGGCCTCCTCTGTTTTGCGGATTTGCTCTTCTGCGGACGGCGTGTGTTGCTCTTGAAAGTCGACACGACTGTGCCATGATGAGATGCTGAGCAGTGCCCAAGGAGGATGCTGTGGGCTTACTGTTCATGTTCTTTACGTTCTTTCTCTTGCTTGAAGGCAGGACCGAATATGTAAAGGCCTGTACCTATCCCTATTGTGGTGGCTAATACCACGGGAAGAAGACCACGGCTTTGGCTCATTGTTTTAACTGGAGATAGCAGTACGTGTGTGATCTCTGGGCCTGAGCTTCGCTGAATTCGGAAATACTATTTGGAGGAGATACAGAGTGCCTCTCCGTTCTACTAATAGTATGACATCTACCTAAAGTCTCCGAGTCGTCACCGCACCTAACCTACAAGGGTGCGCCCGCTAGTTCTAGTTCCCGTTCCGCAGCCACTTTGTTCCTGCATTGGACCACCGCACGTCAAAATTTATATATAGATACATATATACAGATAGCTCAGTGGAGACTACCAACTCCTTCAGATGAGTAACAAGGATGAAATTCACTTGTGCACAAGAAATGCCAACAACCGACCCCCAACCCGAAACCACGCTTTGCCGTGCAAAGCCACATTGATACAGGATAAGATTCCATCACAGGCCAGGAACGGGACTGATGGATGCCGTCAGCTGCAGATTGTTCGCTGACCCTGGTCAACAATAACTTTGCAAGCCGCCGAGACTTGGCCTTCTGATGATTTCGATACACGGTTGACGTGATATTGTCTTCTTTCCATATCCATTGTACCTGTGAAGTTCTTTATCTGCGCTATCCTTGCGTGTTAGACGAATATATGTGCCTGTGTTTAGATGGCGCTGGAAGTGAGTAGGGTCTAACAAGAAAAAGGCCTCAGGAGCTGATTAGCATCCCAGCCTATCTACAATGCCCTAGCCGTGGGTGACCGCATGAATATCCAATCTCAAAGTCCGGAAGTTGTTCCAATAGAGAAAGAATGTGTAATCTTAGTTGAAGAAAAGCAGGCCGCCGCCGACCAGTCTCACGCCGACCAGTCCTACACCAACTCTTACCACAATGGAATTGAAGTGGCAAAAACCGCTCAGCGAGTGGATGAACCTCGAGTACTAGGATTCCGGCCAACAACTTTTTGGCTTTCACTGCTTCTTTCCATTCTGTTGGTGGCTGGTGCCGTCGGTGGAGGGGTTGGAGGAGGGTTTCTGTTGAGAAACAGCTCAAAGACTTCTTCGAAGTACGCTTCGCTAGACTCGAATCTCCGATATGACTGATAATTTATCTTCTTAAGACCAGCTCCCGATACGGTAACCCCAAAGGTGTTGCAAAGCATAGGAGCCACAACCAGTCCACCTATCACACCTTCGGCCCTTTTCAGTACAGTTTCCCCCCAGCTTTCGGTCACGTCCCAGACCCTAAGTATTTCGAGCAGCTCATCCCTGGCCTCAAACCCGTCTGTCACTCCAATTGCTCTAGGCTACACTGACTGTCCAGCCGTGAACTACACCCTTTATAGTTCGCAAGGCCTGAACTTCACTCTTGTCTGCGGCCTAGAATGGTCTGTAGAAATCAATGACTTGACGCCGGGGGGAGTCAACGCTACAACTCTTGATGCATGTATAGACATTTGTGCCAATTGGGCAGTGAAGCAGGACGGGGCCTGCAAGGGTGCCGTGTACCACACTCAACCTTCATCACCAGGCGGTTCTCCCCTTTGCTTTTTGAAGAGTTTGGCTCCATCGCCTAGCGTGTCATGGAGGAATAATAGCCTCGTCGCTGGGGGCTTTCTGAATCAGGGAACGTGAGCGTATCGAGCTTTCAATTCAAGGCCAAAGCTACCATGTCGGCGATTTCTGTCAATTTAGAGGGTTCGGCCAGTTTTCTCGGAGGGGTGCGGTGAGTGGGAGGAGACGAATATGTGCTGGTGGCCTGTTGGGAGGTTTGGACCGCGACCTCCAGACAAACCATCATGCTTATTCAAGACCAGGGACTTATGGTAGACCTCCGAGGCTGCATCGAGACATGGCAAAGGTTGAGATGTTGCAAAGTGACTGAGAAGGATAATAACACTCAACAAACTGATAATTGGAAGCATTTCAACAACCTGAGACAGATTGCTTCAAAGAAGGTGTCCGAAAACAAATGCGAGACAAAAACATCGCAATGATACCTCTTAAGAGATTAGCGCATTATGTATTCATGGCTACCTAAGTATTCCTGTGCCTCGCCGGGCTAGCGGCTAAGACTGATTACGTGGCCCCCGCTGTACACGCAACGGTAACTGCATATACAGCCTAAGATCGATCGGTTATCTCTGTAACAATTAGTAGCGTGTTTCAGGGGAGACAATCTGGTGATAGCAAGGTCGACGTCAAAGGATGGCACAGAGCCGCCGCTGTGGCCCTAGAAAGCGTTCCCAGAATTTGGCGCTAGTGCTGCGCCATTGGAATTGAACCCCGGGCGGCACAATCGTACATCCAGTTCTGTATTTGTGGTATGGCGCAGCGCAACGGGCCGAAGCACGCAACAGTTACCTAGGTAGGTTATGGAGATGATTGAGGAATATCGTCTGAGCTCTTCCAAACTCAGGGGTGATAAGTTGGCAGTACACTTATGAAATCAGATGGTTGGTCTCGTAAATAGACTGATCCTGTGCCCGTTATAAATCATCCAGTCCATACAGTAATTGTTGTTTCCTGTAGGCTAAGTAATGCTTTTGATTGGTTGGGATGCTGCCTAGCATTATTACAGGCTGGGGCCAACTATCTCATCATCACTTACCACCACATTATTATCGCTGTAATCCATCACGATCTCTTATGGAATGGTAATTTTGTTGGTAAATTGGTAACTGTTTATTCAGTGTAATATCGATGATATTGGCGTGGTGCTACTTTCTAAATTGGTACTGGGTTAAGATGTTGCAGAGACCAATATTCAGTCCACGTAGAATATTGATCTATTCATTATTGGACGGTATATTTACGAATAGACGCTCTGGTTATGAATAGAGTAGCCTATATGGATATGCTCCGCAGTGGATGGTAGATAAGGTACTTACATTTAAGGTTCGGCGCTAAGATAAGAGCGCGTCTTCCCGGCGCGTCTTCATCCTGCCACACTTACGGTATCAGTAATTCCGACAGTGTGGCGATATGCTTAAAGCATCAGATGGCCGAATGGAGAGCTCGAGGGTACGTTGTAGATTCCGACGAAGAAGACGACTCTCAGCCCACGTCGCTTGGCAATCCTTCCGCCTCCCAAACAGCCTGTGTCAACATCGATGACGCCGTCGATGCCCAGGTGCCTTCTAAACGTTATGGCAAGGCACGAGCGGAGGAGAAAGTCGTCGAGGTGCGGGTACAGAGCAGGTCGGAGAAAGAAGCTGGAAAGAGTGGTTTGGAGGGGAGCAGGAAGCCCACAGGTAGCCAAGGACTGGACGAACACCAACATCGAGGCAAGCAGCACGACACTAGCCTCTTGGCTGTGGTGACAGATGATCATGGCCATTGGGGAGAGTTATCGACCTACAATGATATCGACGAGCTTCAGCAAGATTACCACAATTTTACTCCGCATATACAGCCTGACGCTGAGCTCCTGCGAGAAGCGCAGAAACATTCAAGCCGAGAGCCGTCAAGTGCAACATTGCAAAGCCATGACCAAGTTCAATGCTCGGCATCTTCATCTCCATTGTCCAGTATTTCGCCAGAGCCCAGTCCCTTGTTGCCGGCTAATGCAGGGCTTCCTGCATTAGACCTAGAATACAGTCAGGTCGAGGATGACTACTACGCCAGACCATCAATTCAATCATCAGGCCTGGACGTACGACATACACCTACTACGAGTTCTCCAGTCCCAGACAATCCCGCTCCGGGTATCAGGGTGCGTAGTCTACGCCATCGAAATCCAATTCAGCTACACCCCTACCAGATTGAGAGCGAGAAATATCGCCAGGTCCTGAAGGCTAGGGGTCTAAAACCTCTTCGTATCGCTCAAATGGAGGCTGAAGCTATCAAGGCGCGCGATCTGGAATCTCAGAACCAGGAGTACGATGCCGAGGACAGCCAGCTTAATGAGTGGGCAGAGGATGACTCAACCTCATCATCACCCCTTGCTACCCAAGACACTACGGGTGGTGCGCCTCAGAACCATCGTGAGACCATCTTCCTTGGAGATGATGAACTACCTGACCTGAATACACTCCTTCGCAACCCATCGATTACTTATATCAGTAATGGATACAAGCGCCGCAAGAGGATACCACCATCGTTCGAGATGCCCGAAGGCTCCATCCAGGGCCGAAGCCTTGATGATCCAGCGCTTGGGGATGAAAATCACGTGTTTGATGTACCTCTATCGCCACCGCGCTCAGGCAGCCCAACTCCATCCAAAGTAACTCGCCGTTCTAAGCCCAGATTCCGCTACCCACGCAGGCCTTCTCCACCTGCACTCCCAACACCTGTGACCTCGTCTGAGCCGAGGAGGCGGGCTCTTCTTGATCTCTCTGAAGATCATCAAGAGGGCCATGATTCGCCTCAACGCATCTCAATCGCCGGTCAAGATGAGTCTTCTGATCTAGGTGGTACATCGCCCGAGGATGAACCGTCTAGTGAGATCCAACTAGCACAGCGCAAGATCAGAGGCGTCCTTCCAGCGTCTTGGCTTAAATTGGACCTCAAATTACAGAAGACAAAGGCCAGAACCCACCAGGATCGTCACTCAACACTATCACCTGACAAAGCTGATTTGCAGCGTGGAGTGGCACACCCTGTGGCTTTTGGAGCTGGGAAGAGCCCTGCCCTGTCAAAGTTGCAACATGGGCCAATAGAGATCTCAGGTGACGAAGGATCATCGTCGGATAATGACGACCCACAAGAAGTATTTCGGGCTAAGCAGAATCATTATCTCCACAACGAAGATGTGGATATGTTCTTAACAAGCAGATGGGGTCAAGCTGCGGAGGATGATCGGATTGATGCCATGTTGCCTACATCAATGAGGGTACGGGCTCGTTACCGAAAAGAAAACGCGACGCAGAGGAAGCTGGATAGTGTTGAAGGTCAATCACGGTCTGGGAGTGGAAATCTCCCAGAAGAAGCTTGGGTTCGCCGTTCAGGCCAGCCAAGAATCACTGAAAAGTTCGTTAAAGCTGCGAAAAGGAAACCAGCTGTCCGTCCTCCTAGGCTAAGCATACTCGATGCGCATGTGACGCCGGAACGTTCACAGATGCCAGTGCCGCCATTTCTTAAGATCGCGTCTCGCACCGCCCGGGCACGGAAGGACAAGGGGAGGCATAGTCCATCTCGCAAGTACTTACGATTAGCCACCGAACAAGATGATGACGATACCAACGAGACACTAAGAGACTGGCGCGAGGGTACCATTGAGCCGACACTGAACGTCCACCTTGATCCTAGGACCCCTCGACTCGCTCTATATCCACGCTCAGCAAATAGCACATTGCCCTCAATAGCGCCAGATGGCATGAAATCACCCAAACAATCGCGACTGCCCCTGACAAACTTCTCCGGTGTGAGGACTCATAGTACAGATAGACGGCCGCGAAAAGTCCAGACTTCGTTGGAGCATTCTCTAAAGAAACAAGGCAGTCATGGGTGCGAGTCTAGTGACACGTCGGAGGACGTGAGAATTCCACGCATTGACCACAAAGCTAAGAAGAAAGGCCAGATAATATCTAATTTACAAGCTCCCTCCGATATGAGACCTGCCATGCTAGAAATTCTACGCGGACAATCTGATCAGATACATGCAAGAACGCTGTTTGAGCAGGACCTGTCTAGGATCAGTCGTTTTGATGACGGGTCTGGCTTGCCGAACGTCCTACGTATGTTTAGCAGGGACGAAAGCACATGGCTGGCTGGCCAGTCTATGCACCCAAATGACCAACGAGGAGATCCAAGCGGTTCCAATGTTCAGGCGCCTAGGAGACGATCTATAGCCCACCGGAAAAGAAAGAGGCGACCGAAGCAAAAGCAAAGTTCCACCTCCTGGTCCAACCATCCCAGTGCGACAATCCATGTAGATGACTTCTCAGATGAGCCGCCTTTTGCTTGCAAGTCTCGGATAGGAAGCCACAATGTACTGCTAGGGCTGAGGCCTTTCGGGACACCGTATAGTGATACATGCAATATTGCTCCATTGCCTACCGGCACATGCTTTCATGAATTGTCTATTCTAGGGAGTGGCATCTTTGCTAAAAGTCTTGGGCCCGCAGATCCCAATGTGCACAACAGCGCAAGAGGTTACTTAGTACGGACATACGATCAGAGGACCCTCAGATGGGGTGCCTGGAACGATACTGTGTCCTCAGAGCTGGGAGAACTCATATGTCTAATCGCTCAAGCAATCCAGGATGCGTGGGTCCATGGCGACAATGATCTTACCGCAAGACGTTCCAGGCAAGCTATCTCCATGCTGAAGGATATCATAGCATACTTCGCTGATCACGTGAGCTTCCTTGATGACATCGATAGAGTTGCATGTGTGCAGAGGTCCAAGCTCTTGATATCGACAATCTTTGACGAGGTCGTCCAACGTAGCACAGACGAAACCAAAAGTTACATTCATGGAATACCCGAATGGCACAGCCATTTCCTCCTTCAGGTCAGTACGCTCAATCTAATACTGGTGAACAGCCTCTACCAGCTTGGGAAACACGAACTTGTATCTGCCCAACCTCAACAAGATATGCAATTGGTATTGCGCAAATCCGCTCAGCTGACTCTGGAACTGGCATTGAACGGCGAGCTTAAAGCGTTTGAGGCTTGTATAACGCACCTGAAACATGCCACTACTGCAAATTATATTATCGGAGAGCAGCAACATGCGATAGAAGCTTTCGTTGTTGCACACCACGTGGTCAGCCAACATCAGGAATTGAGAGCCATGACACTAGAAATCGCGCAAAGCAAAGTTTCACCAATGTCTCCCGAGGGTCTCTTCGATATACAAATTGTGGAACAATGTTGGCAAAAGCTCTTTACGCTCCTGCCCTTTCTCGAATTCGATACCAAAGGTGTGCTGGAGACCGGTCGCCGATTCAGGATGACGTTCGAAAACTGGACGCTGGTGAAGAGATTAATAGGTCCGATATTGGAAGTTTCGTTAAAGAATCCTCGAGGCCAGGCGCCAAGCTTCAATGCATACTGTCGTGCGGTCTTCGGGCGCTGTCTGCACCTCATTAATGGCTGGGGATGGCGACGATGCGAGGCTATCATCGGCACGCTCTTCGACTTCTTTGCTCGTAACAATCTGGCACATCTGAGGAACGAGGAGAGTCATGGGTCTCCTCTCTTTCTAAGTCAACTAGACAAAGATCCGCCTTTGACGGCACAACCGGAGGATCGAGGCTTTCATATTCTGCTAAAGATCATTGGCAGCGGAATCAAGCACATGCTGCAAGTGTATCCGGAGAAAAAGGTTCGTGACATCGTTTGGCGATTGATGCCCAATCACGGCCGTTTTCACCCAAAAGAAGAATCCATCCGCCAGGAAGATCTGGACGCGCTAAGAAATCACCACGATTTACTATGTACACTATATTGGGCTTCGCCTCCCAGCTGCCGACCACGCCTGTCCGTCATCCGCAACCTCGTGAACTTGGAGACCTCGCATCGAGAGGCCTGTCATATAAACATTAGAGCTTGGTTCAATCTCGTAAAGTTCCAGCTATCGACTGATGAGCCTGTGGAAAGTCTGGGATTTTTTGCCGAGTGGCATGATGACCTGCTCTGCCAAATACTCCGCCAACACACCCTAGCTCGAACTGAAGCCGAGGATCACGTGATATCAGCACAGCATGATGGAGGTCTCACAGTGTCCAAAGAACTTCTCGAATCGACTATAGCACGGAATCAGCGGCAAGTCGAGGGTATCCTGAGTGATGCTTTGGTTTGTCTTAAACTTGCAATAG
Source organism: Cladonia metacorallifera KoLRI002260 (assembly GCA_000482085.2). Taxonomy (NCBI): domain Eukaryota; kingdom Fungi; phylum Ascomycota; class Lecanoromycetes; order Lecanorales; family Cladoniaceae; genus Cladonia; species Cladonia metacorallifera. The sequence continues at coordinate 1,554,830 of KI911129.1, forward strand.
GTGCTGCCGCAAATGAAAAAGCAGCTGCCGTGCTTGTATCGACTACAGTAACCAAAGTGTTTGCATTGTTCGATGCCGGGAGGCCCCAAGTCTTCAAGGTTATCACACAGTCACTGGACGTTGTGTCGTCATATGCAAGCAAGAGTCTCATCCAAGATACGGGCTCTCGAATTGCGAATGATGATAGCCAAGACTACGGGGAATGGCCAGCATTAGACGAAGAAGATGAATTAGGCGTACCCAGTAACGAATCTGAAGGACTGCCATTGATTGCATTCCAAGAACCTTTGAAGCATCTTCTCTCTAACTGCTTTGGATCCGACCTAGTTCCTGACGACGCTTTATTGCTCAAAGTCGTTGATGTCTGGGTTGCCGTCGCCCAGGTCCTCGTCCGCAAAGGGGAAAAGTCGTGGAATGATTACGTTGACCGCTTTGGTGCTGACTCTTGGACGTCTCTGAGAGACACCGAGCAGACTCGGAAATATACCGTCTATTATATGGCAAACCTAATTGAGAGGGATAGCCGCATAGTCCAGGATCATCCAACATTCTTCCTCACGGCCTGGATTGCGTCTCTGGTAGAGCGCGAATCAATGCTCAAATTTCAGCATCGGTTCACAGAAACCCTCTTGAACTCAGGGCTTGACGAGCCAATCATTAGTAATTTGCCTTTCTGGGCTGATGCGAGTACCGGCCTCTTCCGTATATCTGCGTCTGTATTTTCAGAGCGCAGACTGCTAATCATCTCTACTGTGTTATCGAATATGCGCACGGCCCTGGAACATGCCGTTGTTGATCCAACCATGGATGCAACGCAGTTGCGACAGGAATACAAGGACTTGCTGAAGAATCTAATGAGCAGAATAAAGCACAATTACCAGGAGCTCGGATATGGCTCAAACGTCCGTGGAGTTTACGTTAATTTTGTTCATAGAGTGGTGGAGTTCCTGCAACAGCATACTTCAACTATCTGTCCCATCGATCGTTTCTTCACGGACAATGGCACATTCCCGCTTCCAGCCACAGATCCGACTTATGTTGTAGGCCAGCTTAAGTGTTATGCTCTTCGACTGCAAGATACAAGGACTCCTAAACAGCTTACAGTCTTCCTACAATCGGTCTCCGAGCGTGCTGCGATTGATGGTCAGCAGCCTTACCTGGTAGGCCAGCTCCATGCCGCCATGTCGAACACAAATGAAGATGGCACCGACGCAAGGCCAACACTACGCTCCTTCATCGTCAAAGCTATTGTGCCTGCGTATATCAGCATGGCCTTCACTCACGAGAGCGGTTGGATCCTCGCTCTGCCATTTTTGAAAGCTTTGCAGAACGTCTTTAGTGAGCTCCTCCTGGATTTTGATGGTACGAATATCGACAGTATCGCTGCAGTGACTTCTCTCGCCACTGCCTTCCTTGACTCGGTTCGGCAATCAGTGGGTATGCTACTACACATTTCAAGTCCCCTCTCAGAAGCCCGAATGTTGAAGACGCTGTCGGCATGTTATTCGGCAGTCACGGCGCTCCTTCCCGTGTGGGACTACTTGGTTCGCCTTCTGGGGCCAGCAGCCCGAGCAGAGAATGACATGGATATCCTCAGATCAATGGCAGGATACATATTGGCTTTGTTGCGAGACGAAAGCGATATCTTCGCCCCAGAAATTGATCCTGCTAAACGCCTTACGGATCTAGAGATTCGGGATTTCACCACCCTTGAGCTCAAGGAGACGTTGAACAAGAACTGGACATACCATGATGGACGGCACTATGTCACCAGAGGTTCTACGCGGAGGGAAGTAGTGGTTGACATTGGATTGTACGAAGAGGAGAAGCAGGAATTGTTCATGTCTTTAGATGATTTCTTCCGTTGTCTGAGAGCCATGCCTGCCTTAACTGACGATGACGAAAATGATAGCATGCATCAAAGGAGTATTGCGGATAGCATGGATGCTTTGATCTTTTGAGGTGCATTTTCAGGCGAATACAGTACAATATCATGTTTAACGAAGCACGGAGCATTAGCGGCATTGATGGCGCTGGCTTGAACAATTGTATTCACGAATATCATAACCTGTCTGATGTTGTCAATGCCTCAACATCTCACCCTTTCTGACCCTTGCCATGAGATTGTTGCATATATTTGCTAATTGTAGGACCTGATGGAAGCCGCCAGTTTGAACTTGGAGCGAAAAGCCATCTGGAGCAGAGTCGCCACTTCCAGTTGTTGAAGTTCAATAAACGCCACGGACGACAAGGAGGTGCGGAGACTTGGTGTTCCGGAGCCAATAAATTGAAAAGCGCAGTATATTCCAGATCCATCAAAACTTACTCCATGAATCATACAACTAGAATATCGTTTTCTATATATGGTCGATTTTGGATATGGTGATAGATATATTACTATTAAAATAGACAACTTGTGTGTTTCATACAGTTTTCTAGCTAACTAACTTTCATTCGTGTTGACCATGCGTGATTTACGTCGCAGGCACAGACACGGGAAGTTCTAGGCTTCAGCTTTACTTATTCTCAAGATTGGGAATTAAAGTCGGTGTGTACCGCAGTACTGGGCACAGATGTAAGATCTTGTGGGTTTCTATGCCTAATAGGTGCTAGCGCAGCTTACGTGAGGTAAGCACCAAACATGCAGTATGCCCATCACGAACGTCATCGCTGTCAATGAAGGATATGGCGGCGCTTATTGGTAGGCTGCCCCCGAATCAGCGCCCTGTCTCTATGTTTGTGGCTTTATGGTGGATCTGTGGATGCAACACTGCGGCGTGGTGTCGCTGTCTCTTCTCCACCTACGCCGAGCCATAGGTAGGAGGCTTTGCTACTGGAAATGCGTTCTTTAACAAGATGATTTGGAGGGACGATTGTATTGAGGCTGCCGCGTGTACCAAAGATAGGAATCTTGCGTCTATATACGCTTGAACTCCCCACGTAACCTGTTTTCCCCCCACCCCTCCATTTCTGGCCTCATTACTCCCGTGGACAACTCTCAACGTCTCTTGTTATTGCTTATGTGAGACGCAATTCCTGAGAAGAAGAAGATCTTCCAGAGCAAGGATCTGCTCTCAGTTCCTGATCGAAACAGAAACCCATCTCATACGACACCCTGTCAATACAACGTCGGTCCGGCGCTATGAGTCTAGCTGATGAGCCGTCCGCTCCACCTCCGCCAGGAGTCTTGGTGGATTTTAATACTCTTGATACGAGAGCACCAATGGCTATTGGAGTTACTTCCAGCTTTATGGGCATTATGTTCATATTCATTGCCATTCGGATTTATGTAAAGGTTAGGATTGACAAGAGAGCTACATGGGACGATTGTGAGTATGCAGAACGTAGAGTGGAAAGTCTCTTTCAGTAACAATATCACAGTGACGCTTACGCTTGGTGTTGTATGTTAAGCTAAAATAGAACCCCATGCAGCCGGTTGAGATTATTGACGCATAATAGTTAAGCGTTATCGCTCTCTTCGTCGTCACTGTCCTGGGTAAGACTGCCACAGGAAGGAGAGTAATGTTAAACTGATTGGAAGCCGTCAGCACTGACCCTCAGTGAGTTTGGAAAGCACCTGTGGGATATCCCGTTGTCAGTGACGGACACTACTCAATCCTTTAAGGTACGGAAGACCCCATGTATTAATTTGATACGCGTTTACCTTATACGAAAACCTTATACGAATAGATTGATTGGCTTATCGATTGGTTGACCATATTGCCATATATCTTCATCAAACTCAGCTTCTTCTTATTGTACCTGCAAATCTTCCGGCCGTTCTTATGGCTTAGAATCTGTATCATCGCCGGAGCCGTTATCGTTACTGCTGTCTACCTGGCCCCCCTAATCTTCATTTTGGTCATGCAGACTCCTCGCCCCGGTCAGACATGGTTTCAACATTTTCAAATTTCGAACGCTGGTAAGCGTGGCGTCAACTTCACATGGGCACTGGCAGCGTGGGCTCTTGCGAGCGACGTCTATATATTACTTCTTCCGATCGCAGGGGTCGCACGGTTGCAAGTCTCAGCTAAACGAAGGTTTGCGGTCATAATGGCTTTCATGACTGGGCTTGGGTACGCCTATCGATCTGTCTTTGGCTATACTTTGTGGCTAAGTATTCACAGGGCTTGCATATGTTCCGCATTGAGCTTGTACTTTCGACAAAAGATGGATCAGAAGGATATCACTCGTACGATCATCAATGTTCAAATTGCTATGTGAGTTCATCCTAATCTCTTGAGGTATATTTGCTCATTTCGAGGGACCAGGCTGGTGGAGTTGTGCGTAGGCGTATGCATATGTTGTATGCCTGCCACTCTTCGGATGTGGAGGAAGAGCCAAGAGAAGAACAGCAGTCGTGCACTCAACGCTCACAAAGAAAATAAACCATATAAAACCTTAGGAGCCCATAGCTCTGCGAACGGGCTATTCGGGCGGGCTTATCGGCTCGAACGACCAGAAGATGTGAAGGCAGAGGTTGCTACGGGAGAGGTATATGACTTAAGCGATGACAGGATACATTTGAGATTCGACATGGAGCAAGCCTATGCTCATGAATCTCCAGAAAAGGACACGGAGTCCTTCGTTTGAGCTGAAATCAAGCACCACATTGCTCAACAGTTGCAGACATGTGCATATATCACTAAACCCCACAACCATAATACAAGACGTTCAACCAACTTGGTTTTCTGCTGCTCTCCGAGCTCATGAGGCCAAATAGTGGCGCTGAGGTTTCATGCCTGCATTCGGGTGGGAGGAAACTTCGTTGAAGGTGAGACTGTTCTGCCTTGGGAGAAGGAAGTGTGAGTAGCGTTACTAGGAGAAAGGGCCGTGGTGTAGGAGCAGTGGCTGTATGGGCATTGCGAGTGTCGATACAGGAGGACTAGCTAGTCGATTGACCTCAAGGGAAGCTCAATTGCGAATGTTGGTCGATAAGCTGTGAATGATTTGACAGGACTTTCAGAAGGAGAGAGGATCATTGGACATAGACAATTTCAAGCTCCCATACCAACCGTACTTATCTCAGCCTCACCCCTTGTACACAAGAGTAAGGTCCAATCATAACCAAAAGGCTAAGCCTGTGCTGACGACACTTACCCACCTACCTCCCCCTTCTGCGTCTCACACAATGCCAATTCCCCATTGCCACATCCCACACTTTCCGCAGTACTTATGCTCATTAAGCGCAGCATTCTCGAGGACTACATAAGGCGCACTCTCTTCCATTCCATCTGCGCACAACAATCTCCACATAAATCCGGCAGGGCTGAGTGATGGGCTGACGTGTTTGTCCGTAAGTAGGGGCTGATTTTTCGCGGTTGGCGGATCTGATCTGTGGCTGTGCAGGTAGTCTGCCTAGCCCTGCGCTGGCGTTATGTGAGGTGGGGGCTGTGGCTTGTTTAAGGGAATGGATGGGTGGTGTTAGGACTACTTAGGGTAAGCTGGGGAATATATAGGTACCAGGGGAAATGAGCTTGATGTTGTAGAGAGGTTGAAAATAGGAAAGGTGTCGTAGGCCGCCCCAGAAGAGGACGACAGCTAGTCTGGTGAGGGCCGGGACTACGCATCAGCGTCACAGGTCTGGTACAGTATCTGGATTTCAAGAGGAATGGTTTCACTCGTTATGGATGTTGTTTCGGACCCGGCAATATGTTTTCAAGGGGGTTACAAGTAGGCCTAAGTATTAGGGAATGTAGATCGTGTGTCAACACCGTTGGTATAACTTTTGTTTACGAGAACAAACAAAAATTCTAGGGGAAGTCTTTTTTTCATCGGTTGCTAAAGTTCGACTACATGATTATGTGATTTGGTAGATCTGTATTTAGCTAAAGTATTCAAAAGCGGTTGCTCAGACTGGAGAAAAATCTTCCTGGTTGAGAGATTATAAGTCAATAATTGCAAACTCCGGTTATTCATACTCCGCTATTACGGATTTACTCACTTGGGCATTATTGCATCGATTTCCATTCCCAGGATCCTCTTCTCACTCCGTTCTGTTGTTCAAAAAGACTTCCTCGTCTGATGCAATTGTGTGTTCTGGCATTTCGGCCTGAGCGTTCAGTGTATATGTGTATATATATGGGTAGATTCTGAAGTTACCCGAGGAAAAGTTTTTGGGGTGTAAATATGGGGTCTTCTTTTGAATTCGACTTTTTCGGCAGTATCATTATCACGGCTCGATGGCCACGCACATTCGTCTGGTCCTAAGTCCAATATCGTGTAGCAGGAGCTGCGTTTCGTAAAAGGCTATGGAAGATCTCTTAAGGTTGGAATATCCCATAATTCTGCCGGCACATCAGGGAACGCTCGAAAGCATTGCCTTGACGTTCTGAATACATGGATCAGTAATGGTATGCTGATCGAACTTTTGTGTTCCCTTACCTCAAGCCATTTGTCATGGCCGCGCGACAACGCAAAGGCTTGCTCTGCTAGGTTTCTCTTTTTTAGTTGTTGGTGGCGGATACCCTAGAAGATGTGAGATTCGTGATGTCAATGAGGGCTTTATAAGATACCAGCATACCTCTTCTAAGGTGTTGGCAACAATGTAGCGAGTCGTAGTTACCTCCTTCGTCTGGCCAATTCTATACACGCGGTCGAGGGCTTGGTCTTCAAGCATGGGGTTCCACTGGGGTTCCATGAGAAAGACATGGTTTGCTACAGTCAAATTGAGTCTAGTTGAGTAGAGTTAGCAGAATGTTCGGGTCATAGTAACAAAATCAGACAGTAGCTTACCCGTTCGCGCCGCAGCCGATAGAGATGAGTATTGACCGGATTCGAGAATCTTCCATGAACGAGTCAAGAGCTTGTTGTCGCTTTTTCGAAGACATTGTACCATCAACGCGAGCGTAAGTAAGTTGAAGCTCGTCCAACGCTGTGCCAACGACGTCCAAAGTACTAGTCCAGAACGAGAATATTATGCTAAAACCCATGTTAGATTTAGCTCTCATTATTTGCAAGACTGCTTTACCTTTTGTCTGTCTCTGGTATCTCTCGAAGGTCTTTTTGCAACGCCCTCATTTTGACTGGTAGCGAAGAACTTGGTGCGGTCGTGAGAGTCGTCGAGGGATTCGATAGATTTACAGATAAGCATACACATTGTGGCTGATGTTGACATGCGCCAGAATTCGAAGGTATCGACGTCCTCGAAAGAGCGAAGCAGGAGGCACATATCAATTTACCACACATGAACAAGCGTGGCTGTGACGACCCAGGGTCTTCTGTAGCACCGATTGGGGGTTCATTGCTGTCGTCTGCTATTGAAAGATCATTTTCGCAGATGGCACAGATTGCCATCCCTGCAGATAACATATTATCGAAAACTTCTTGTGAGTGAAGGATATCAGACTCTACCCCAGAGGATTGCTGTCGATAGCAGGTGCCAAGATTACATGTTTGACGGAGCCAATTGATTCTAGCTAGTACGTTCGAGTACATACCCGGACTCTTAGACGCAGTCTGTTGCACTAAGAATCCTATGACGCACTCGTTGATGGCTTTGTAATGCTCGGCTTCTTTCGTATCAAAGTCGACTTTGTGGATTCTGTCCCTTTTAGGAGGCAAATCCAGAGCTTTTTTGGAGCGTCTAAGGCATATTGAGGCAAGGAGGCTTCTCGTAAGCGAGGTGGGTACATCGGACTTCAACATCGCACCGAGTGATTCCATATCATCGTCCGGTAAAGCTTTGAGAAAATGGAGCAAGCTTGAAAGATCTTTCCACTGGTTGTTTATTGGTGTTCCACTTAAAGCCCATCGTAAATGGCTTCGAAGGGCGCAGACGGCTTTGGCTCTCAAAGTCGTGCCGACACGGATCTCATGAGCTATTTGAATATGAGTATAAAGTCCTGTTCTAGAATGCCGTCTGGGTCTCACCTTCGTCCAAGACGACACGGCGCCAGGTGGTAGAGAAGAGTGGGCTTATACTATCTGCTAACCTACGCCAGTCTGCTGAAACCACATCGTATGTTGTAATCACAATGTCGCATGGAAACATTCTGCTTGTGTCTTGAAAGCGTTTTGGTCCATGGTACCTACACCAGCGAAGGGTATCTGGGTGCAGGTGCGTTTCAAGCTCCCGCTCCCATGTCTTGAGCAGCGAAGATTGCACAACAAGGAGTGTTGGACTTCGCCTCGGTGATCTTCTCGCACAGTATAGCCAGTCCATGGCTAGAAAAGCAATCATACTCAGCGTTTTACCTAGACCTAGTATCGTTAGCAGCTACGAGTCGCATTAAAATTGAGCGATTCCTACCCATGGAGTCTGCCAAAATGCCAATTCCAGCAGGTACATCGGATTGGTGATCTATAGCATTTTCACTGATACGGCTCCACTGACTAGTAGCAGTCAGTCACGATCTTACCCGTCTGACTTTCTATGATGCTTCTGCGACATACTCAGCAATTGCTGGAAAGTCATCACTCATGGCTTTCCTAAGCTCAGTGTGGTTACCAAGCTTCCCCCAGGCCAGCTCCCTCATTAACATGAATGATAGAGCTCGTTTCTGATGACTACTTGATGTGAGCACTCAAAACTTGTTAGGTTTCAGCCGCCGTGGCACATATGCTTACGAATACAGTTTGGTTCTGATAGGGGCGGGGGCTTCTGTTTCTGGCAAAGAGTCTTGCGATTCTAAGCTAGCCGATGGGTCAGCGGAAAGCCCTAACTCCTCGATATGAGATGAAAGTCGTAGGGACTCTAGTTGAAAGGTGGTTGGTGGGTTATCGTCTCTTCCTGAAAGACTTTGCGGATTGCGGTAGGGAACGTCCCAATTGCAGTTCAGAGGCGACTGGAGATTGACAGAGCAGTCGGACAGGAATTGTCCTAGAGCCTCAAAGAGGACCATAGGACCGTACATAACCACCGACAAGGTGGTAGAACATTCCTTTGGTTGCACTGTGTCTGTGTCTTCTATTCGAGCTCGCCTGCGCCTGCACCTTCGACCTTGGGAAAAAGCAGTAACCAAGTATAGCTGCAACACGAGGTTCTGTTCATCTTTCAGGACTCCGAGGATCTTAGAATAGCGAGCATCAAGTCTTCCAACCACAGAACCTGTGGTCAACTCAAGTTGAAAAAATTCTTGGCTGGTCCTGAGAGAGACCGGCGGATATGTGACTTCTACATCCAAAAATTTAGACTGCAGTTGATAAACAGGGATATTCTCAAGCTATTTCCACCTAGGATTAAAGTGTGCGATACTGGTGGGGTACAAGAGGGGAACCTACAGCACCAAAACAAATTTCTACTCCAGGGTGAACCTTGGAGGATACAAGGTCGCAGCCTGACGTTGCAGAAGCGCCAAATCCAGATACGCCAGGAGTAAGCGTAGGTCCAACGTATTTGGCTACGGTGGACTGCACTGTCATCGTTGAATGTGTGATATAGGTTTTGCTCGCCACCGTGTGGGTGGTATCATAAGACCAAGTTTGCGAATAAACATTTTCGGTAAGAGCAATAGAACTATTTGATAGCGCTGCAGGAGTAGATTGGGAGAAGCCTTGACCAGGAGCTGCATCGCTATAGAATCCTCCAGTCAAGTTGTTTTCAGCAGAGTTGTTGAACGTTGTATGATATTTTTGATTCTCAATGGTATCGTCCAGACGGAGTCTTTTCCGCGGTCTGCAATCCTGGCCGATGTCGACCATTTTATTCTTTGCTAGTACCAACCCAACTGCTCTCCAGCGTGAAGAACTTGTACGAAATGTTCTATCGTGCGTTTCCACGGAATGTCTCGGGAAGAGAGATGTTGGGAGGTCCCATGGTGAAGCTTGAAGTGGCTCGGACTCCAAGCCGCAAAATGTGCGGCTGAAAAAGCTAGGGGCGTGACGTGGAAGACCACCTGCACACAGCCCCCCCAATAAAGACCCAAGCCAAGCGCAACCTTGTGACTTTTTGCAAGGCAGACTCACCTAATTGAAAGTTTTTGCCTTTTTCAATATTGCTGCTCGGTGTTGAAGTTCTGAAATGGTCAAGCAAGCCAACGTTCCAGCTATGATGGCGTGGAACGTCCGAAATTCTTTGCTTACATCGGTCTGACGTCTCCTCTTACAGGCAAGCCGTGAAGGCAGAGTAGGATCTCATCGCACTGCTGACCTTGAGACGTTCATAGCACCTCTTCGAACTACAATCCGTTGCAGTCCAGCTCAGCAGTCCCGTGGTCTTCGCGAGCTTCCTTGTTTTGACTGCTCCATTGCAGCCACCGCTTTGGCCGTCAGCATCCAAACCGACACTCCCATATCTAAATCTTTGTTGGCTTGAAGGAAACGACGCCTGACCGTGGCGGAATACAAAGCTTCAAGAATCCAAAGCAAGATCCTGCCCTCATCGCTTTGCATAGCGCAAGAGCTGGCTACACTCGCAGGCTATACCCCCAGCGCTGTTCGTTGCTTCCTTCGCGACGAGTCTTAAAAACTTTGGTCGTCCCGAAGTTAAAGAGTGCTGGACATTCTATATGCGTTGGTAAGGCGGTGGATAAGCGATTCAACCGGCAGAACTAGGACCACATACGAGACTAGAGCTTGTAACCGATTGATAAGCAGCCACCTCTAGAAGACACAGCACGGTGGATTCTGAGAGGCGGCTTAAGCCGTTGGTAGAGCGCCTAGACTGCCAACATACTTTGCCGCACTGGACTTCATGCTGAAGTCCATAATCTGGTGGCAGCGTTAAGTCCGATTAGGTAGTTGAACGACCATTATGGCATCAGTATCAAGTGATGCGCTGCCAGAGTCATTCAGCAAGGCATTCGAGCGTCTCAGAGCCACGGTAAACACAGAAGACGCGCGAACCTTTGCTTCAACAACCATGGAAGACGTTTGGAATACTGCAAGGCGCATTGAGCGTCAGCTGGAGGCTAAGAGATCCCTTCGTAACTTTAACCGAATACAGAAGTTTCTAGCCGGTATCGAGCAGTACTCGAAGACTGTCGAAGTATTATGTAACCAGACTCCTTACCTGCCATTTGTTTGGGTACAGTTCATAGCCACATTATATGATTTCTAGCTGACTTGTAATTCAGGCGCCCATCAAGCTCTTCTTAGATGTCAGTAAATCCGCCTGGCACGATCTTACTATCCTACGACACAGGACATCAACATAGTCTCTTTCGATAAGGTCTCGCTAATTCTTTGGCTGTGCAGATAGCCCAGGCCAACTTGTTTGCCCTGGATAAGCTCATCGATGCCTACGCCATGATCGGGGAGGCTATGCCACGCTTTGACAAACTTTCTGCAGCTTTTAAAGATGATCAAGACTTTCAGCAGGTGTTGGGACAATTTTACGAAGACATCCTAGAATTTCATCGAAGGGCTTATAAATTTTTCCGGAGGCGTGGTAAGATCTAACGTGATTCAAGGATCTCCAATCTGACTGACTATATTACCTAGCATGGAAGATAGTCTTCGAATCACTGTGGAAGACCTTCAACTTGCGATTCGAGTTTATCCTGGAGAGTCTTAGGAAGCATCGAGACCTTATTGACCGAGAAGCCAACGCAATAGATATTGTTGAGGCGAAAGCTTGGAGGAGCAAGCAGCTTGAAGAGGTTCAGCGACGACGCATGGAACGTGCCGAAGATCTGGATAGAATGGAGGGGGAGAGACTCTCACGTCAAATCAGAGAGGCCGTAGCATGGCTTGGTGCAAACGAGGAGCAGGAGGATACTCTGGCAAAGCTTCTGAGAGTACACGACAGCATAGATAGCCACTGGTCTTTGACGACACCCACAATCCTGTCTTGGATTGAGCAAGGTCGCGAGAATTCGTATATCTGGCTCAATGGGAAACCGGGAGCTGGTGAGTGCCAGTCAACCTCAACCATATTAATGTTGAATTGTTGCAATATAGCACTGAATCCATTTCTGGCGCGCCCGTTTACTGCACTTCTTTTCTAATGCTAATTCTGGCTCAGGTAAGAGCGTAATATGTTCGAAGATCATCGAGCACATTCAAGAAAAGACAGAAACGGTGATCCTATTCTATTTCTGTCACCACTTCCAAACGTCCAAGGAACCAATCAGTGAAGTCTTAAAATGCTTTGCTACTCAAATGTTAGTCGCGAACCCTGGACTTGCGCCATATATTCTGGACACTTTCGCAAATGCTGGTCGGAAGCCTACGAAGAAGTATCTCGCGGAGATACTGGAGAAGCTAATCGCATCCTCGAGACCGATTAGGCTCGTGGTTGACGGTCTGGACGAGTGGTCTCAAATTGATCAGGAGGATTTGGTGAAGGATCTATTTCGGATTAGAGGCCCTTCCCCAGGAGCGTGCAAGATCTTATTCTCTAGCAGAAAAACTGCTCAACTAACCAAGCTACTACAATCACAGCCAACTTTCCGGCTAGATGACTACGGAGAGAACATCACTTCTAACATTGCGTCTTTCGTTCAGGAACGGCTCACACGTCTTCGGCAGACATTTGCGTCTGAACTCATCGATGAGCTGGAAGGCGAAATCTTAAAAAGGGCTGATGGTATGTCAGTCTCCTATTGTTGCGCTGTTTGCTGATTAAATCAGGTATGTTCTTGTGGGTCAGGTTGATTTTGCATACACTAGAGGGTCTTTATTATGAGTCCGATGTACGAAAAACAATAAAGACACTGCCAAACGATTTGGACGCCCTGTATGCCAACCTTCCTCGAATATTGGTCGGTGAGCTGATTTTTACTCAGTTACGAGCGGATACTATCACGAATTTGCGGTAATGGACGTGATCCAAATGCACGCAGAACTGTCCGAATCCTTCAATGGATGCTCGTAGCTCAGCGTCCTTTGAGGCAGGCAGAGTTGGAAAGTGGCATTATACTTGACGATCAAGTCCCACAATTGACACCAGCAACTAGAGCTCGAGGCAATGTACTTAGTCTATGTTTCCCTCTCATCGAGATTGATGAAGAGTCTGATGGCTACGTCCACTTTTGCCACTTTACAGCTCTAGAGTTAGTGATTACATACCGAGACTTTGACTCGGCTCGGGTTCCTTGCTGACACATCTGTTGCAGGTTTCTTCAAAAAAGCAATACTTATGCGGTATTGCAGCCTACGCAAGCACATGTTACCGTGTCGCTATCCTGCGTTCTATACCTAGTGTCCAGTCTCCAATTCGTGGACCCGAGTGTCGCTGAGCGTGATGTTCGGCATCAAGTAGTTCAACGCTTCCACGAACTTCTTTTGTACGCCAGCGATCACTGGCTTGATCACCTCCAAGCATTGGCAGATAAACCACCACGCTTGTTAGTTGAACAAGACACCTTGTCAAGCCTACAGCGAGGTCTTGAGAGTCTTTCTCATTCACATACCGAATTAGTATTATCGAAAGGCTGGACCTGTGGGCAACAGACGGATGCCTTTCCTTCCTCACGAGATGACCGTTGGGGCTCTTTGGGAGTGTCACCCTCTGTCTGCAAACTTCTCAACCAAGGTTTGATGTCTAAGGATCAGGTTTCTGCCATGGCGAGTGCACGTCCGGGTCAACACAGTACGTTTGTGTTCCAAATGATCAATCTTCTCGCCATCCGTACTGACCTCATACGCAGTCCAATCAGTTGGATACCGGGATCCTACCCTCTTTGCAAGCGTTCGAGCCCGCTACAAGAGCATTACTGAGGAGATCCTGAATCCCCAAAATCCTGCTGATGCGTTAATGCGTGAATTCAGGGTGAGCCACGGCTCAGGATCTTACCTCTGCTCCTACCAAGGTTGCCCTCGTGCTTCGCAGGGATTCAGCTCAGTAGAGCTTCGCCAGCAGCATGAGGAGAACCATGCACCGCGGTTCCAGTGTCCGAACCCAGCATGTGGCTTCTGGAAGTGCAGTAGTGAGGCCGCTCTGAGAAAACACACCACTAAATATCATGATGCTCAGGACGTCTCTGATGTACCCAATTCCATACATAGATCTGTGAGAGAAGTACCACAAGAGAGATCTCTCTTCCGGCTATCTACACCAAGAATAAGCTCCCCAAAGGAGGATTACCCGGCATACGAATCTCTTGCAAGAAAAGAGGAGACCACGCCACGCTATGTACCCCATATCGTTGATGGGGTGCCTGCGGAACCACCGTCTTTTCAATATCGACGCAATAGCTCGGGGCACCTAGTACAAGTTCCCACCCCAGCAGTTCGTCCACCGCAGAATCAAGCCTTACAAGATTATGCATCTCAGCTTTTCTTACTAAATGACCAGAATGCCCGAAGGCTCGGAAGGCACCAGGTTCTAACAGGATGGCAGGCAACAATCAGCAAGCAAGAACGCTTAGCAAATGTACGACAGATGTACGTATTATGAGCTCTGATATTGACCGCGAGGTTCAGAATACTAACACTTCGGTGGAAGAGTGTCACAAGGTATGGATCCCGGGGAAGCGGTAGAGTACGAAACAACAGCGTTTCAAAAAGCGCTGAACCACGTAAGTTCATTCCCGCAACGACTACTTAGCAGGATTAAAATTCATGGAAGGAAACCTACAACGCTGCGATTACTACAATGCCATCCTCAATACAGCGCATTGGTTCCGGGCCATTCAATAATGCTTCCAGTCAATTCACTCCGAGTCAGTCACCTGCAAGCGCGAGTCTGCCCCCAATGTCTCCCCAAGGCGAAATATTGCGGCCAAATTCTATGTCTATCATTCAATCCGCTCAACAACCTCCGCCTCCACCTGCCCCACCAAACAGTCCGAGTCTTATGGATATCTTGAATAACGATCCCGTAGAGCCACAGCCAAGGATGAATTTGCAACAGCAACAGCAACAGCAACAGCAGAATCAACAACAACAGCAAGCCCTGGCCCAGGAGCAAGCGATAGCTCGGCAGCGACGGCGGGAGCGACAGCGGGAGCAGCAGCTGGAGGAGCTGGTGGAGCTGGAGCTGCTGAAGCAGCAACAGCAGCAATCTCTGCAACAAGTCCAGAACATGGACGGACAAACAAACCAATTCCCAGGACTACCGAAGCCTACTGTACAGGAGGTTCGGAAGATTAGGAGGAAACTTCCACCGCACTTGGAAGGGCTTACCGACGACCAGCTTCGTACAACATTAATGAAGGTGAAGCAACAAAAATTTTCGAGAATTCAAGCTCAACAGGCTATCAAGGAGAAGCAACAGCTAGAGCAACAGCAACAGTTGCCACAACAAATAGAGCAGCAACAGCGGAATGCTCTGCAGCAAGACAAACCTCCAACGCAAGCCCATCAGCGACTAAGTGACGTTGCGGACCTAAAACCAGGCATGCAACTGGATAATGCTGTTGGGTCCTTTCGAGGTACGTCATGGCATGATTAAACCACGCTACCCCAATGTGCCTATTGCAAGCATGAAGCTGACATGCCACTACCAGGTACGCCGCCGTTAGATTATGAAGCAGCCCGTGAGAGAATTTCCCGAGAGCATCCGTACAATAGTCTAGGATCGAGAAATTTTTATCCTGTCGCTCCCACAACCTCCGTGTCCGATGCACCAGGTACGTTAACCGGTGGAACTCTTACTCCAGGTGCAGTGAGCACCGGCGAAGTGTCTCGCCAATATTGGAGAAACCCCTTCAGTTCGCTTAATAGTAAGCCTCCGATGAGGGATTTGATAGGCAGTCCTATACCAGATCCTGTTGTCAGAATACCTCGATCATGACTTCGATTATGGTCTCCAGTACCAGCTTCCCTATCTCGTTCAGTACCCACGCTTCGAGTTCTGGCATCATTATTACTGTGGATAGCAGTCGCCAGAAAAAATATTGAGCGTCTTGTTTTTGATGCATCATCTAGATATGGTGAACTTTGCGCTGTATGAAAAGAATTAGGCTGAGGTGCGTGGTTCAGCTGACTGGGAGAGACTGTGAAGGGTGAGAAGATGATGTAAGGACGGGATAAATTGGAGTTGTGGTGAAGGAGATATATATATCATGGGCTTCCTTTATTATGAGAACGGAGGGCGTAATATATCATCTTATGATCTGAAATGCCCGGATAGCTTGACTAGTAGTAGATATACCATCCACACCTCTGTCATCCAAACTTATCTGATATGATAGACATCCTCTCCTTACCACCCTCACCCCCTCACTCCTCCCCCCTCCCCACCCCCTCAATCCCCCCTCCAATCCCCAACCCCAAAACCCTCCTCACCCTCCCCACACTCCTCCTCACAGCCCTCCTTCCCCCTCCCTCCCCATTCCCCCCCTCTCCACCATTAACCCC